>JAMXBB010000010.1:68487113-68838226 GCA_024138015.1 Lumnitzera littorea
GGGGGGGTAGGGGGAGAAGGATGTTATGATTAATTACTTAAAGGCAGACTTCAAAGTACGAGTAAAATTACAAGAATAAAGGCACTAAGTCATAAGGATTATATCATTATTCATTGCATAAGGAGGAAAAGGAAAAAACAAATACTATCATATAATGGAATTCAAAACATATACTCAAGTTATACACACTCACTCATGAAGCAACATCAAGCTTTGTTGAGAAGCTACACTAAGTGAAGAATGACACATTTGTGAGGGGTAAAGCACATTAAAATATAATTCTAGCAATTCAAAAATAATATTAATTATGATACATTTTCTGGTAAAGAATATTTAGAAGCTCATATAAAATGATTTAAAGGCAGTATATCATTTGAGAGATAACACCAGCAGTGACTAATACGGAAAAGAACACAGTAACTCTAAGTGACCAATACATAAATAAAAGAAAGCACAAGTACATCTACAACCTTTGGTTCAGAACTTTTTAGATCAACAAGAAGTGAAGGCTTAGATTCATGGTTTATGAGATCTATTGTATCTTTTAACTATAGTTCCACACTTGCTATTCTATCTCAGTTCCATACAATCGGGTTGAATATATGAAGTTCATAAAAGTATATGCTTATTGTGGAGACAAAAGTGTAATGGCTTTTGCTGCCTCCTTTAATGCTCTACTACTACGTCTTGATGTAAAGAGGAAGAAATGGCTGTAAGACTCCTAACGAAGTAGATTTAGAAGTTGAAAAAGTGGGGTGCCTTATACATTCTTGAGTTCTCTACTCTAAGAAGTTACTATCATCTATTAGCAGCTAACATGCTAAAAAAAAACAAAAAGAAGAAGAAGAGGAAGAAATGAAGAAGAGAAAGTGAGGAGAATAGAAAACATACATTATTCATTGGATGCGCAATCAAATTATACCATCATCACAATAGTGAAGGAAGAAAGGCACAACTATCGACCTACATGAACATGAACGACTGAGGTGACAAACAAGTGTGATTCTGCTATGGCTTCTCTAAACTCTCCAATAATAGCCATTAGTCCCTTTCGACTCCAAGCCTTTCAGATTCAGCTAAGAGAAACACTGTTTTGGTAATGGACAGACACCGTTGCTGCATACTTAGATCTTTGAGTGCCCCACCACTCTTCACAACGAATGGAATCACCTGTCATCGGGCTTTAACAGCAACTACTTGTGATACTCTTCTCTCAAGTGCTATTGGTCACACGCTACTTTCTTGGTTGTTTCCTCCCTTGTTTCTCATTCAATTGGTTCCTAACATGAACTTCAAAAGCAGTTAAGTAAGCAATTGAAATGAGAAGCCAAGATGGGGAGAAAAATGTTTTCATAAATATTTAAAAAAAAAAAAAGAAAGAAACTAATGAAGAAGATAACTGATCTTTCTTACCGTCAAGCACAAGACATCCTTACCTCAAAAGGCCATTAGTGTGTCTACTTCATATGTAGCAAAGATGGAGAAGAAAAGCCTTAAACCCTTCTATTGTGGCAATTGAATCTATAGGGTACTGAAATTGCTTGTATCCTACATGGAGACAACAAAAGTTAAGGTAGACACCTATCAGGATTCCAATGGAGACAAAGGAATAAAGGAATCTTACTATTCCTACCCTTTTCCTTATTGAGAAGGTAATTGAATATGGGCTTATGGACCTTTTGAGTAAGGATAGATTGAAAAGTTGGAAAGCATGGAAAATTTTGCTCTAAACATCTTTTGATAGCGAAGTAGCTGCATGTGATGTAATATTTTCACTAAGCGAGCTATTAAATGAAAAAAAAAAAAAAACAAGAAGAAGAAGAGGGGGCCCGATGTGGTAATTTGTAGAGACCAATTTTCGTATGTGACTAACTCACTAATGTATCTAATTTGCTATAAAGAAGGGATAGTGAAATGAATACTTCTCCAAATCATGTCGAACAATAAAATAGAGATCTAAAAATTCATTTAGCTTTCGGGGCACTGCTTAAGAAACCCTGCAAGGGACATTGTCCCTTTCCCCTTTACCCACTAATTGGCTAGCAAGATCACTGTGCTTACCAATCGTAGCGCAACAAATAAAGTTTGGTGAACATAAAGAGCTTACATGATATGTAAAGACCTTATGAGAAGAATGCAAGTTAGCCTTAATGAGATCACCAATGTGAATTTAGTGCATAAGATACAGCCTAATGAAATCAATAACTCATATAGATCGAATCGAAGAGACAAATTAAAGAGACAGCTTAAAGGAGATTTATCTCAAGGTGATGCCTTGGGGGCAACATATAATATAACCCAGCTGAGGCTTGACATACGATTAAGAAGTGCCGTGAACTCGTGCACTAAGATAACTCTTAAATGAATTTGGCAATGATGCAACTATTTAATAGTGCGTACATGCTTAAGTCATCTAAAAGACTCATTTAATGCCCAAACCCCTTTGACTTTGTCCGAAGAACTTTAATCAAGGGGCAAAATGTAGAGGGCCAAATTTAATATTGGGCTTCAGGCCCATTGATTAAATAATAAATGGATTTGATTTCTTAGGCTAAGGTGCTAAGGCCCGAGGAGCCAAACCTATAAATTATCGGGATGATCAAGAGAGATTTGACATAGTGGCTTGGAATAGGGCTCGTTGGATCAATCCATCCAATCCAACGTTTCTTAGTTTGACTTACACTAAAATAATAAATAAAATCTTTATCTAAGCCTAAACTCATAAAAATGACCCACTTGACATTAATTAATAAAAGACCTCAATTTTAACCGTTATTCACCATCATGATCCGATAGATGGGATCAACTACCATTTCTTATAAATACCTCATTCACACCTCATTTAAATAGGAGAAACCCCCCAATTAACATTGTTACTTCATCGGAACCTTGTCTCAAGGATCAAACACTAAAAACCTTAAGAACTCTACCCTATTCTTCATTAATATTGGAGTTTAATGTCATCGCACTTCTCCACCTATCACTACATGTGTTAGAGCCTCATCAAGATTGCCTACTCCTTCTCCCTACACTTCTCTCTTGATCATCCCATGCTAATCACTCAAGTCATTTCCTTAGTCACGTGTAGTGTGATGTCTATTCAACACCTATGTGACCCTTGCATCCATACCTACACCCCTACAATATTTATAAAATTCAAGCATTTTTTCCCCTATTAAATATTTATGATGTCCCATATGTGAATTAAGAGCTTTGATTGAATAGTAAAGTTATGGCATTCATGCTAATAAGGTTTAATCATCGCGAGTTTAATTGGATTTCATAAAGTTTGATATCATATTTAATGGTAATTAATGATTTTTAAGATTAAAGATTTTAGATCTATGAGTATATAGAGAAGATTTAATTTTTCATTATAAAACCAATTATGTTGGATAAAAATAGGTTTTTGCTATAAATGATCAATCATGTGCATGTTGTGTGTTAGATGAACTTAAAGACCTTGATATAATTGATGGAAATTTTATATTATTGGTTATTGTGAAGGAAAAAAAGAACTAAAAAAAGCAAAAGCAAAATGATATTCAAATAATATAAGAATAAGTACATTATGAAAGGGTAGAATGATAATCATGTTAATTGAACCCATGTTTGCTATGGTCAATGCAACCTAATGTTATGATTATTGGTCTCCTAATGGGAAGGATTAACTTAGATTCCTTCCTCCTCAAAATATGTAATATGATTTTTTTTTTTTTGCCAATAAATATGTAATATGATTAAGTTAGCCTTAGCCTTAAAAAAAAGCCCATGCCCTTTTGTTAACTACAAGGTATATTAACTACTAAGTTACGTATAGTATCTTATTAAACGTTACTCTTAAAATATATAGGAAATATTTACAATTTTCATAATTGATTTTCTTTTTCGTGATTGGGGGTATCGGAGCCCCTTACCCTTTCACCGCTAATCCATCCATAATCAAGTGACACATAGAGGTTATGATTATAAAAAGGCATAAGAAGAGGAACAAGTAGGGGTGTACATAAACTAAGGTAGTTAGCAAATTATTCAAGTTTAGCTTGAGTTTTACTTGATTTTGATTCGATGATAATTGAGTCAAGGCCACGCTCAAGCAGTAAATCAATCTAAGCTTGATCTTTAGAATACTATGCTTCAAAAGGAGCATAAGCTTGGTATGATTTTTTATTTATTTTTAATTTTTTAAATGTAAGTTTTTCTAAGATTATTTAGAAAAAATTTATAAAAATTTTGAGTTTAATCGAGCTAATCAAATTGAACTCAATCTTGCAAAATATATTCGAGTCAAGTTCAAGCTGAAAATTTAGAGCTTGATCGAACTTAAGTTAGGTTTGAACTTTAAGTTTTTAAGTTAAGTCCGAGCTCAAGCTTAATAGTGTACCGGTTTAACTCAATTTGATTATACCCCTAGGAACAAGTGATCACAGTTAGTTGGAAGTGCATACACAATAGAAGATTAGTCTTTTGTGCTGTTTGATTAATCTTAATTAAATTATAGGTTTCATTTTTCTAGGTCTAAAAGCATAATGACATTTTTTTTAATCTTCTAAATATTTCAAATTAGGAGGAGAAAGCCTTTATTTATGAGTTTCAATGTTCAATCTTGACCTTAACATTAGTCCATGGAGATGAGTTGCTTATGACATTTATTAGATCGTTTTGATGATCAATAAACGAGATGCAACATCTTTTAATGTGCTTATAACTCATCATAACCTTTAATGTACATAGATTCTTTAATGGCCTTAATATATCAAGCTAAATAAACGTTTTAGAATAAACTTTCCAAGACTCAATGAATATCCTTAAGCTAATAGGATGAATTTTAGTTTTTCAAGATGAATCAAGTATGATTTTCTTTTTTACAAAATTGTAATATGATATGGAAAATAAAAATAGTCCTCTTTAGGAACTAAATCTGATAAAGTAAAGGATAATAATTAAATCATATATCTATATAACAAAATTATCATCTTTTATTGGCACCGTTTTGATCTGCATAAAAAACCTATGCTCTGAAACAATTACTTGGAGCATAATACCAATAAAAGATGTCAATTTCTCCTCAACAACTAATCACATTAGGCAAAAATTTAAATCCATTCGTAGTAGACTCGGGGTTGGCCTAAAATCAACCTAAACTCGTTGGGTCCTAATCCAAGTTGGCCTTGAACTGGGATTGGCTCAGTTAAGACTGGTTTCAAGTTAGTTCAACAACCCATGATCCAACCTCTATTTTAAAAAAAAAAAAGAATTTTTTTGATAAAACATTCGAATTAAAAATTTGAATGAATTAAATTTTTTATTAAAGATTTGTATAATATTTCTTTAAATAAAAATTTGTAATTGAAATTTTTTACTCCAAATAAATTTTGTAGGCTAGCATCATATACTTCTTTTTATTAAAATTAAAAAAAAAAACAATTTCTAAATCGATCCCTTTTTGTAAATCAATTTTTCAAAATAAAAAGCACATTACACATTAAACTACATGGTATTCGCACTACAGTTGACACCAAGTTACAATTGATTTTGTAACATTGAACATGTTACATGACACAAAGAACTAACGCTTACATTTGACAACATTGAAATTTGAACAAAACATGCAAAAAGCAACGATGAAGATTCAAAAGACAACTAAACACATGCAACCTTAGGCGATAACATGCCAATTTCACTTTTTCTTTCACATCTCCATTACACGTGGCAAAACCATGCATTTGCTGCCTTATACTCGAATGGGTGATATTGTTTCGTGTGTTTTTTAAATTCCTTTTTGTTTATATGGTTTGCATGTTTACATGTCTTGCAATCCAGCTTCGAAACGTCCTCCACAATATTGTCTACATCTATTTCATCATTGAAATTATCCATTTCTTGATAATGGATCCCTCCTTCAGGTTGTTGATTATGTACATGGATGGATGACAATTGCTAGACTTCGAATTTGTTAACCCCCTCTTCATTAGCAGAATATTTTTGCATGGATATAGTATCTTTCTCCATGTAATCATGAATCTCAATCTCTCTAGATTCAATTCGCATCCTTTTAGGGGATGAACTTACACCGGATCCACTAAAAAAATTATTCATTTTTCCTGGCTTAATGTAAGAAATTGCATAATGAGATTTTTTGTTTGAGTGCAAAGGCTTGGAGCTTTGTTTATAGGCAAAGGATGTCTAGTATTTTTGATGAGTGAATTATATTGTAGTGTGGAAGCATGAGCTTCATCATTTTTTTCTCTTACTCTTCTTTCTATATCTCTTTATCCTCTTCCCGTAATTTCTTATCTCTTACTTTTTGTCAATCTATCCTTTCCCCCACTTTTCCTTTCTCTATTCTTCCTTCTGTCTTTCTCTTTTTTTGACTTTTTCCTACATTGTCAATTTCTATCTATATGTTTTTGTTTCTATGTACAAGAACTTAAAAGTGGATGAGTTTGTGTTTTCAAGAAAAATTGGAAGAAGCAATGAATCTTTACAGATGAGAACTTTAACAAATTACATTATAAAATTTACATTATATATGGAACAACATTTTGTTACTATTACATTAGCAGGTGCCTACTTATTCGGGACTTGAAATTAGACTGTCGTAATTCATAATTTTATTTTTTAAAAAAACCTTTAGTGTGTTGGTTAGTTTCTACATATGTAAAAAATCGTATGGTTTACATTGTTAGCCATTTTAAGTTTTCTTTTTTTTTTTTTTGGTAGAAAAAGTCTTATAGTACATAGTATTTTTTTCCTATGCCTAGATTTTCAAAAATCTAACGTATATGGTTATCACCTAACTTTGAAAATATGCCAGTTAGGATGAGTTTTCTAATTTCAAAAAATATACAAATGTTTTAAGTGTGAAAAACCTTTTCCAAATTAAAAAAAAAAAAGGAATATGTTAATCATTATCACCTTTGGGATCGCTTTGCTTTAATGTGGAGCCTTGACCTCCTCTTAAGGAATTGAAGTAGCTGAAGTATTCATCTTTTTCTGTGGACATCCCTACTAGCTCTTATTCTCTATTGGCTACTTTCCACTAATCGTCATTGTAAGCTACAGCTTCCATATTGACGACACTCAATGAGGCATGATGTTCATCTAAGATGAGCCTAACGGTATTAAATGTCTTTTCTACTATCATTGTTGAGGTCAGGGTAGCAAAAACATGTAAAGCTTTGCTAGAGAAGACCCAGGTATGTCTTTCTATGCAACTTCCACCACTCAAGAATATTAAAATCATGGATACCAATACTATCACTAAACTCAAAGTTGGTGTTGAGATATTGCTGGAGCTCTATTTGTTGTCCTCCAAACCTGTAGCACTTCAACTTTTATGCCAACAGTTGTTCCCCCGCAAAGGAATAACTGCTTGTTGCTAAGGAAGGCAAGGGACTAACTACTGCCTATCCATGATAGGTGTAAGAGAAATGTTCACATAGCTCATTCATTTTGTCCATCGCTTGTTGAAGCTCATTAGTTACATTTATAGTATATACATCTTACATATTAGAAAGGTTATCATTTATCCGATAGTACATATTAAGATAGTCTTGAAAAAACATCTATTTTACATCAAAGGTCTAAAATAGTAGCGATAAGATAGATGAAGTGAATTTACTTATAATACTATAGCTGCTTCTCAAACATTTTAACTACAAAAATTTGCAGGGTTAGGTCCTAATGCGCATCAAGTAAAACCGCAAGTATACCGACAACCTCCATTAGAAAATAGTATACACTAGGCTGTACACTTGGAAAAAAAGTCTTAATAACATCATGACAAACTTTGAGTACTTGTAACCACTTGTCACATATATCCCAATTTCTTGTATGGATTTTTGCTTCGTAGTGCAAGCAAAACTTACATAGAAGATCTTTATAGTTTATTGTACCTTCCAACATTTCATACATTGAATTCCAACGATGTTTAACATGTTTTTTAAACTTCTTATACCTTTTATCATTTTGTATGCAATAGTTCCTCTACATTTAATGTAGAGAGGGTCTTTCAGTAATTGTTTTAATTGCATACCTTATTGGGGTAACTTTAAATTCTAGAGCGTCCATTCCTTTTTTAACATACAAATTTAAAATGTAGTATGCACATCTAATGTGGAAAATTTTTCCTCATAAAGCGAGTTGGTATAAATTTTTAAGTTCATTTATAAATGCAATGTTTGCATAGGTATTATCAAAACTGATTGAAAATATTTTTTGTAGCAACTAATACGCCTCGAAAATGATAGATATAATCCTATATATTGCCTATACCATGTATCGTTCATTAAGGATCCTAAGGGTCATCAATCTTTTATTTAGTTATCACTTATTATCTATCTAGTGACTGGTTACTCCCATGTATGAATTTTCTTGCCACCTATTGGTCCATATATCTACACAAATCAATACTTATGTATTTGAGAAGCTAAAACATTGTAGCCGCCTTCTGCTTACCTTTGTGATACAACTGTTGGTTAGCCTTGTGCATTATTTTAGTATCGAACGAACATGCCTTTAGGTTCAACGCCTCCTATTCATAACATATGCAAGACTTACACTTAACTATGTTAAAGGAGAGGTGCACCTTTACACTTACTTAACTTTTGGGAACTACCACTACGTGTAATTTGTTGTTGTAATTTATTGATACCATACTCCACTAGACCCTTCCTTTATAAGTTTCTTGTCAGCATACTGTACTATACCATACTTGTCGCTCCTTTTCAATGTGTAGTTTATGGTGCAGTAGTTGCACTGCGCACGAGAATTCTCCCTTTCATTTGCAATTTTAGAGAAATGTTTCAAAAAATCTCTTATTTCGCTAGTTTAGGTGGTTTGCCTAGATCACCTTGTTGGACTTCCTAGACGTCATTTGCTGCAATATATACCACTTCTTTGTCCTCCACAACTTTGATCCCTTGTCTTGCAATAGTAGATCAAACCCAGAAGGAACTTCAGGAGTGCTATATACATCATCCTATTGCTCTCTTGTGAAGTCGTACTAGATATCGTAATCCCTATTGTCTACGAACTGAGCGCCTTGGTTAGTAGCTTTCACCTTTCTTTTAGCACCCTTCTTGTTGGAGGAAGACCCACGGAAAAAGCAATCCATTTTTTTTACCACAGTTATGTGTACAAAAGTCTATACTTAAGCTGAATGTTTGAGAGAAATTTACAAAAAAAATATTACATTAAAAATTTACTAAGTAATTGGGAGAAAATAAATTATCACTAATATAGCAACTAGAGGAAAAAAATATATACAAGTGCGAAATTATTTTTCAATTTTGAAAGCAAAGTTTAGATAGAAGAGTAATTGAGGGTTAATGGAGAGCAAAGATCTACAACTGCATTTTATAGCATTTGAATGGAGCATTTGAAATTTAAATTTCATATGTGTCTATTACACTCTAAAATTTTTCAAAATGACTGCAAAAACACAGAACGTTAAATTTTTCCATGTATGTGTGGTATGTTGTGGATCAAACTATGTGCTTGTGGAGCATTTATTACGTTCTTTCTTTTTCAAATTTGTAATATGTGTACATGCATTAGAATTTAAACTATGTATAGTGTATTGTTTAGTTACAATAAAGTGGTGTGTACATGTATTGTGTTTATTGTTTTGTGTAGTAATGTATGTGTATTGTCTTGTCACAATGACTTTACTCACTCGCTAAAACATGCAGTCTTTTCTTTTTTGTTTTTTTTTTCCTTTCTTTTGCATTAATGCAAAGTTGAATTTTTTTTTTTTTTATAATACAAACCCACCTATTGTTACTTCATGCAATAATGTTGTAAATGCAACAAATTGTTTGTTGCTATTGCATGATGTAGCAACCTTTTATTTTTATTTTTATTTTTTTTAAGAAACTAAGTCGAACTAGTAGGTCAACCCGCCACTTTACATGCTCAAACCGGCCAATTGAGGGGGAGGACTCGTGGTGACCAACCCAACCCGGTAGGTCCACCCATTGTTCAAAACCAACCAAGCTAGTTCTTCAAATCGTCGAGCTAAACCCAACTTGTCTTTAGGTCTACATCATAGCAAACATAAAATAAAGAACTAGTAGGTTTGAGTTTACAAAAAAGCATTGGTATGAAACAAAGGCCTTATCTCTATAAAAAGCACGATTCTCATATATGCAGTATGATGAATGTCATTATAGCAAAAGAATTAAAAATAACATAAAGGACTTTTGATCTACAGTTAGCATGCATTGCATCAATTGTATTGAAATATATTGTGAATGAAATTTAATTCTTACAATGAGTTCCAAACTTGAAAAGGGATACAGCTAGATGTTGCACTACAAAGACAAAATTAAGATCATAATGCTCATACTTATTTCTTTTTTGCAGAAGAAACTTTTACAAATAAAAGTAGTAAATAATCAAAATGGTAGATGGATATTCACTGGTTAAAGCACAAATCCATGTAGTGATATTAATATCTTTTCTTAAGCAAACTTTATTATATATTACAATTTGGGGATGGAGGGATTCAGAGTTGGTGCATTTTACAAAGAGACCGGTTTTTATTACCATTATATTGTAACCATATTGTATAACTAATTAAGATGTTAAGTTTTAGCAATTAGAATGATAAAAACCATGCCTTGGCCTTAGAATTACCTATAGAACAAACACTTCTTCAAGAGCACTTATACAAAGAAGTGTAAAACGGAGAGAACCATCTGTTGATAGTCAGTTTTTGCTCATTTGATACTTGTCCTTTTGTCAGCTAAGATGCCAGATAATCGACTCTCTTGGCATTCGCACTAGATGGATGACGCACGACATTTATGCTGAGTATAAGAAGCGTTCCTCGTTTGAATTCAAGTCTATAGTGTGAACAGTTATCATAAGTACAGTTATATTGCATAACCGCCTGCTATCCCTACATATTAGGAGAGATGTCAAGTCAAGAAACTTCTATGTGTTTTAACAATTATCTCGACAACTGCCTTAGACACTACAACCATCTATAAATACTGAAAAGAAACTCTGTAAAAGCTCTTTAACACTTCTTATTCACATATTTACTATGCTAAGTCACACTACTAACTTAGGCATTGGAGTGGCCATACCAAATTGGCTCTAATACTAAGCATTTCATTCTCTTTTGTAGAATTTTTCCTCATCCCAAAATTCACTAACAACATTTGGCGTCGTTTGTTTTTCTCTAAACACGACCATATGGCTAGAACTAAGATGACCTGAAGTGTTGGTATGGGTACTTCCTCCCAACACCCTAAAGGGGGGAGTCAACATGCTGATGAGCAATGATTGGCTTGACTCGAACAACTTTGTCTTGATTTAACCAAAGAAAATTTTGAGTTAAATAAAAAAAATAAACAAATCCTTGACTTTCTTCATAAAAGTATTCACTTGAAACAAGATAAAGAGCATGGCGATCATGATGCCAACAGTACCGACAATTCCATTTATTTACCAAAATTGCTAATAAAGCAAGCTGAGGTTCTAGCGAGACCCTCAGCTCCTACTTTTAAGAAGATTCATAAGGTCAACCAACCACAACATGTGTATCATGCGAGACCCTCGCATGTCAATGCTCCTATTACAGTGACCAAACAGTTCTAAATCAAGAAAAGCCCTTTCATCCTAGAGATTTTGGAAGTAATACCTCAGCACATTAAGTTGCCCTAGTTCAAAACATATGATGGGATAAAGAACCCTGAAGACCACATGGAGTACTATTGTACACTGGCTAAGTTTCATGGTTTAAGCGATGCAATGGCCTGTAAAGCCTTTCCCTCAACCTTAAGGAATGCAGCTAGCATATGGTTCAAACACCTAAAACCAAATACCATTTCATGTTTCGATGAATTAGCAAAAGTGTTCCTTCAATACTTCCTTACTAGCAAACTTCCTGTTAAGGACTTTTCAATCCTTAACACCATTAAACAAAAGTCCAATGAGTCAATCAAAGATTATTTGGCCAGATTTATGGTTGAGATGGTTCAAATCCCAAAACTGGATATGAGTGTAGCCCTCAACACCATAATCGACGAAGTCAAGCCTTATGGAAACTTTTTCAAGTCTCTTGCAAAGAACAAGCCAAAAACTTTTACTGAGTTTAAGGCTAAAGCTACATCATACATCCGACAGGAAGACAACATAAAGCTACGATGAGAGGCTAATCAGAGTAGAGGAGATGGAAAGAATGACAAGCAAAGAAGTACGAAGGATAGACTTGATACAGACAATGACCACAGTTCAGACGCCAAGAAGAAGAGACCGAGGATCCTAACATACTCATCCCACATGCCTGTCAATCGTCCAATCTCAAACATTTTGATGGAGGTATGTGGGGAGAGAGGCAGCCTTCAGTGGTTGATATCAGGCAAGTGCACCTATCAATTTTAATATAGCGGATGTGAGTCCGAGTCGATCCCTCAAAGATTTTGAGTACTAATATTAACCTTAGCTCTATTATCTAATCGGAAAATTGTGATGAGTTGAATGAATTAAAAATACTGAAATTAACAAACTAAACTAATTATGAGACTTGATTAAGCAATTTAGAAAGTAATAAAACTAAGAACGACTTCAAGTATGTAATAACGTATTTAGGAATTATTTCCTTTAGTGTTTAATATGTGATCGCTTAAAATATATTCAATTCAATTTCTATTATTCTTGACCGGAGGGATTCGCAATTAAAGTTAATACCTTTCTCAAGCATATTAACCCTAATCCTAAATTATTTATCGGAATCTCTTTACTTAGTAATATAACTTAGAATTGCATTAATGTATAATGAATTCCCACACAATTAATTAACTTTCCGGAAGAAACACGTATCTTATCTCTAAGTATACATGTAATTCTCTCCAATTATGCCAAGATCTAATTATACATGCAATTTCTCAATCATCATGCATAATATCATAAATTGATACTCTAGAATTATCAATCAACAATTAAACAACATAATTGAATCAAGAAAAGATAAAAAATTTATTGAAAATTATAAATCAACCAAAGAGTCACATGAAACCCTAGGTTTCATAATCCTAAATACATGAATTCTAAGTTGTCATAATTAAACTAAAAACGAGTTACATCAAAAACATAAAATAAAACATGAAAAACCCCTTTGATTGATGAAAAATCTTTCCAATCTTGAAGTTGGTATTGCTTTTGCCTTTTTCTTCTCCTTCTCTTCAAGTCTCTTCTCTTCTTGAATGTCTCTCATGTCTTGAAACCCTCATATGTCCTTTTATATATGTATTATAAGGATTCTGTTTTCGTCACCAGACACAGCCTGGGACATGGCCATGGCCATGTCCCTAGGTCGTGTAACTTTCTGACCCTAATAAATTTTCCTGCATGGACACAGCTTGGGGACATGGCTATGTTCTAGACTGTGTAACCTCAAAACTTCATAACTCCTTCATTTGAACTCCAAATTGAGTGAAACTTGATCCCTTTTCTTCGTTTTCAATCCTAGAATGCGTTTAAACCTTGAAATCAAAATTTTACTCAATTAAGTATCAATTTCTTTAAAGAAAACCAAAAATGTAAGGGAAATACTATAAAATCATCATGTAAAATATGTTTAAAATCAGAGTTATCAAATTTCCCCATACTTGAGCATTTGCTTGTTCTCAAGCAAATAAATCAAAACAAAACTTTCGGGATAAGAAATGCTAAACAAAATTTATCACTACTTAGGAAACCGGTGAATGAATACACTTGACCCATAGAAAAGTAAGAGAATCATTCTCAACTAACTTGCAATAATAAAGTCAACCAATTTCATCTGACCATATTTGAATGCTCCAATAATACTTAATACTAGAGTTCACTAGTTAATTTATGAAAATCAAAGTTTACTTGAGTCATTTAACCAAGGATTCTTAAACTAAAAATTGGATTTAACATCTCGCCAACCGAGAAAGAGTCATAAAAATTTTATCCATTTGACTAAAGTGTATACAATTCTCTCTTCCATCTCACCACACACCATAATCTAAAACAAACACATTTTACATTCCCTCATCCTCTGATCATCCCCCTAGTTCATGCGTTTGTTGAGAGGTCTTTTAAATTTACTTTATTTAAGCACAATTGCGTTGGTAGAGGGAAAGAATCTCGCTCTTCTGATGGACCAAGACTGATCCATACCAACTTATTCCTTATATTGATAGCGGGAAAGAACCTTACTGTTCTAACGGACCAAGGTCGATCCATATCAATTTTTTTTCATTAGAATTGGCATTAGGACTCAATCTTGCTCTTCTGATGGACCAAGACGAATCCTTACCAATTTTTTTCTATTCATACACTTGTTATTACTTTTGACCTACAATCATTGTGATTTTTCAGGGGTTTCTCAAAAGAAGAATTTCATTTGTTTGTTTGTTAAAAATTATAGGACTCTTAAAAATTTCTAAGAGAAAGGTATACATAAAAGTAAACTTAAAAATAATTATGACTAACTCTCAACTAGTGATGTTGCTCCAATCTCAAGTCTTAAAGTCCTAAGCTAAATAACTCGTAACTTTGCCCTCCAAAAATTTGACTAATCAATTCTAGTAAAGTATAATAAGATCAATAATGATCAAGATAACACAGTTAATTTGGTTCAACACTTGTTAATCACCTATTGCAAGTTAACTTAAAAATTAATTGGGTCAAATGTGAATAATTGGTATCCTAAATAATAACAAATTTATATATATCCCTTCCCCACACTTAATAACGTATAGTGTCCTTAATGTACGACTAAAAAAAAAAAATAGCAGCAAGAAATGAAACAAGAAAAATCAGCATAGGGAAAAAGGAAACATATGTACTGAAAAGAAACTAATACTTCCCTGCTAGTCGAAAATTAGGGGAAGAGGTTCAAAACGAAGAAGCATCATCATTATATATCTGAGTTCACATACCTTGGCCAACGAAAGACAACACAAAAAAAATTATGAACTAAGAAGAGGGATCAGAATTTATCTCTTCATCCTCCTCATCAGATGGTGCCTCAGCCATCGTAGCATCATCGTCGTTGTCACTGCCCTCAACATCCTCTTCACTACCTCTAGCCGCCTCTTCCTCACCACCCTCATTATCCTCTTCTTCACCATCCTCATCATCCTCTTCTTCACTCTCACTATCCTCATCACGTGTATCCGACTCCTTAATTTTGAGAAATTTTTCCATTTTGTCCTAACAGATATGAAGTTTATCCACACTTTCTTTGATATAACGAACCTCAGACAACAACATATCAAATTTGTCTTCAAAGCTGGCTGAAGACGTCTGGCCTCGAGATATGCTGCTACGAGAGTGTCGACCTTGACATCTTGTTGGTAATAGGTTCATGAGTCGGAATGAATTGAGACGCATAGGAGTTACTTGATTGACTAAGGTAAGTGAGGACCAAACGACAACCTTAGTTCGCATGGCCTACACGAGTAAGGTGATATAGGGGCCACAACAAATATGCCCTTTCTTACGTGTAGTGGTGGCTGAAAATTCAGCAAGCTCGATGGCGAGATTGATGGGATGTTTATGAATGACACTGTACAGATAGAGGCAATCCTTGTTGGAAACCACCCCGGTGCTGAGGCCTCTGCCAGTCAATGTATGCGAGAAGAGCCAATGAAGAACCCGATATTCAGGCTTGACCAATTGAGAGGCCTTACTCCTTGCTAGATCATGGGCATCACCAACAGTAATCTCATTCCAAAACGACCCTGCTATTACTCCACGGGGAAAATGACACGAGAGACGTTGGAACTCTTCTGTCTGTGTATATCTATCGGCATAAAGACCAAGATATCTACCCAATTGAGCTATGGTCATGTGGAATGGGTGGCCACTCAAGGTGAAATGTAGTTTGCGTTTAGGGCCTATGCCAGTAGCGCTCTCTTTATCAAGTTTGTAAATACATAAAAACTCTAAGGTAAGCTCTTTATAAACTAGAGCTTTCAGAGATAAAAAGCGCTCCCAAATGGTACCGTCTAAGAGCTCCTTCATTTCTGTGATGAGCTCTAATTGAGCGAGAACATCCCAATCCAGCCGAAGGGTCTCGTTGAAAGGCTTATTCTGAAGTAAACTATATTGTTGCACCTGGTAGTCTTCCTTAAATTGAAGCATTAGGTGCTCCATCGGGGGGAGAGTAGCTAATGGTTTAACTATTGCTCCTGATTGTGATGAAGAGGAAGCTGCAAATTTGGATTTCCATCGAACGGTAAGCTTTGCGCAATTCGCCATTGAATACCTGAAAAGAATCAACAAACCAAATCAAAAACACACATCCTTGTCGTATGTAGTTAAAGAAGGCAGAGGGAGATAAGATTAATAGTGAAGAATATTAATAGAATTCTCATTAGGGCATTTAAACAAACATGTGGAGTGCAACTGGAAAACTAGTTCGTGGAAAAGAAATAATTTGCAAATGCATCCAACTAATTCTACAATAGACCTACTGCATTACAATTAGCTTGAAACACAAGCGTCCCAACATATAAAAGACGCTAAATGACCTAGAATTGTTTTCTCATATTGCTAACCCTAACTAGCATAAGTAAATAAGGATTAGCAAATTAGCATACAAAATTCGGAATTGAGAGAGCACAATGAATATTTAACTAGATGAAGCATCATAAAGGCATATAAAATCAAGAAACACAAGGCAATGGTGCATGGCGTTTATGAAATAACAAAATAAATTTGCAGACCAAATGTAAGAACCAATGCACACAAGACCAAAATTTCTAGTAGCTAAACTACCTAAACCATGAGAAAGATAGAGCAAAATCAATAAGGAGAACTTACTTGGATCTGGATTCGTAATATCAAGAATTGTGATGTGAAGATGGAGAGAAGAGAGAATATGAGAGAGAGATATGTTGGATTGTGAGTGTGTGAGAGAGTGTGTATGTTTTAAATAAACCAGGCGTGTGCAAAATCGTGTAGGGTTGGGCAGACACGGGCTGGGACACGACCGTGTCCCATGCCCGTATAACTCTCTGTCTTTGTGCGTGGATTCTGGACACACACGGGCTGGGACACGACCGTGTCCTACACCCATGTAACTTTCTGTACGCCCGTGTTAAAACTGGACGGACACGGGTTGGGATACAAGCGTATCCCTTGCTTATGTAACTCTCTGTAGGCAGTCGGGAATACTGGGCGCACACGGGCTAGGACACAACTGTGTCCCACGCCCGTGTAACTTTCTATTTGCATGGAGTAAAATCTAGGCAGACACGGGCTAAGACACGACTGTATCCCACGCTCGTGTAACTTTCTGTGGGTAGGGCAGATTAAAGGGGCTTAGATGGACACGGGCGGGGATACAACCATATCCCATGCTCATGTAACTTTCTGTTTTTTTTTTTTTTTAAAGGAAACTTAAAGCAATAAAAGTCATTAAACTAGAAAAATAAGAAAAAGAAAACTAAAGAGAAGAATAAAAATGAAACTAACAGGGACAAGCCTATAACTAAAATTGAAACAAATAAAAGAAGCAAAGAAAAGTTAGATAAAAGAAAAATAAAATGAAATAAACTTAAAGAACTAAAGTGTAAGCAAAGTTAGACATGGGTTGCCTCCCAAGAAGCGCTATAATTAACGTCGATAGATCGACGGGATATGTCTTCTCATGATAGTTCTGTCGGGTGGAGATAAAACTCCTCTCGTCCAACATGCTCAAAGTTTCCACTTAAGTATAACTTTAACCATTGCCCATTTACCTTAAATGTGCCCTTCTCCGGGTGTATAACTTCAACAGTCCCATACGGGAAAACTCGTGTAATTGTAAATGGTCCAGACCACCTAGATTTCAACTTACCTGAGAATAAACGAAGGCGAGAATTATACAAAAGAACATGATCACCTTTTTTAAATTGTCGACCTTGTTTGATTCGCTGATTGTGGTACTTTTTGGCCCTTTCTTTGTATAATTTAGAGTTCTCATATGCATTCGCTCACCATTCCTCTAGCTCATTCAATTGAAGTTTCCTATGAGAACCTACACGCTCAAAATCAACATTAGCACTCTTAATTGCCTAATAATCCTTATGTTTAATCTCTACCGGTAAATCACAAGCCTTGCCATATACAAGTCAGTAGGATGCGGTCCTTAGTGGTGTTTTGTAAGCGGTTCTGTATGCCCATAGAGCATCATCCAACTTTTCTGACCAATCTTTCCTATGATACTCTACAGTTTTTTCAAGAATTCGCTTAAGATCGCGATTGGCAACTTCCACTTGGCCACTACTTTGGGGGTAGTACGGGGTAGCTATTCTATGTGTAACGCTATAACATTTCAATACTAGGTTGAGTTGGCCATTACAAAAGTGTATTCCCCTATCACTTATAATTGTCCTAGGGGTGCCAAATTGAGAAAATAGGCTTTTCAAGAATTTTTTTACTACCCTAGCATCATTAGTAGGTAGGGCTTTAGCTTCCACCCACTTAGAGACATAGTCAATAGCTACTAGAATATATTTATTTCCATTAGAGTTCAGGAAAGGACCCATGAAATCGATCCCCTACACATCAAATACCTCAACCTCGATGATGGGATTTTGTGGCATTTCATCCCTACGGGATATATTCCCCACTCGTTGGCAACGATCACAACTCTCAACATATCTCTAGGCATCTTTGAATAAGGTAGGCCAATAAAATCCAGCCTCTAGGACCTTATGAGCTGTCCTATTGGCACTATGATGCCCACCCGTAGGCCCTGAATGACAGTGGCTCAAAATTCTCCATCCTTCGAGGTGTGGTACACACCTTCGAATGACATGATCTACACATACTTTAAATAGGTAAGGATCATCCCAAAAATAATGTTTCACATCAGAAAAAAATTTCTTCTTTTGCTGGTGTGGAAGTCCCTTCGGTATAATCCTAACAGCTAAAAAATTAGCAATATCTGCGAACTAAGGAATTTCCATATCACTTACCTAGGTGATGGCATAGAGTCGCTCCTCAGGGAATTCATCCTTGATCTCATTCTCGTCGAGCATTTCCAAGTTTGGATTTTCCAATCAAGATAGGTGACCTGCTACTAAATTCTCAGCGCCTTTTTTATCTTTGATCTCCACAACAAACTCCTGTAGCAATAAGATCCACCTTATCAGTCTTGGTTTTGCATCTAGTTTTGCTAACAAGTACCTAAGGGCAGAATGATCAGTATAAACAATCACTTTAGATAGAAGCAAATAAGAGCGAAATTTATCAAAGGCAAAAACAACTGCTAGCAACTCTTTTTCTATAGTAGTGTAGTTCTCCTGAGTATTAGTAAGAGTTTTGCTAGCATAGTGAATTGGTTGAAAGTGTTTGTCTCGCCTTTGCCCCAGTACTTCCCCGACTGCGTGATCACTTGCATCACACATAAGTTCAAAGGGAAGTGCCCAATCAGGTACTACCATGATTAGAGCATTGGTAAGTTTCTCTTTAAGGATATCGAAAGCTTTCAAATACTCCTGAGAGAAAACATAAGGCACATCCTTCTCTAATAACTTAGTCAAAGGGCGGGAAATTTTCGAGAAATCCTTGATAAATCGCCTATAAAAACTTGCATGCCCTAAAAAGCTTCTTATGGCCTTAACCGAAGTTGGAGATGGGAGTCTTGCAATCGCATCCACTTTGGCAGTATCCACCTCAATTCCTCAATAAGATATCTTATGGCCCAGCATAATACCCTCTTGTACCATAAAGTGGCACTTCTCCCAGTTGAGGACAGGATTGGTCTCTTCACACCTAGTAAGTACCTTGTCCAAATTTTTCAAACAAAGGTCAAATGAGTTGCCAAAAACTAAAAAATCATCCATAAATACCTCCATTATGTCCTCAATCAAATCATCAAAAATAGCTAACATGCATCGCTGGAATGTAGCAAGTGCATTGCAAAGACCAAAAGGATTTCTGCGGTAAGCAAAGGTGCCATAAGGATAAGTGAAAGTGGTCTTCTCTTGATCTTCCGATGCAATAGGTATTTGAAAATAACTAGATAAGCCATCTAGAAAAAAATAAAACATATGTCCAGCTAGTCGTTCTATCATTTGATCAATAAAAGGTAAGGGGAAATGGTCCTTACGTGTAGCATCGTTTAACTTTTGATAATCAACACATATACGCCAACCTGTTACCGTTCTCATTGGGATCAATTCATTCTTTTCATTAGGGACTATTGTCATCCCACTTTCTTTTGGAACTACTTGCACTGGACTCACCCATGAACTATCAGAGATAGGATATATCATACCCGCATCAAGGAGTTTAATAACTTCCTTTTTGACTACCTCTTTCATGTTTGGATTCAAGCGTCTCTGGAGTTGCACAACCGGCTTGTGGTTTTCTTCCATTAAAATCTTATGAGTACAAAAGGAGGGATTGATATCTCGAATATTGGATATTTTCCAAGCAATGGCCCTCTTATGCTCCTTGAGTACTTTTAGTAACCTTTCTCTCTGTTCTTTTTCCAAATTAGATGTTATAATTACCAGTAATTTGGAGTCTTTCTCTAAGAAGGCATATTCCAAGTAGTCAGGTAATTACTTTAGCTCCAATACTGGTGGCTCCTCAATCGAAGGTTTTAACTGTGCTTCCTTCCTCTTTTCAAACTCTTCAAACCCTTTCTCAATAGAGATAGGTTTATTTGCCTCCAGTTGGGCTACCACCTCGGATTTGACAAGATCTTCCGAAGCTTCCTCCATGCCTAATTGCAAGCAACTCTCCAATGGATCCTTAAGAAGAACTTCTTGCATATAATTGGAAACAAAAGTGTCAGTAACATCCAAAAGGTAGCAATATCATCCTAATCGACAAACTTTTTCATAGCCTTTGAAATTTTAAACATGATCTCTTCATCTCTTACTCGAAGAATGAGCTTGCCATCACTAACATCAATGATAGCCCTAGCGGTAGCTAAGAATGGTCTACTTGAGATAAGGGGCAACTCAAAATCTTCATCCATATCCAATATCATAAAATCAACTGGAAAAATAAATTTACCCACTTGGACTAATACATCCTCAAATATGCCTCTAGGATACGTCATAGATCTATCAGCTAATTGCAAGCTCATGCGTGTGGACTTAGGTTCCCCTAATCCTAGTTTCTTGAAAAATTTATAAGGCATTAAATTGATGCTAGCACCCACATCAGCTAAAGCTTTATCAATTAACAAATTACCAATATGATAAGGAATTGTAAAACTTCCTGGGTCTTTTAGCTTCTTGGGCAACTTATTTTGTACGATCGCTGAACACTTTTCATCCAAGATGACTATAGAAAGCTCCTCAAGCTTCCTCTTATTGGATAACAAATCTTTCAAGAACTTAGCGTACTTCGACATCTGTGATAGGGCATCAACAAGAGGTAAGTTAATATGCAGTTGTTTAAAGTGGTCAAGGAACTTACTGAATTGTTGGTCATTGCAATCTTGCTTGAGTCTTTGAGGATATGGAATAGGTGGTTGATATTCCTTCGCCTTTGATGACTCTACGTCTTCCATTGCGTTCGTCCCCTCCTTGCTCTTGCTAATCTCCTCGCTAACCTTCCTCTCAGCATGCAACTCTTTCCCACTACGAAGTGTCACTGCCTTGACATGTTCCTTTGGATTGGGTTCTGTATTCCTCGGTAGCGTTCCCTGCGGTCTTTTAGAGATTAGCTTCGCAAGTTGACCAATTTGGTTCTCAAGGTTGCGATTTGAAGCTTCTTGATTCCTCAGTGATGATTCAATGTTAGATAAGCGAGCCTCATTGCCTTAAATATATTTTATGAGAAGTTCTTCTACACTAGACTTCTTTTCTTGAGGAAGAGGAGGTGAGAATGGTCTCTGAAATCCAGGTAGGCCAAAGTTGGTCTTCTGCTGGCCTTGATTTTGATTTCCCCATGAGAAATTGGGGTGATTCCTCCATCCGGGATTATAAGTGTTGTTGTAGGGGTTATTTTGTTGCTTAGGTAGATTTCCTAGATAATCTACCTGTTCCAGTTGTTCTTGTGCTCCATACCCCTGCATACTAAAGTTACTTACATCCGATTGCACTTGTTGAGGGCCAACAGAAAGTGCATCAATCTTCTTACTCAATAGGTCCACCTTGGCTGGCAAAGCAGTGGTCAAGTCCACATCATAAATTCCCATAGCCTTTTGCTTAGCTCTAGTGCTTTCCCACTGATAATTGTTCATCGCTATTCCTTCAATCAAGTTTTGTGCTTGCTCAGGTGTCTTGGTGTTCAAAGTACCTCCTACGGATGCATCAATCATCTGTCTCGTAAATAAATTGAGACCATTATAGAAGGTTTGAATCTGCATCCATAGTGAGAGGCCATGATGTGGGCACCTCCTGAGCAAGTCCTTAAACCACTCCTAAGTGTCATATAGCGTCTCCGCTTCCAATTGAGCAAAACAAGAAATATCATTCTGAAGTTTAGTGGTCTTTGCAGGTGGGAAATACTTCTCCAAAAATTTCTCTACCAATTCATTCCAAGTTGTGATTGAATTTCTTGGTAGGGAGTTCAACCACTGTTTTGCTCTACCCTTCAAGGAGAAAGGAAATAGCCGCAATCGGATGGCATCATCCGTGGCTCCGTTGATTTTAAATGTATCACAAATCTCTAGAAAGCTAGAAATGTGGGCATTAAGATCTTCATCTTGGAGACCGTCAAACTGAACATATTGTTGCACCATTTATATGATCTTAGGTGCAATTTGGAAGTTATTAGCCGCAAGAGTTAGCCTTGCGATACTAGAGTCAACTCTAATAAGTGTAGGCCTTGAATAGTAAGACATGGTCCGATTTGCTTCATTATCATTGTTAGCCATGTGTGGTGGATCTTCTTGCTCGATGAATTGAGTATTGGCCTCTTCACCCTCTTCCTTAATCTCAACGATTGAATTGTCTTCTATGATATCCACCATTTATCTAGGTCGCAATCTCAAATTTTGAAGAGCAGTTCTTTCAATTTCAGGATCGAGTTCTACCAAATCTTCTGGATTGCTTCAGGTCATGCACTACAACGGCAAGAAATACTTGATCAATTGCAGCTCTAGGTAATAAAAATAAACAATGAAAACAAAAGAAAAACAAAATGGTCAAAGTAATAAAGCAACTAGTATTCTTAGTATCGAAAATCCCCGGCAACGGCGCCAAAAACTTGATATCAGGCAAGTGTACCTATCAATTTTAATATCGCGGATATGAGTTCGAGTACATCCCTCAGAGATTTTGAGTACTAATATTAACCTTAGCTCTATTATCTAATCGGAAAATTGTGATGAGTTAAATGAATTAAAAATACTGAAATTAACAAACTAAACTAATTATGAGACTTGATTAAGCAATTTAGAAAGCAATAAAACTAAGAACGACTTCAAGTATGTAATAACGTATTTAGGAATTATTTCCCTTAGTGTTTAATATGTGATCGCTTAAAATATATTCAATTCAATTTCTATTATTCTTGACCGGAGGGATTCGCAATTAAAGTTAATACCTTTCTCAAGCATATTAACCCTAATCCTAAATTATTTATCGGAATCTCTTCACTTAGTAATATAACTTAGAATTGCATTAATGTATAATGAATTCCCATACAATTAATTAACTTTCCGGAAGAAACACGTATCTTATCTCTAAGTATACATGTAATTCTCTCCAATTATGCCAAGATCTAATTACATATGCAATTTCTCAATCATCATGCATAATATCATAAATTGATACTCTAGAATTATCAATCAACAATTAAACAACATAATTGAATCAAGAAAAGATAAAAACTTTATTGAAAATTATAAATCAACCAAAGAGTCACATGAAACCCTAGGTTTCATAATCCTAAATACATGAATTTTAAGCTGTCATAATTAAACTAAAAACGAGTTACATCAAAAACATAAAATAAAACATGAAAAACCCCTTTGATTGATGAAAAATCTTTCCAATCTTGAAGTTGGTATTTCTTTTGCCTTTTTCTTCTCCTTCTCCTCAAGTCTCTTCTCTTCTCGAATGTCTCTCCTATCTTAAAACCCTCATATGTCATTTTATATATGTATTATAAGGATTCTGTTTTTGTCACCAGATACGGCCTGGGACATAGCCGTGTCCCTAGGTCGTGTAACTTTCTGACCCTAATAAATTTTCCTACATGGACACAGCTTGGGGACATGGCCATGTCCCAGACTATGTAACTTCAAAACTTCATAACTCCTTCATTTGAACTCCAAATTGAGTGAAACTTGATCCCTTTTCTTTGTTTTTAATCTTAGAACGCGTTCAAACCTTGAAATCAAAATTTTACTCAATTAAGTATCAATTTCTTTAAAGAAAACCAAAAATGTAAGGGAAATACTATAAAATCACCATATGAAATATGTTTAAAATCAAAGTTATCAGTAGTCAAAAAGAATGCAAGGGAATCCCTTAAGAAGAAATTCTAAATCCCTTAAGAAGAAATTCTAACGAGTACTGTGATTTCCACTGTAACAAAGATCATGATACAGATGAGTGCATTTAACTTAAGAATGCAATTGAAGACACAATACAATGCGAGCACCTGTGAGAATTTCTAGTGCATGCTGCCGAAAGAATAGAAAGACTGTCTCAAAGGAGACAAGAGGAACGAGAGGATGATACTTGGCCAGCAATGGCCGTAAGAGATGCAAGGGATGTCAATCCCAGTAAAGCTCCCAATGGAGTAATTAGTACCATTGTCGGCAAACACAATATAGGCCAATGGAGCTCTTAAAGCTCAATTAACAGCAAAAATTATGTATGCAACATTCAAGGCAAGAAGGTCAAGATCAACAATACAATTTCTTTTGGACAGGAATATTTCAAAGATATCTAGAGGCCGCATGATGATGCACCTGTTATTAGTGCAAGGGTCACCAACTTCGAAGTCAAGAAAATTCTTGTTGACATAAGAAGTTCGGCTAACATCATTTTTCAGCATGCATTTGATCAAATGAGACAGAAGATCAAAGCACAGCTACGATCTTACAAGTATGATCTCTATGCCTTCAATAATCAACCCGTCCAAGTAGTCGGAGTTATCACTTTGCCGATACAGATCAATAATGACGAGCATGTCGTAGAGGATAAAGTAGACTTTCTCGTCATCAAATGGTGGTCCCCTTACACATGATAATGGGACAGCCATGCCAACATCTATTCAACGTTATCCCTTCAACTGCACATCTTAAGGCTAAGTTCCCTACTCCTATGAGAGTCGATGTATGCAGAGGGGATCAACAATTGGCCCAGTCTTTATATATAAGGGCCTTGAGATGAGAGGAAGTATTTCAAGTTGAAACCTGTATGGAAGGCAAGTCAGTTGACATAGGGAATGCTGAGAATGATACCGGCAAAATTCCTTTAGGAAATGATTCTAGGAAAACAACAAAGATAGGAAAACCCTTTTCAACACATGTCTGGCAAAGTCTGATTGACTTCCTGCAAGCCAATGCTAACGTGTTTGCATAGTCACCTTTGGACATGCCAGGTATTCTGAGATAAGTTATGGTACATAAGCTCTAGATTGACTTGAATATAAAGGTAGTCCAACAGAAAAAGAGACATTTTACACCAAAGAGATAAGTGGCAATAGAAGAAGAGGTCCAGAAATTATTGGAGGCAAGATTCATCTGAGAAGAGCTTTATCCGACTTAGCTAGCAAATTATATGCTAGTCAAGAAGTCTAACTGCAAATGGCGAATGTGTATAGACTTCACAGATCTCAACAAGGCCTATAGCAAGGATTGTTTCCCATTGCCAAAAATCATTCAGATAGTAGACGCAGCCGCATGACATGCGTTGCTCTCTTTTATGAACGCTTTCTCTAGTTACAATCAAATCAACATGGACAAGGTAGATGAAGTCTACACATCTTTTGTTACCAATTTTGGAATGTACTATTATACGGTGATGCCTTTTAGGTTAAAGAACGCTAGTGCCACATACCAGAGACTAGTAATGAAGATATTTAAATCTCATATCCATAAGAATGTTGAAGTATATGTAGACGACATGATTGTGAAGAGCATGAAGGAAGTTCAGCATCTCGTTGATCTGGAGGTAACGTTTGCTACATTAAGGAAATATAATATGAAACTCAATTCGTAGAAGTGCATCTTTAGTGCAACATCAAGGAAATTTCTCAGGTATATGGTTACACGTCACGGCATCAAGGCTAATCCAAGAAAGATTCAAGCCATTAGGAATATGAAATCACCTCATACGGTTAAAGAGGTGTAAGAACTCACCGAGCGAATTGCCACCCTCAACAAATTTGTGTTGAGAAGTGCAAAATCCAAAAGAGTACAATTGAACCAAAGATTACAAAAGAGCTTTCAACGAGCTTAACGAATTTCATGCGGTACCCCCGATACTCTCAATACCCATTCTTGGAGAAAATTTATACTTATACCTTTCTGTTAGCTCCCAAGCCCTTTCTTCCGCACTGGTCTAAATAGACAGCAAAGAGCATCAACCCATTTATTACGTAAGTTATGTTCTACAAGGGCCATAGGTTCGATATATAAAGATTGAGAAGTTCGTATTGGCAGTGGTTCTTTTTATGAGAAAGTTGAAGCCGTATTTTGAAGCCCACCAAATCATTATCCTCACCAACCAATCATTGCAATAAGCATTGCAGTGGCCTGATTCCTCATGGAGGATGATGAAATATACCTTAGAGCTTAGTGCCTATGGTATATAATATAAACCTAGAATGACACTAAAGGCCCAAGTATTGGCGGATTTTTAGTCAAATTCACTGGAGATGAAGATCCAATGGAGGGAACTGAGAAACTGATCTAGTTTTTTTATGTCAATGGTTCTTAGACACGAAAAGGGAATGGAGCAGGCTTAGTTCTTCAAGGCCCCCATAATGTCAAAGTTCATTACGCTCTGAAATTCAGATTCCTTACTGGTAACAATGAAGCAAAGTACAAGGCTCTAATTGCCAAATTGAAACTAGCAAAAGAAATTGGTATTGAGATACTCGAAGTGTTCTCTAATTCCCAATTGGCGGTGAATCAGGTCATCGGAAGTTACGCTGCAAGAGAAGAAGAGATGAGCAAGTATCTATTGGTGATACGAATGCTCGTAGAAGAATTCCTATTTTTCTCCATTCACAAATCCTAAGAAGCAATAATATTGCTGCTGACAAGTTGTCAAAGTTAGCCAGTATGGCATTCCTTAAGTTGAGCGAGACACTTTTTGTCGAGTTCCTCCCATAGAACAGCTTATCCACTCTCTCACAGAGTTGTAAGTTGGCTACTTGCTTGAGAGAAGAATCATGGATGGATTCTGGAGTGAATTATCTAAAAGAAGGTACTCTCCTCAATGAAAAAAAAAAAAAAAAGGGGCATGAAGGTTGGCTTACCAAACTGTGAACTACACACTAATTAATGGTCAACTGTACAAGCATGGCATATCTCAACCCTACCTTCGATACCTTTCCTCAAGGGATGTCTAGAGGGTGTTATCTGAACTTCATGGTAGCATAAGTAGTAATCATGTAAAGGTGTAAACACTATACATTCGAGCACTGCGACTCAACTATTATTGGCCGACTATGAGAGAAGATGCAAAGGACGTTGTCCGGCAATGTCCTCAATGCCAAAAGCACAAGTCACCGAGTAATGCACCTGCAATTGAGTTATGCAGCCTAACCAACCCTTGGCCTTTCATCCAATAGGGGTTAGATATTCTCAAACCCTTTCCAAAGTCTATTGCCCAGCAACAATTCATCATTGTTGTTGTAGACTACTTTACCAAATGGGTTGAGGTTAAGGCTATGGCAAAGATCACTGAGCAAAAAGTGGAAGCTTTTGTCTTCAAATCCATCATATTAAGATTCAGAGTTCCCTACATGATAATTACAGATAATAGGCCACAGTTTGACAACAATAAGTTTTAGACATTTTATGAGGGGTACAGCATTCGACTCAACTACACATCTATAGTGAACCCTTAGACAAATGGATAAGTCAAAGCCGTAAACAAGACCATACTGCATAGCCTGAAACGAAAAGGGGATCGAGTTAGGGGGAAGTAGGCCGATGAACTATCGAACATCCTATGGGGATATAGAACCACTCATAAAACCACAATGGGAGAAACACCATTTAAGTTAGCCTATGGCACTGAAGTCGTGTTGCCGATTAAGATGGACTTGCCTAATCTGCAAACACATAATTTTGATGTTATGCTTAATCAAGTCAGATTAACAGCAAATTTGGACACCATTGAGGAAATTCAAGACATTGCAAGAGCTAAGGTTACGGCATACCAGTATAGAGTAGCAAGATACTATAATCAAAAAGTGAAGCACAAGGTTTTCCAACCAAGAGATCTGGTTTGCCGTAAGATGGAAGCAATTGGTGAGTGAGCAAATCAGGGAAAGCTTGATGTGAATTGGGAGGATCCTATCAGGATCAAGGAAGTCGTTGGTGAGGAGGCCTATCGACTAGAAAGGTTGGATGGATCCAGCATCCCTTGAGCTTAGAAAGCCAAGAATTTGAAATTTTATTTCAATTAATGTCAGATGATTTCTACCATCACTCATTTAGTGATAGCCAACATGTTTATAAGATTGGTTCTTATTTATGATAATTATATTTTGAAGTCTCATTGTGTTTTGGTTACAATTGCCGAATTAACGAGTTCTAGGCTGCACAGCAAACGAACTAACCTAGGTTCTAGCCTAAGGTGGTTAACGAATGATACAAATTAACCTTACAGCTAAGTAATGTGGCTAGTCTATGCCTTAAATGGTTAATGGACATATGGGAGTCTAAAATAAAACATGTTGGAAGATAATTAGGAGTGTGAAATAAAACATGCCGAAAGATAGTTGGGTGTATGAAATAAAACATGTCGAAAAACAAATAATGCGTAAAATAAAACATGATAAGTGACAAATAGCGTGTGAAATAAAACATGCTGATGAACAAGCGTGTGAAGCAACATAAGTATACCATATACGTCGTAAAAGTGCCTTACGTAAAATTAAACATATTGGAGATTTGTCAACTATTTTTACTCAAGTGTCATAATCACTGGGCATTGCCTTAAATGTATTTCAATTGATAATTACATGAGAATGTAATGTGCCACTACAATAAGTCCTATGGCCTATCCTCAGATTCAGTAGAAGTGATTTTTAAATCAGTGACTAGGGCTTCCTTAACAACTGGGGTCTCGAAGCAAGCAACTTCTTCGGCATAAGCTTCATTGTCACTTTTATTCATACTTTCGGTACCTATCTCGTCACCTTCATCTTCGTCGGTACTACTAACTTTGTTGTCTACTTCAGTAAAGTCAAGACACAAGAGATCATAATCAAGATAAAGCTTCAAAACCTCTTCTCTTGCCACTTGAACCCCCTCCAACAACTTCTTACGTAGAAGCCTCTCGTATTGCCAACTGGGAGTAACTATATCGAGAGCCACTTCAACTGATGGTCCCCTCCTCACAGTCTCCTCTAAGTCGGCCACACGGCTCTATAAGTTCCAGTTGTTGGTCTCTAACTCCTTTATCTACATCTTAAGCTTATCTTCATCATTACTCATCATGCAAATAGTTCGGCCCAAGCCATAATATTCTTCTTTCTTCTTCTACAGCTCCTCTTTCAAGCCTTCATACTTTTTATATTGTTCTTCTACTTTAGCCTTCAAGCTAGAGATTTCATCGGCGATGAGGTCATGTGCCAATTTCTCGAGAGCAAGTTCTTCCATAAGCTTTCTCGCCTCCATCTTAGCCCTAATCCTCGCATTCTCGGCAGCAGTAGTTTAGGCCTTTGATGCATTGTATGCATGCTCAACTTTCTGTAACAAATTCATTTAATACAATCAAGAATGATTAGGTATGACATAGACACAACTGAAGATATTATCTTCTTTGCCTCTTTATTGACCTCGTCCAAAGCTATCAAAATGTAGATGCTCATTTGGAAAAGGAAATGTGTTAATAACTCGAATGAATTCGATATTAAAAGCAATGTTTATGGATACTCACATCATAAAATTTGCCTACGATATGGGCCTTATTGCAACTGCCGACTATGTTGACATCCTTCTTAGCAATATCTCTATTTTTTGGAAGAATAATTCCTTTCATTAGAGCTAAAGATTTTGCCCCATCTCCTAGGGTTGAGTCGGTATCCAAAATTTGGTGGCTCCAATAAGGGAAGAATTACTCACCAACCTCATTGTTGGGGATGAATTCGGCACTACTGATCCGAGAGCTTTAGATCGCATTGCCTCCTTCGCCTTTTTGTCTAAGCCCCTAACTTTCTTAGTAGGTAGTTGGCTAGTTAGTTCCTTCCCCAGTCTTTTATCTGCACTTGGTACTGCCTCAATTGCTAGTGATGACCCTTCTACAACAATGACTATTTGATCCTCCTCGCCAGGATGTGTCTCTCAACGTTATCATCCCTCGGCTCAACAGAAGTTTATATAATCTTGACCGGAGGCTCCTTAGAACGAACCTCAATCGATAATGTCTTCGTACTCTCCTTCCTCCTCTCAGTAGGACGAGAGGTCTTTTGCACAGCCGTCTACTTCGCCGCAACTTCCTTTGCTAGTTTCTTTGTGACAGCAGGCCAAGTGGTAGCTGTTGAGGTAGTCGTCCTCTTATCAGCATTAGATTTTTTTGCCTTAACCTAAGCTAGTAACTTTTTTGGATTCACCTCTCCAATGCCTATATTTGTAATACAAGTAAACCAATTAATATAAACATAGGAAAAATATGAACTTACATTTTTCATGCCTAGTAAGGCTCAAAGGTCACTATTCTCCTCCCAAGTCTCGAGAATGGCTTTCCTCGTAGCTATACTCGGCACGGTGGTAATACATTAGTGTACCTTCTTTTTTAGAAAATATTGGTTCTCCATTTTCATAACGCCATATAATTTTCTCGACTACCTAAAAGAACATTTTGTTTCTCCTTTTCTCTTGAATTTTCATCACTGCTGCAGCATCATTTGGCATCGGATCTATATCTTTTGTTATGTATTAGCCCAGTCCATTAGGTCCAAAAGTCCAAGTCCTCGTTAGACACTATTGATATGAAGTTGTCATGCCACTTGTGAATCTTAGATTCTAACCAATCCATAAACTTACGCCAATGCCTCGCAACAGCAAAGTACCACCTGTTAGGCTGCCTCTGAATAGTCAAAAAATACCGAAACAACTAAGGCATAGCCTTGACTTCGACTTCTTCGTAGACCATCTCAAAGGCCGCCAGAAGCTGATATATGTTAGGTGAGAACATACTCAGCATGACTCTAAAATAGTTAAAGAAGCCCTTAACAAAAGCCAAAAAAGAGAAGCACAACCCAAAATCTAAATATTTTAGGTATATATAGAACCCGCGCTCCCTGGGGAAGCATACCCTCTCCCCATCTCTCAGCCTCCTCAAGTTCCATGTTCTAGGAAGATCTTGCCAGTACTAATTATATTTTATGACGAGAACTTTGACAACGAAACTGGCAGTTTTATCTAGAGAATCGCAAAAATAGGCTATCGTGTAGGACAGATATCTTGCTGAGGAGCTCTTTTCCTTTTCCTCGGGATACTTTTCTACAAAAAGCTCATTGATCTAAGCAAGTTTATCCTACCTTGTCTCCATACTATCAACCGAACAACCCAAAGAACAAGCTACCTTACTCCTTATTTAGGAGGGAAAAGTAGCCTCAATCTTCGTTGCCTTGGAATCAAAAAGCACAAGTCAACGGGCAACTTTGCAAAACATACCTAAATGGTTATGTGAAATGATACAACACAAATCAAAGAATTTGAGTTTAAGATAAGAAAACAAATGAAAGTTTAAGATGCGACTAAAGAAGGCAATTCTGATTGTGAATAGTACTTTATATAAGGACAATTCATCCTCGTAATTGCAAATCTACTTCTGACAGTAATGATGTGCTAATGTGGTAATCACACAGATTACTAATACGTGTTTCGTGACAGAAATCTGACGGCTGAAAACTTTCTGACAGTTATTAGGCCTGCTACAAAATGATGACCTAGGTCATAGATGTCATGCCTCCAATTTCTTGGTTTTTCAAACAGGCAACAGTTAGAAATCGTAACCTTTCAATTGGGATGTGATCCGTCCTACTTCCTATATTACTTGGCATAAATCTAAAGAATCTCTCTCCCACTCGACCTCTAGTATAATATATATATATATACATATATGTAACTCCCTTTATCGACTACTTGAATACGGGAGTTGGCGGGCAAATATTGATAGTCAACTTTCGCTCATCTGACACTTGTCTTTTCATAGGTCGAGATGTTGAGTAATCGAGTCTCTCGACATTTGCAGTAGATAGATGACACACAGTATTTATGCCGAGTATAAGAAGCATTCCTGGTTTGAATTCAAGTCTATGGTGTAAACAATTATAATAAATACGGTTATATTGCATAACCGTCTGCTATCTTTACATATTAGGGAAGATGTCAGGTCAAGAAGTTTCCACGTGTCTTAATAGTTATCCTGACAACTACCTTAAACACTACAACCATCTATAAATACCGAAAAGAAACTTTGTAAAGGCTCTCTGACACTTCTTATTCACATAATTATTATACTAAATTACTCTACTAACTTAGACATTGGAGTAGTTGTACTGGATTGTCTCCGGTACTAAATATTTCATTTTCTTTTGTAAGATTTTTCCTCATCCCAAAATTCACTAACAATACCATCTATCATATAATACATAAATTTATATTGAAGAATAAATTTGAAAATTAAAAATTAAAAAATAAGGGAAACAATAGGATGGAAGTAATGTTAGTACAAATGGGCATTATAAAGAGTGAAACTTTGAATGGAAAAAGAAAGGCCGACAATAATCATGGTGGTCCTTGACCTTACCTTGATGCATTCGATTTATGGGAGCATTGATTTTGAACGACATACTCTTCCGGACGTAAATGAACTGCCATAGGAAACAGAATGGGAATCGGTGTGTGGATCGTTCTGAGTCCATATCCACGTATATTTAAAGACACTAATCAAGGTTTTTTTCTTTTTCCCTCCTCCGCATCCTGTTCTTCTTCTTCTTCTCTCTCAAATTAACAAATGTCCATTATACTCCTTGTATTTCTTTTTGTAACAATGGTATGAGATATCCAGTATTCTCAAATTTTCAGAATGTTTGAGTAAGCCAAACCATTTACATTTATGAAGGAGATTTTATTGGAAGGGAAGCCTAAACTGCTACTGATCTTTATATGTTTTGGTCATGTTCCTTTTAGCTCTAAAGAGAAAGGTTTGGATCTTCCAATCTTAAATCATATGGGATGTGACCCATTTTAGGTACATAATATGTCATAGCTTTTTGTGTTCTATAATTTACGTCTGAATACCTTTTTGATTTTCCTCTTCACGGTAATTACAGCATAGAGAAAAGTTGTCTGAAGTACTTTTTGTTCGAGTAGGAAGATATCGATTTTTCTCTTTCCTTCTCTTCAATAAATATAGGAAAGTAGATGAATAGATAACTAAAGTAGCTCGAAAGGCTGCATTCCATTTGAAATAGAAAAAAGGGCTTATTTTACATTTAGTATAAAGGAATAGTCTAAAGTAGAATGGAATGTAATGGAATTAGAATAATGACAAATCCTTTTGGAGAGATGGCCACTAAATTGAATGGAATGACATTAAAATATACTTCCAAACATGGAGAATAAAAATGAGATCCAAAAGTACGATTCCATTCCAGTCTATTCCCACGTACTAAATGTGACATTAGTTTATTAAATATAAAATATGTTATAGTATTAAATATGTTAAGAATGTAAGTAGGTTATGAAATATATTATAGTAGTGCAACAAGATATTCTAACCATTCCATGTAAAGGACATTGTCATTGATGAGTAATAAAAAATGATGAGTCCTAATGTTATCAACTATTGAATTCCAAATACTAATTTAGCTCCATGTAAATCCATGAGAAATTCAAAATTATTTAGAATCACTAGTACTTTTCTACACAAGCTAGAACATATAAGTTTAACCCCATTGCCCATCATGACTGAAAACTATGGTATGGCAATCATTAGTAGATTTAAACTCTTAGCAACATGTGATTGGATAAAATTGTGTGTGTTACTTGAATCTACCAATATTGCAACTTACTTTCCCTTAATCATGTCGTGCAATCTCAAAGTTTTTGGTGCTAATACACCTAACAATGCATAGTAGCTTATTTCCACCGTATCGCGATCTTCCTCATCCCTTTGTATTTACTCTATTTTAATCATATCATTATGATTTATTTCAATATCATCACCTTCAATATCATCAAGTTCTACTATCATTAAAAATTTTGCTTTACATATATGTCCCTTATGAAACTTTTTGATAGGAATCGAGCTACAAGCCCTTTAACCCGCAGCTGAGCTTAAGGACTGGAAGGCTTGAAGAGACGTATTCTTCTACTCTAGCCAACTCCTACTAAGGCTGAGTACTTTTTTGCCGAGTCACTCCTTAAGCCATGCTGAATGACTACAAATCTCTTACAAATAGAATGCCGAGAAATGAATGGCCAAGACAATATCCAATCCTCCCTTATGCTTGACTACTTACTCGGCATCACCCTTACCACCATGCTGAGAGAGAGACCATGAACTACATAATCCATCCCTGCTTGGACAAGCTAGTTGGTCATACTGTTTTGTTCGCATCTTCTAATAACCTCGCCAATATAGCATCCCCACATGTATAGGACCATGTGTCTCCGCCCCACTAATTATTGCTTTTGTGAATCTTCATTTTTACCCTTTTGTATTGTTGTACATTACTACTTTAAGATAAGCCCATTTTGTCTTTTCTCTTAGAGGCAAGTTGCCCTAAATTCTTAGGTATAAATACCCTTTATATTTGAAAGCCGTAGGTAGACAAGATTACAATCAATACACTTAAGTATTTTTCCTTCCTAGTGTAAACACTGTACTATTTTATGCTTGGCATCACTCTTATCCTTTCCCTTAAGCAAGGTTAGGTGGCAAGTAATCTTACCGAACCAATTTGTACATTATATCGAATTATGCCGTGAGTCCTTGGAAGTTCCATTAGTGCGTCATATCCTCTAGAGCTGTTCATGGTTTTTGCTTGCTTTTCATTTGTCGTTCATTCCTTTTGCACATTTCGCCCATTAACTCTTTCAAGCTTTCTACAAGTTCAGACCCATCCAGTAACCAACCTTGTTATTTTTTGTCACGGTTCGCAACATCTTGGTATTAAAGGTTTTTGTTCGAGTTAACGTGTATTTTCGAAGTTCTATTATACTTTGTCTTACGTATGTGAAACAAAGCAAGTTAATGTGTCCATTTGAGCGCTGTGTTGTTAACTATTAATTTCCTGAAGTGTTTATTTGAGCTTTGAATCTGTAAGGAAGAATGACTGACCTAAATATGAATGTTAGTATTAGCATGAGAGTAGAGTTATCCACCATGGATGACAGTCTTAAGGAACTCCTAGAAGTACTAACGAGAGACTTGATGAGGTAACTAACCTCTTAGTGGACTTAACCTGAGTTGTTTATGCGTTGTCTTGCTGACCCACTGAAGCTGCACAAAATACCTCTTAAGTTGCTTAGCCTATTAGAGGCTAGAACCCAACTCAACCCATTCGAGGTGGAGGAGTAGGAGGAGTAGGAAGACTAGTGAGGAAAAGGATTGATTTAACAAACATAAGAGATGAGGAAGAAGAGTATTTTGAAGAAGAACGTATACAAATCCCTAGGGTATCCGACCATGTAAAGCTTTATATTCCGAGTTTTAATTGATCTAGAAATGCTGATGAATATTTGGAGTAAGAAGAGAAGGTAGAGTGTGTGTTTGATTACTAGCAGTACGAGGACTACGAGAAAGTGAAAACTGCTACTATTGAGTTCTTTGGATATGTTGCCATGTGGTGAAAGAATTTTCAAATGATGAGGAGACGAGAGGGCTACCGAGAGATTAATACTTAGCCCAAGATGAAAAGAATACTCAAAAATAGATTCGTACCAAAAACTTACCTTCAAGATACTTTCACTCAACTTCAGGAGCTGAGATAAGGAAGCCAAACTATTAACGAATATGTTTAAGAGTTTCAAATGCTCATGATCCGTTACAAGGTGGAGGAACCACTAGCTTGAACCATATCAAGATTTATTATTAAGCTAAGAGGTGATATTTGGGACATTGTGGTGCTTCAACGATTCACCACAATAGGTGAAGCTATTAGGATTGCCCAACAAGTGGAGAGGAAGAGAAAAGGTTGAGTGCTAACCAAAACTCTGACTAGCCGACTCGAACAGGGAAGTCACCTAACTCTACCGACTATCGAGCTGAGCAAAAAGGTTAATGTCCGAACTAAGCAGAAAGGCCAATCCAACAATGAAGTGCCAACCCAAACTTATGAGAAGAGACAAGAGTTTGAAAGGAAGACGAGCTAGATCAAATGTTTCAAGAGCCAAGGGTTCAAACATATGACTACTCAGTGCCCGAATCGAAGAACAATGGTCATCAAAGGAGACATCCCAAAGCTAGAAGTGGAGAGTAAGGATGAGGAATCCGAGGATGAAGAGGTTTTTGGCGAAAAAAAATGTCGAAAAAGAGCTAATTGAGGAGGACGTGTCTGTTGAGGACTTAAATCAGTTACCTATAATTGTCCGACACATTGTGAATGTAGAACCCTCACGAAAGGAGGAGTAGAGAGAGAATTTGTTTCATACGACCTACAAGGTGAATGATCAAGTATGTGCGCTCATCGTAGATAGTGAAAGCTACACCAATGTGGCATCGGCCGATCTTATTTCAAAACTAAAGTTGCTAACTATTGCACATCCGAAGTCATACAAGTTGCACTAGTTAAGTAAGAAGAGATCACTACATGTCTCCTAGCAAATACTACTGCCAATCATTATTAGGAACTACTCTAACCAAATTCTTTATGATGTACTACCCATATATGTTTCCTACGTGTTGTTAGGAAAATCGTGGTTATTTGATAGGAGAGTCAACCACGACGACTATAGGAACATGTATATGTTTAAGAAGGATATCCGGGAGATCATACTGAATCTGATGTCACTAAGAGAAGTTAATAAGTTACAGAAAAAACTTACTCGTGGATCGAAGAAGGCTCTAGGGTTGAGTAAAGCCAAGCCCTAAGAGGCCATCAATACTGATGAGCCGACTCTCGTATTGGTTAGGCGACTATTGGAAATGAAGAAACGAGGTGAGCTACCCTAGGAAATCAGGGAGTTGCTAGATGAATATGCCAACCTGTTCCTATGATAGTTACTTGAGGGGTTGCCCCCAACCCAAGGCGTAAAGCACTATATTGACTTACTACTTGGCATCATACTGCCAAATAAGCCAGCTTATCGGATGAATTACAAGCAGGCTTCTAAGCTTCAATGCTAAGTCAATGAGTTGCTCAAGAGAGGATGCGTCAAAGAAAGTCTCAGCCCTTATACTATACCTGCACTTCTAGTGCTAAAGAAGGATGGAACTTGGTGGATGTGTATAAACAGCCAAGCCATGAACAAGATCACAATTAAATACAAGTATCCAATCCTAAGGCTATAAGAGATGTTGGACGAATTGAGTAGAGCCAATATTTTCAACAAGATTGATCTTAAATCTGGCTATCATCAAATACGCATGAAACCAAGGGATGAGTGGAAGATTGTCAGGACCCTAAAGAGGGCTTAGTAGGATTACCTAAAATTTCCATAACATGTGTACACCTATGACATGAAAACCATCTTGCAAGTCAAAAATTGCAAGACTCTAAATAATAAATCACTAAGATTACTGATTTTCAAGTAATTAATTTATTGTAATGTAATATAACATAACATATAAATATAAATAACTATAGATATCCGATATCCCAAAGTTCCTTAAAACCACAGAGAATCGGTATCCCCTACCAAATAATAAGACGGGATATACTAACATAAAATATATATATATGCAAGAAAAATTAAATTATAGTAAGTTCTAACATATAAATATTTTCTACAAAGGATGTTTATATATCATCTAAAGAGTACTTAACTACTTCTAATACTAGTATACATGTCTTCATCTCGCACTCAGCACTTGAGACTTATCCCAATCCCAATGTAAGTAAACCTGCAAGAGAAAGACTATTAAGGAATAAGCTACAAGAGCTTAGTGAGCTATCCCTCATACCATACTGGCAAACAAGTTATCAAACAAATTGTTACAACCATATGAATGCATGCACACGCAGAATGCCAAACAATATATGCAGTTGAACGGTACTGCATATAATATCGGATTTTAACGCCCTTCGAGATAAGGGTTGGAGATTCATCGACACTAATCACGACCGGGCTCTAGCACCTGGGTTTTTACCCATAACTTTGAATATCATATTTTGTAAAATATATTTCCATTTCTAAGCTATCTAATAGTACACAAAATCCCAAGCCTAACGGTGAGATGGCCCCCGTAGTCTACACTCACACCCTATAGCGGAGATCTCTAGACTCGACCCTCAGCCATACGGTTGGCATCTCCATCGCCTAGTAAGCCCGTAGGTTCGAGTAAAGTCATGTTGTACAAGTGCACCATACAGAAACATATAAACAACCTCCGCAAGGCCTCTCTTTATCTCCGCATGAAGTGACGGCCGGAATAAGTAAATGCAATGCATGGATAATGTATAACCCTTTTAATTTAAGATAAGCCAAATATAATTAGGTCAAATCATGAGGCGATCAATCAATATCAGCAAACCATCCAAATCATATAAAAATCAATCATACCATCAAATCATCAATTATCATAGTTAACAATATTTCTTACAATAATCAATCAATATTAAGCACATGCATATCCCGAAACCTAATGCATCAAGTTATTGATATTCAATTTAAGTGCACTAACTACAAGCACAAACAAGTATAGAGTCATCGGGAGTACTCGCTTGACTATGACGAATCGCTCTAGTCGTAATAACCGAATGGAAGATCCTTACCCTCGTCAGGATCACCTGATCATTACAAGATAATAGGGATAATAAGTAGTTGACTCAACTAATGGTTCTAAATATCTATCTACCTAATTCTACTTAGATTACTATTAGCCTTTATTCGATTAAACCTAATTGCTAATCGTACATAACTTTTTCATTCTATTTTCAATATTTACGAATTTATAGTCGTTTTTTATCGTTTTCGGACGCACGTTCACACGGTGATGTCCGTTTTGGACGTTAAGACCCATGTTTTACGATGTAGACTAAATTTATAGAAATTTTAACTATGGAACTTAATTAATCTTATTACTCATATTTATATCCTTTGTTTATACTTAATGATTTAGTTAACTCTTAAATTCTTATACTTAGAGAATTTTACTTTGCTATTGCTAATTCATGTACTTAATTAAGTATAATCCAATTTAGAAAGTGTATTAGGGTTTATTAATTTAGGTATCTAATTATTATATACTCTTCTTATTTTATAAACCTATGCTTATATCATCGCTTACATCATCATTCGCTAATGTCATCGCTTATGTCATCTTTTGATTACCTTATTGCTTACTTCATCATTTGATTACATATACCTTACCTCATGCTTATGTCATGTCTAAAAAGCTTATGTACACTTCACTTAACCTCTTATGTATATATACCTTTACTATACTTATATGTATACTAGTATACTTATACATATACTTATACTTATACCGTATTTATACTTATATACATACTCATATACCTATACAGTCATATACATATTTTTGTACAAATTTCGTATGCCTAATTTTCCTCTTAAGAAAATCTTCTTAATTGCATTCTTTTGTGTTTTTAAGTGTGTATTTAGTATAATATAGGTATGTATAGTTAGGATTTGTCTTAGTTTAGGTTATGTAAATAGTAAATACTCATGTACAAGGGTCTCCACACTTATATTCTTCTAGTATATTCTTATGTATACATACTTAAGGGCATATACACATGTATTCTTTTCCTCTTCTTCATGATTCCTAACTTCCTATACTTAAAGATAGAAACTTTATATCCTATTCTACAAGATCATACATAACATATATCTATTTATCTAATCTACCTAATTACCTGACTAATGAGTAATATAAAGCAACATAGAGTAACTTGATCACATACCTTAATTTGTGTTTGAATTATGGAGGCAAAGAGGAAAGTTTTTGAAAGTGAAAGGGGAAGAAGAAGGGTCACGGCAATGGAAAGGATTTTACTTTGCTTATTTTTTATTTGTTTTGTTTATGGAAGAAAGAAAATGGTGGGGTCTAGAAGGGGAAATGAATGGACGGCAATTAAGACAAGGAAGAAAAGAAAGACCAAAAGAAAAGAAAAGAAAAGCAATCATTAGATGCATAGATATTTTCCTTATGCATTAGTGTCTTTTGTTAACTTTTCAAATTGTTGAATTTAGTTAACATGTGTTGACTTGGTCAACCCTTTGAATTTGGTCAACATGTATTGGTGATATCAGGAAAGTGCACTTATCAATTTTAATACAGTAGATGTGAGTCCGAGCCGATCCCTTAGAGACATCGAGTACTAATATTAACCTTAGCTCTATTATCTAACCGGAAAATTGTGATGAGTTGAATGAATTAAAAATATTAAAATTAACAAACTAACCTAATTGTGAGACTTGATTAAGCAATTTAGAAAGCGATAAAACTAAGAACGACTTCAAGAAGGTAATAACGTATTTAGGAATTATTTCCCCTAGTGTTTAACATGTGACCGCTTAAAATATATTCAATTCAATTTCTATTATTCTTGACCGGAGGGATTCACAATTAAAGTTAACACCTTTTTCAAGCATATTAACCCTAATCCTAAATTATTTACCGGAATCTCTTCACTTAGTAATATAATTCAAAATCGCATTAATGTACAATGAATTCCCACACAAAAGAACAACTTTCTGGAAGAAACATGTATCTTATCTCTAATTACACATGCAATTCTCTCCAATTATGTCAAGATCTCATTACACATGTAATTTCTCAATCATCATGCATAATATCATAAATTGATACTCTAGAAATATCAATTAACAATTAAATAACAGAATTGAATCAAGAAAAGATAGAAACTTTATTGAAAATTATCAATCAATCTAATAATCACATGAAACCCTAGGTTCCATAATCCTAAATACAAGAATCTTAAGCTATCATAATGAAACTAAAAATGAATTCCAACAAAAGCATGAAATAAAACATGAAAAACCCCTTTGGTTGATGCAAAATCTCTCCAATCTTGAAGTGGGTGTTGCTTTTGCCTTTTTCTTCTCCTTCTCTTCAAGTCTCTTTACTTCTCAAGTGTCTAATCTCCTTTGCAAAACCCTAGTATGTCCTTTTATAATGTATTGTAAGGTTTCCGTTTTCGTCACTAGACATGCCCTAGGACACAATCGTGTCCCCAGGTCATGTAACTTTCTGACCTTGGCAAATTTTCCTAGATGGACACAGCCTAGGGACACAGTTGTGTCCCAGACTATGTAACTTCAAAACTTCATAACTCATTCATTTAAACTCCAAATTAAGTGAAACTTGATTCCTTTTCTTCGTTTTCAATCCAAGAACACGTTCAAATCTTGAAGTCAAAATTTTACTCAATTAAGTATCAATTTCTTTAAAGAAAACTAAAGATGTAAGGGAAATACTATAAAATCACCATATGAAATATGTTTAAAATAAGAATCATTAGTTGGCTTGGTCAACTTTCCTTAAGCATATGTCATTTTGTACACATAATGTAGTAATTAAAGGAAAAATTAGAGAAATGAAAGGAAATGAGGTATTTGGTGAATTGATTAGTAAAAATAAATGATGAGGTCTTACTTTAGGTATTTATAGCCTATAGATATCATTTAGTAAACTATTTTGTATAACTGGTATGAAAACTACTAATTAAGGTATTAAGGTTCACTACATTTAACCTAATCTTCAATTATACCCTTAACTCTATATAATACTACCTTAATCATATACTTAAGAGATAAACGTACTCTATGATTCATTATCCTAGTTTCTAAAGGATTACTTAAGGATTCTAAATATATATGTATGATTGAAAGTCATCTCTAACCTTTTTTTCTAATGATTTGGCAAAATACGAGAATTATATTATCAATTAGGGTTTTAGGGTATATTATGATGAATTAATGCTCATATGTCTTTAAGGTTATCATTTTAGGGTTTTTATTACTTTTGAATGAAATCTTTAGTGTTTACATACATTTAAGGTAGAAAAGTTTCTTACACAATTGATTAATTCTTTTAGGGTTTTTATTTTCATTAGCCTTATCAACTCCTAAATTATCTAACATACTCAAGTCTATTTCAAAAGCTAGATAAAAAATTTTAGGGGTTTACAAAGACTGCTTTCAAGACTTGACATGGACTATACGAATGGATGTTCATATCCTTCGGCATGTCAAATGCCCTAAGCACTTTCATGAAACTAATAAACCATGTGCTAAGACATCTTATAGGGAAGTGTGTCGTTATGTACTATAACGACATCTTAGTCTACAATGTCGACATGTCGAGTCACTGTAAACATCTCAAAGCAATCCTAGATATTTTCCATGCCGAGAGACTATTCAACAATCTAAAGAAGTGTTGCTTTTGCTAGGAGGAAGTGGTATTCTTGGGCTATGTAGTCAATGGAGGAGGATTGCAAGTTGATGATGAGAAGATCCGAGCAATTTTCGATTGGCCAACTCCTACTACTTATGCCAATGTAAGAAGTTTCTACGAACTGGCTTCATTTTATAGAAGATTCATTAGGAATTTCAAAACCCTTGCTACGCTACTAACTGAACTAATGAAGAAAAACACAGAATTCCAATAGGGAGAAAGGGAGGAGAGGAGTTTTACTGAGATAAAAGAAAGATTGACCTCTACCTCGATGTTAGTACTACTTGGCTTCAACAAAATTTTTTAGTTGGAATGCGATGCCTTAAGCATTGGAATAAGTGCCATCTTAATGCAGAAAAGCTAACCAATTGCCTTCCACAGTGAGAAGCTTCAGGGACCGCAGTTGAATTACACCGTATATGACAAAGAACTTTTGGCATTGATTTGAGCACTACAAGTATGGTAGTACTATTCACTGCCAAGAGAATTTGTCATATATACTAACCATGAATCGCTGAGGTACCTCTGACGTTAGACCAAGTTGTCGATGTGTCAGGTGAGATGGGTTGAATTTCTTAAATGATTCAATTTTGTAATAAAATACAAGTAAGAAAAGAGCAACGTAGCTGCAAATACTCTTTCAAGAAAGCATGCACTTTTATTTGAGCTGCAAACTCGGCTGTTTGGGTTCGCAAGTATCAAGGAGTAATACTCTATGGATCTACACTCTGGACCCATACTTGTATGATGTATTGACAGAAGAATAGTGGACAAGTACTATGTAGAGAATGGCTACTTATTCCAAAGTAGAAAACTGTGCGTACCGACTTGTTCCCTAAGGGAGTTATTGATCAAGGAAGTTCACAGTGGAGGACTCTTCGGACATTTTAAAGAAAGGAAGATCTATGAACTATAGAATGACTGATTCTTTTGGCCGAGAATAAGGAAAGATGTGCATCAAGTTGTCGAAAGCTGTGTTATGTGCAAGAAGGCCAAGTGTTGAGATGAGTAAAGGAAAGCAATGCCCCTACTTATCCTAATGAGGTTATTGATTGAATTAAGCATGGATTTTTTTCTTGGACTATCGCAAACTGCCTAAAGCAAAGATTCTATAATCATCGTTGTGGATAAGTGAGCAAAATGACACACTTCGTACCCTGCACCAAGACTAACTACGCTTCAGCTCTTGCTTCTCTTTTCTTGTAAGAGATTGTATGGATACACGGTGTTGAGCCCTATTTCGATTTCCTTAATTTAACCTATATCAAGCTTACCTTACGTAATATAAATTACTCGACATTAAATTAAGGAAATGCTTTTCCTTAAAATTTAAAAATTAGAGTCGCTAACTAGTTCAACTGGTAAAAATGAAATTAGGGTTTTCGAGTGGAAAAACCCTAATTTGGCCATTAGTTTGCGGATATTCTAAAAAATTGATTTTTAGAAAATTAAACCAAAGAAAACCAAGTTCAAGAATAAATCTATTAAGACTAAGTCACCGTGTAAAAATTAAAGAAAAATTGATAGATTTTTATTTTTATAATTTTCCAAAAATGTTAAGAATATACCTAAATAAGCAAAAGATAACTAAAGTGATTTTTTTATTATTTTTTATTACGAATTTCAAAGAGAAAGGAAAAAACAGTTTTTTTAAATTTTTTTATACAATTACCTCGAAAGTACCTACGTACCCACGTACCCACGTACCCACGTATCCACTATTCGAGATCAAATCGGCCGTAGTTCTCTTTTTATAAAATATTTAGTGAGTGGATTCTTTTTATTTTAAAAACCAAGTCAAGTTTACGTTAATTATCAATTTATTATTTTTTAAAATAAAAACCTCAAAAATCTAATTTTTCCGAATTAAAGAAAACCCCAACTAACTAAATCTTTTTTAAAAAAAACTCGATTAAGATTTTTTTTATTTTTTAAAATACTACGTGTCAAAACGTATTTTTTTCTAAATCCTAACTTTGAAGATACGATCTAGATATGTTAATTTTCCAAAAAAAATAAAAAACATGATCTTACTAAAAATGTAATTGAGATAAATTTATTAAAAATTGAGATCATCTAAAAAAATATGCAATATGAAAATAATAAAAACCTGCACTAAAAAATAAAAAATAAGTTAGTAAAAATAATTAAATTAAATAATAAAATAAAATATCAAAATAAAAATTTTACCTACGACGCACGTGATTGGAGGGTGGATAAACACTATTTTTAAATGGTCACAGGCATGATCAAGGGCATATTAGTTGTTATTTACACTTATCATAGGTGTGATCAAGGGTGTATTGGTCGTTGTTTATACTTATCACTGGCATGATCAAGGGCATATCGGTTGCCGTTTCTACTAATCATGGGCATGATGGTTGGTACGTCAATGTCGTGGTCAAATGTTTGTACACAACGTGTAGGCTAAAGTGTGATTGCTTGTGTGCTCATCATACCAATGAGTGAGTGAGATTTCGTGTGCAAGTGAGTGAGAAATAGTGTAGGTGCTTGTGTGTTTTGTGTGTACAAATTGTGTACGAGTTCGGAGTAGTGGAGTTCAAGAATATTAGATTTATCAAGGAAACTATCCAAGAGCTTGTGTTTTGGTCGGGCAAGTTATAGATCTTTGGTCAAAGAACTGTGTATATGGTGTTGTTGGCATGGAAAGGAACAGTGATGTCTTTGTGTGGTATGTGTTAGCTACTATGGATTGGCATGCAGTGGGATGTTGCAAGGATCTATGTGGCTGTTCAGCGTATTGTGTCAAGGTGCTATGTTAGATGGCTTGTCAGGTGATGGAGTGTAGTCAATGAGTGAGGGGTGTTGGTCAACAGCTATCGCATGTGTTTTGGGTGTGTTACACTTGTAACGGCTGAAGTGTATAATAGTGGGCTTGTAGAGTTTATCTATGTATTGTAGGTTACAGATCAATGTGTAGGTGATGGTAAGTTTCAAGGGCTATGCGGATTTGCAAAGTTATTATGGGATTGCGCAAAAAACGTCTCCAACAGTAACATGCCGACTAGCTATTTATAAACCCTTCAATTGTATCTTTCATATCGTTTTAATTATAGATTTGATCGAAGGATACAAAAGATACAATAATGATTTATTGAGATTTGACCTAACTTTTACAAACCCTTCCTTATTATGGGCTCTCTATTTTTTGAGCCTGATCCAATTCAATTAGATATAGCCTAATAACCACTTAATAAATCTTAAGTTTATTTTGGCCTAATATAAATTAGATAAAAATCTTCTTTAAATCAGACTGGACTAAAACTATTTTAATAAAGCCCAATTTTTAAATAACTTAATGATTTATTAAATTAATCACATACCGTTATCCGATTCAACGCTACACGATTCAACACTAAACGATCCAACTCTACTCAATACAACTCGACTTCTTCTTTTTTATTTTTCATTTTTCTTTTAATTTTCTTTTTTCTTCATTTTTTTATGTTTATTTATTAACTTAGCTCAATTAACAAAAAATAAAATAACTAAAAAAATGGTAAAAATAAGGTATCTACATATGACATGCCGAAAAGTGTAGTCTCTAATAGAAACCTAAAGTTCTTAAGCCATTTTTAGAAAACTTCGTGGCATTAACTAGGAATCAAATTACTCTTTTGTACCTCATGTCACCCCCAAACTGACAGCTAAATAGAGGTGGTTAATCGCACTTTGGGATCACTAGTCCGAGCTATAGTGGGCAAGAACTTGGCCAATTGGGACATCTACTTATTAATGGTCAAGTTTGCCTAGAACCGAACAGTACATGACACCACTAAACAAACTCCCTTTGAGGTGGTCTATGGATTCAATCCCAAGTTGCTCTACAACTACACCCTTGTACTAGTACCCGTACAAGAGGACCTTGACGCCTCGGATAGAGCGCAATCTCTTTAGCATATATATGATAAGATCACTTGGCACATCAACCAAGCTGCTAAAAGAATATGAGAGAAAACCAAGGGTATGGTGGCTAAGCAATTCCAGCCAGGAGACTCAGTATGGCTACACCTCAGTAAGGAACGATTCCTAAGCAAGAAGAAGAATAATTATCCGTACGAGCTGAAGGACCCTTCAAAATCCTTTAGAAGATCAATGACAACACATACAGGTTAGAGCTTCCAAATGATTATGGGGTTTTCGACACCATCAATATTGCCAACCTCAATCCATATCACCTTGATAGAGAACTGATCGAATACCATCTGGATTTGATCCCAAATCCAAATCAACCTGAAGGGAATGATGGAATTAAGCTACTAACCCTCTAACCCATAACTGCTCAAGGACTGAAAGGCTTGACAAGATGTATTCTTCTACTCCAGCCAACTCCTATTGAAGCGAAGTACTTCCTTGTCAAGTCGCTCCTTAAGCCATGTCGAATGATTGCCAAACTCTTGTAGATAGAATGCTGAGAAATGAATGGCCGAGACAACATCCAATCTTCCTTCATGCCTGACCACTCACTCAAGATCACCCTTGCTACCATGTTGAAAGAGAGACCTCGGACTACATAATCCATCCTTGCTCAAACAAGCCAACTGGCTGTATTGTTTTATCCGCATCTTCTGACCTCACTAATATAGCATCCCCACGTATACAGGATTACATGTAGAATCCACCTCACTAATTATTGTTTCTATGAATATTCATTTTTACCCTTTTGTATTGTTGTACGTTACTACTTTAGGATAACCCCCATATTGTCTTTTCCCTTTATATTTGTAAGCCACAGATAGACAAGATTACAATCAATACACATGAGTATTTTTCCTTCCTAATGTAAACACTCTGCTATTTTATGCTTGTCATCCATCTTATCACTTCCCTTAAGCAAAGTTAGGTAGTAAGTAACCTCACCAAACCGATTTGTGCATCATATCGAATTATGCCATGAGTCCTTAGAAGTTTCATTAGTGTGTCATATCCTCTGAAGCTGTTCGTGGTTTTTGCTTACTTTTCATTCATTGTTCATTCCTTTTGCGCATTTCCCCCATTAACTCTTTTGAACTTTCTACAAGTTTGACCCATATAGTGATTGGCCTTGTCAGTTCTTGGTCACAATTCACAACACTTCTTATCACAATTGTAACAAAGACCTTTCTTTCTTCTTACTGCTAACTCAGCAACAATCATTCTTTTAATTAGAAGTGGTTTATTTTAGTTGTTTGCTGTTTTGTTTAGCATTTGGTTGTTTATGTTGAAAGAATTGATTGGTTTGAACATGGAAGTAGGTGGAATACATTTTTGTGTATATTGGTTTGGTTTAGAATATGAAAAAGATGGTTTAAAAGATTAATTGAATGAGTTTAGATTGAGTCTTTGTAACTTTGCTTCATGAAGTTTTGCTAAACTCATTGCTTCAAGAAGAGAGTTTAGTCTCAATCATAGAACTTGTACTTGTATATTCAGCTCAAGACTAGAGATGAAACAACTTGGCAAAAAATTTTCTAAAAGACCATGGACTATATTCAACAATTCTTCAAATTGTCTCTAATATTCACTAACTGAACCCTTTTGCATGAGTTTAGCACACTTACCTTAGAGTCCTCGACCATAGATGGGTCGAATCTTGATTTGACCAAATTAACAAATGCTTGTCATGTTGATACTAATCCACTCTTAGACATCCACTGAAACCAACTAAGAGCTTCCCTTTCTAATGCAAAAGATGCCATCTTGACCTTATCCTCCTCTGGTACTTCATGAAAATAAAAATATTAGGATAGTTTAAAAATCTACCCCTCTGGATTTTCTCTACTGAATTTTGGAAGTTCCAACATAATATTTCTATTAAAGAAGTGCGACTCCATGAATTCCCATGAGAAGATGATGAATTTTTTATACTACAACTCTAGTTCTCAAAGGAACATTCTAATTCTCACCTAATGCATTTAATGAGGCTATTAATTTTTCAATAGAACTCTCTAATTTCGACATTCTTGCATTATTTTTTTTTTCCTCCATATTCGTCATCTTAACTGCATATGCATGCAACTCCTCTTATAACTAGGAAATTCTTCTTATATTATTTGCCATTCTTGATGTACCCTTAGAAAATCAATGAAAGCACCAATATTAGGCCTGTCTATGGGACGACCTAAGCTTACTTGCCTTTCTCACGTTTCACTCACGTGCATTATTGAAAAAATATCCAAGAAGTACTTGGATAAAATTAAATCAACAATCACTTCCATTCTCACTCTCTCTCTCTCTCTCTCTCTCTTCTTTTATCTTCTATTCCCCAATGATAGAACTAAGGTTTTTAAGTTTTAGATATCTTTCTTCAACTGATGAAAACAAATACTACACTCATGATCCTTAGCTCTTGATCTTTCTTTTAATAGTAATTTGAAACTATTTAGTTGACAACTAAATTATTGTTTCTGTTTTTTTGTGTTGCGAGGTACAAAAAGGAAAGAAATAAGAACACTAAAATGGAAAGGAAACCAATGAAGGTTATGAAATGAATCAAGCCTTGACTTTGAGTGTTAGAAAAACTCCTTACAAGTCTAATGTGACTATAGTTGGTTTGATGCCTTTTTCCTTCTATTATCCAACATTTGTATCCTTTCTATTATATCTTAACTGCTAATAACTACTTTAGTCAACTAGATCTATGTGATACTCTGTATACAAGGTCTATGTAACTTTCTATATGGCAAAGTCTATGTAATCTTCTGTATGCTTAAGGCTATTTCTATTCAGTATGCATATAGATGAATGAATACATATGCTTTTGTTTATTGTTACACAAAATCTTCCAATCTTGTGGGAAACTTCTTTTGCCTCTAAGATCTTCTAATATTATTAGTTTCAGTCATAACAAAGTCCTAACCTAGTTTTATATAGAAACACCCCTTTCCTTTCAAGAGACTTATTAAGTTTATCGTTGTATTGCAAAATGGGGCTCTCTCGTAGTGAACTCTGTGAATCCTAAAGGTAAGACACAAATCCCTAGGACTCAGTTAGCTTGTTATATCACAAAATTAATTATGATCCTTTTGGTAATGCAAGAGGAAGACTTTAGCAGAGGGGATATTGCACAATGCTAAATCGTAACCCTAGAATTCTTAACAGTAAGTGATTTGATGTTACAATAAAGCTTAAGATTGAATGTAAAAGCTTGATTTTGATTTTTAAGGTGTTAAACGATTGAGTGGATTAGAAGATTGGTAGAAGATCTCTCTCTAAGGTTTCTACAAATATAAGGTAACATATTCTTTCCTTTGTGATCTTGAATCTTTTGTAGAATTTATGAAATTGATTGTAATGTCAAGTTATTGAGGTAAGAATTACTAAATTAGTGAAGGAGACTTTGATGTTTCGAGTTGAGATTGAGACTGGAGATTGGATCAAGGTGTCGAGAGTTTTTTTAAAGAAAAGAGAGAAGAAGCATCAAGAGGTAAGAAAAAAACCAAAGACCATGAGCAAGGTCTTAAATTGTGTTCCCCTTGAAAAAGTTAGAGGCAAAGAATTTTGGGGGAAAATTAATGCTAAGGGGATCATAGGCAAAGTACACAACCTTAATCTAAACCATGGAGTTTCTATAGAGAAATACGATCGAAGTACATGGTCATGGTCCAAGAGTATGGTCTTGAATATTAGTTTGTGCTTGGGATCACAGGCGTGGTCCCCAATCGTGGTCCTTGCAACCACTTCGTTCCTTCTTCCCATCCTATGTTAAGCTCTATCTAACCTAGGATTCTTGTCTAAAACCTTTAGAAAGTCTATAAGAAGCTATAGATTGTTACTAAAATGAACTTGATTCATCTTTTCATTAAAGACTATTATTTTAAACTAAAGTAGATAAAGTTATGTCATCAGACTTTAGGTACATGGCATTATGTGTTGCTTGTGATAGCTAGACTAGAATTTATTCTTGCTTTTATTTATTTGCAAACAAACTAATTAAATATTGCTTGTAGCTTATGTGTGGCTCAGCTTAGAGGCTCGGAACGGTAGATCCTTAGGGAGTAACCCCGATGATCCTTGCGATACGTTATCCCTAATGGAGTCTCTCTTAGAAATGATATGGGATAGATTTAGGCTAATTAGATGGGGCCCAAAGTGGTACACCCAATGTCAGATGATATAGAGCAGCCCAAAGAGGCACGCCTAACTGCTAGGATGTAGAGTTAATCTATATTATGATGAGGGTTATGAGGGCCTCCTTTGTAAGATGTGTGTTTGGCTAATTTAAAGATAATTAAATTATTATATGTGATTTATCTATCTGCATTTGATGCATGTGTTTATGTTATGTATGATTACTTACACGCATGTGGTTTATGTGTTACACACTAAGTTTCAACTTGCTCTTCTTTTCCCGTAATTACAAGTCATGATGTTAGTTATAGAGATCTTGTTAGTTATAGTTATCATGTTAATTATGAGAATTATCCTGGTTATGAGGACTTAGGAGCTAATTATTATCAAGAAGACTCCTATGCTAATAGCTATTGTTAAAATGATGACTACTATCAGCCTTAAGAGTTTAGAGTTTGATTTTGGTGTATTATTAGTTCTTGAGATAATGTTTATTTTATTTTTATTGATGTAACGAGGAGATTCCCAAATGATGTTAGTTGACAATTACTTTTATGAGAGATTGTTTTGGAGACACTATGCACTTGTTTATGAGGATTAATAATAAATGAAATTGGTGGTTGTTATTTTATTATGAATTAGAGATTTTAGTTTTTGAATTATAGCCTGATGTGTCAATAAAAGACTAGGGGCCCATAGTATTCTGTAACATCCTGAGTCTGGAGCATTATGGATTAAGTGGTATCAAAGCTTAGGTTAATGGATCTATAAAACACTGAGGAGAATAAACACTAAAGCAAGAATCAAGTTGGGAATTGGAAAAAAATGTGAATCAAGTTGGGAATTGGAAAAAAATGTGAATCAAGTGTTAGCCAAATAACTTATTTCCTTGTTAGCTTTTCTTAGAATTTGTTATCTTATGAAGTTATCTATTTTTCCTTGTTTGTTTCCCTTTCCTTTGATCTTAGTTATTTATCTTTTTTTGTATCTTTATATCTTGTGGAATGCCACTTAGGAGAAACCTCGCTTTTAACAACAACTTTGGTCGAAGTCAAGATGCCCTTATGGAGAGGAATGAAGGGGAGGCAATTTTAGGGTAGGCAATTCTTACTGGTAAAGTTTGCTAGATAAGATAGACAACCGCTATAAGAAGGCTATGCAATGTAGGATGGCCCAATACCACAACCAAGGCAAGTGCAAATTTGTAGTGTGCAACTGCTTCAGACTATGAAGCAAATGCTAGAAGTTTTACCTAGTGGACAGTAGGAGCAGTTCTCGCAGGACAAGTTCACTAGGTAAGCGAACCCTTTCAACCCTAAGAAAGAAGATTTAGTTGAAGCTTACCTTTAGCTTAAGGATATTGAGAAGATCTTTGCTCCTTTTGGGGTGCCAAAGGATCATAAGGTAAATTATGCCACCTATATGCTGAAGGTAACAACTACAGATTAGTGGGAAGGCGAACATAGGTTAGCCAAAGGGGTGATTGATTAGTAGAGGTTTCGTGAACTATTATATAGCAAATACTTCCCGAATAGTATGCGGGATGTTATGGAAGCTACTTATTATAACTGCCAATAGGGTAGTAGATTTGTTGTTAAGTATGAGGCGATGTTAAACCGCTTAAGCTAGTTTTTTTTAGAGCCTATTAGGGATAATGACAAGTCTTAAGCTTACTATTTCCTTAAAAGGTTGGAGGTTGACTTACAATATAAGGTAGAGTATTTCTAATTGACTACTTATGTTAATACTGTAGAGAAGGCCAATAGTATTGAACAAAATAAGAAGAGAAGAGCAACTCTAGAGATCAAGAGCGATACTAAGGAAGCAAGCAAGCCCAAGTGTTGCTCTTTAGGACAAGGGTAAGAGGCCTATGTACTAGATGCTAGTGACAAAACTTGTAGCCATACCAGTTAGGCCTTACCAACCCAGCCTAATTTATCAATTCAAGCCACCACCTCTTCCCCCAATGGTAATCTTGGCGTAAAGATGTCTGCAGTGTATGGAGCCACATGAGTTGAGCTAGTATAGCTAGCTAGGGGGAGCTTATTTTTCTTGTGATAAGGTTAGGAGCTCTAACAGGACTTGTAATGAGAAGTCGATTCAGAAAATCTTTTGCAACATATGAAAACAAAGAGGTCACAAGGCAATTGATTGTAAGACAACAAGAAGGTAGATAGCTATGGTCCCACAATAGATACCAGTGCAACGCCCAATAAAGGCACCAACTAGAGCTCTAGTTCCCAAGTCACTAGGACTAAGACAACTAGCTCTTACAAGTATCTTTGCCATGCAGCAGCAACAACATTAGGAATATCTTGAGTAAGACACCATGGAAAGTACAATTCTTGTACACTTTACTAATGCTTATGTGCTATTTGACTATGGTGCTATGCACTCATGCATATCTTATGTGTTTATGCACACATGTGATTTAAAAACTGAGTTATTGTATGATTCTTTAAGTGTTGATACTCCTTTAGGAGTCGAAACAACGTTAGATTAGCTTTGTAGAGAGATGTACATAGAAGTGCAGGGAAGAGTCTTGCATACAAACTTAAAGGTTTTAGATATAATGGATTTTGATATGATACTTGGAGTGAAATGGCTATCTAAGTACCATACCACCATAGATTGCCACAACATGGTGGTGTATTTTGAATCCTTAAGAGAAGAGCAATTCTCTTTAAAGCTTAAGGGGCAAAGGTTAGTGGGTGTTCCTACTTATGAATTGTGGGGTAAAGGCAGGTTGGCTACCATGACCTTAAGTAATGACAAGAAAGTTGAAGAAGTTCTGATAATGAACAAGTTTCGGGATGTGTTCTCAAAAGACTTGCCAAGTTTACTACCCATCAGAGAAATCAAATTCAATATCAATTTGGTGCCGGGTACTAAATCGATTTCAAAGCCCACATATAAAATGTGTCCAATAAAGTTAATAAAACTGAAGACTCGGTTAGAAGAGCTACAATAGAAGGAATTTATCAAGCTAAGTGTGTAACCATAAGGTGCACCTATGCTTTTTGTCAAAAAGAAAGATGGCAATATAAGGTTTTGTATTGACTACAAAGAGCTAAACAAAGTGACTATAAAGAATAAGTATCATCTCCCTAAAATTGAGACTTGTTCGATCAATTGCAAGAAGCATAGGTATTTACTAAAATTGATTTAAGATTAGGATACCACCGGTTGAGGATTAAGGAAGAGGATATTTAGAAGACTACTTTGAGAACTTGTTATAGTTTGTGTGAGTTTCTAGTGATGACGTTTGGCTTGACCAATGTACTAACAGCATTTATGGATCTTATTGTAAATAACCTATTTTTGTCCCCTTTTAATTTTAAAATTTTTAGAATAGACTAAGAGGTCTTAATTTGGAAAAATAAAATAGAAAATTTTTATAAAAAATCACCAAAAAAAAAAAGAAAAAAATTAGAAAAATGCAAAAAAAAAAAGAAAATTTTAAAAAATCACAAAAATTCAAAAAATACAAAAAATAGAAAATTTAGAAAAAACCATAAAGAATAGAAACATTAGAACGATCACAAAACGTAGAAGATTTATGAAAATTTTAGAAAATAAAAAAAAAAAAAGGAGAGAGAGAGAGAGAGAGAATAGAAGAAGAGAATTTTTCTTTAAATAGTTTAAAATAAAATAGGAAATTCCAAATTGGCTTTAGTTTTCTTTTTAGGTCTTAATAATAAAAAAAAAATAACAAAGGGGATTTTGGGCTTGGGCTTAGATTTACATTTAGCTCAAGCTCTAAGCTCAAGCCAAACTAGTCCATATGTACAAGGCATAAGCCAATAGCCTGATGGCAATACACCTTGACTTTACATGGCATATCACTTAAAAATCTTGGGTTCAAATCTCGTAACAGGCACAAAGTGCCTTTTATTTTTTTAAAACCCTACTTACTACGTGTCAGCATGTTATTAAGCTACATGTTTGTTGTTGAAATGTAGCACCACTTGGTTGTGACTGTGAGTTGACGTGGTGCTATGTCAACATCCCCCGACACGTGTTGTACCACATGTTTGATACATGGTACATGACATGTCACCTCAGCCACATGCTTAACACATGGCACAATGTCGTTGGGTAGCTCGGCTAACGTAATGCCACGTTAGCAGCTCTTTCCTTTTCTTTCCTATTCCCTCTCCCTCCTTTTCCTTAGCAAAACTAGTCTACATCCCCCACTTTGGCCTCATTTTTTGCACAATTTCCATGCAAAAATACACCAATTAGTGGGTGATTCCTGTTCTCTACATAGCCTACTTCGAATAAAGCCCTTGAGCTTTTCCAGATTCACATGTTAATGTGGTCAAAATCGAGAGGAAAAAATGTAAAAAAAAAACTTAGATTCACACATTTAACACCTGAGTTGACTAAGCAAGATTCAAGCTCCAATAATTGTTTTGGAAGCTTCCATTAAGCTCTTTTAGCATGTTCAAACTCAAGTAAAGTTTTCTTGACCAGTGATTGAATCAAATTATGTTATCTATGCTCGATTTACTTCTCTTTTATTTTTGAATTTATGCACTTGAAGAGTTGCCATGTCTATTCCTTGATCAAACACTATAAAAAGGGGATTCGATTTTCGTTTTAGATAAAAAATCAATACTTGTAATATCCAAAGCTCTCAAATTCTTCTAAAACATACTCTCAAGCTCTCTTTCTCTCTCCACCATGTCTCTCTCTCTCTACAATTTTCTCTCTCTGATCGCTTTTGAACTAAGCTCACTACCTCCAATAGCTTTCCTACGACATAAGCACTTGAACCCAGCTACTTTCACTTTTGGCCATGACTCCTAGCTATGTAGCCAAGCTACTACCACTAAACCTTAACCTACGGCAGCCCCTCTTCTCAAGCCACTACGTACCACCACTTTCGATACAAACCGACCTTACAACTACGTTCCCCATACCCAAAAACCTAATACCACACTCCGCTCTCGCACCTAGCGATCCCCACTATAGTCATCCACAACTACCTCTTACTAACAAACCACCAAACAACTTCCAACCACCATAGCATCAAGACTTCCCCCTACCCACCCCCTCTCCTGCTCGCTTTAGTAGACAAATCAAGCTCGAGTACCCTCATACGTTACTGCTGCTGAACTTAACTTACAACTCAGGTTTATGACCCCATGCTTCAACCTAAGATCTGAGACTGACCTAAAATCCAAAGGCTAACCCATGTGCTAAAATTCTCAAGTTCGACCCTTTTCTTGCTTTTGCTTTTGCTTTTGTATTTATTTTTTATTATTATATTTAGTGTAAATTCTAGTTGTAGTGTAATCGAAAAAAGAAAGAAAAGCAAAAACTAAAAAGAAGAAAGAAAAAAGAGAAAAGAAAAGAAAAGGAAAAAAAAAAAGTAAAGCAGCTTAGTTTTAAATTTTTTTTTTATTTTCTCAGTTAAAACTTAAATAAAAAATTATAAAAGAACAAAAAATTAGATAAAATAAACAAAAATAAAAAAATATTTTTATCATAGAAAAATTTATTTTCTAAATAAATAAAAATAAATCAACTCTCTTCAAATTTTCAACTAGTTTAGAATTTTCTAAAAAATAAAACCCCCCAATAAGACCCTTTAAAAGTTTCCTTAATTAACAACAAATTAGGTCAAAAATGTAAACCCGACCTTTTTCTTTACTAAAATCTTTCAACTCATCTAAAATTTATATCAAAAGAATAATATACATCTGATCTCGAATAGTGGATATGTATGTACCTTTAGGGTGACGTAAACAATAAAAAAAATTGGTCTTTTCACTTTTAGCTCAAATTACTCAATTTAGTAAAATTAAAAAGAAAAAATATATTATTTATTTAATATCAATTTTAAAAAGGTGAATTTAAGAAATTAAAATTAAATTGGAAAAGTAAAAATGGTATCCATTTAGAGTTTAAAAGATTAGCCCACGGATTTAAAATCTTTAGTTTTCAAAATTTTTTTCTAAAAATCGATTTGCCCAATTAATTTAACCTAACCTTTTTTTTTTTCTTGACTCCAGTTTTAGAAAACTTGTGGCAACTCTAAAATGTTTTAGGTGTATCGATTTTTAGAATACGTTTTACAAAACTGGGTTAAATCATATTGCTCCACCAATGGCTAAGTTAAATCATATTGTTCCACCAGTAATCTTAGGAAGGTAAAGACTCCAAAACATTTTCTAAAATAAAAAACCCAGTTTTCTTTAACTCTTAATCAATGATCAATATTAAATGTGTAAGGATTTAATATTGATTGGGTTATGGAAAATAATAAAAACAAAAAAAAAAAAAATCAAGCTCAACACTAATGAATAGAGTCTTCAAGGACTTCTTAGACAAGTTTGTGACTGTTTTTATAAATGACATTTTGGTATACTTTAAAAGCAAAGAAGAACATAAGAGGCATTTAAGGTTGGTTTTGAGCAAGCTACAGGCAAAAAGGCTATATGCCAAGTTTCAGAAGTGCAGGTTTTGCCTTAAGCAAGTGTCTTTTCTTAGGCATGTAGTAAATAAGGAGGGCATTTCATTTAACTCTGAAAAAGTTAAAGCAATGGTTGACTGGCCTAGACCCCTAATGGTAACAAAAATCAGAAACTTCCTTAGGATAGCAAGTTACTACAGGCGATTTGTAAAAGGCTTTTTTAGAATAGCAACACCATTCACTAGATTAACTCAAAAGGGAGTACCATTTATTTATGATGAATAATATGAGGTAAGTTTTGTGAAGTTGAAAGAGAGACCTATTTCAGCCCAATGTTGGCATTACCTGAGAGTAAGATGGAGTATGTTATCTATAGTGATGCTTCTATATAAGGCTTAGGGTATGTTCTAATGCAAGAGGGAAAGGTGATTGTCTATTCTTCCCAGTAATTAAAGCCACATGAAAAGAACTGTCCCACTCATGACTTAGAGTTGGCAATGGTTATTCTAGCTTTAAAACTCTAGAGATACTATCTATGTAGTGAAAGGTATCAATTTTTTATAGATCACAAGAATTTGAAGTATATATTCACACAAAAGGAGCTAAAGCTATGATAGAGGCGGTGGTTGGAGTTGATTAAAGACTACGATGTTGACATTAAGTACCACCCAAGTAAAGCAAATGTAATGGCTGATGCTCTCAATAAGAATAAGCAAAGCAATATAGCAGCACTAATCACATCACAAAAGCCTCTGTTAAAGGACTTACACAGATTGGAGTTAGAGATAGTGATTCGATAGGTATGAGCCAATTAGTAAATCTATGCATACAACCTACTCTTGTGGATAGAATAAAAGCTATACAGTTTAGGGACACTGGAATCTAGGAAATCAATAGCAATATGGTGTAAGTAAGGTAGTTGAATTCAATATTGATGATAATGGTATTTTGAGATATGGATGTAAGTTGCATATACTAAATCGAAAAGAGCTAAAACAAGAAATTTTAAGATAAGCACATCACTTTAGGTACTCTATTCATCCTAGGAGTACCAAGATGTACAAGGACTTGAAAAAAGCACTACTGGTGGAATAATATGAAGCGTGAAGTTGCAGAGTATGTTTCTAAGTGTACCATGTGTTAGATGGTGAAGATTGAGTATAAGAGATTAGCTGGAGAGTTACAACCCTTGCTTATCTAAGAGTGGAAGTGAGTGCATGTGACCACAATTTTCATTACCACGTTCCTAAGATTAAGGAAAAGCATGATACAGTATGGGTGATAGTAGACAGGCTGACAAAGATAGCTCGCTTCACTCCCATAAGGTTGGCTTATAGGTTAGAGAGGTTAGTTAAGCTGTATGTATAAGAGATAGCAAGACTGCATGGGATTTTAGTTGCAATAACTTATGATAGAGATACACGGTTTGTAAGTAGATTCTGAAAGACTTTGTAGTAGTCCTTGGGTACTAAAGTGCAATTCAGAACAACTTTTCATCCTCTAATCAATGGAAAGTTTGAGAGAACCATACAAATCCTAAAAGATATGCTCAGAGCCTATGAACTCAACTTTAGAGGTAATTGGCATGAAAACTTTTCTTTAGTCAAGTTTGCTTATAACAATAACTACTAGGCTATAATACAAATAATTCCATATAAGGTGTTGTATGGAAGGAAGTGCGAGTCTCCCTTGCATTGTGATGAAGTTGGAGAAAGGAAAGTTCTAGGGCCAAAGTTGGTATAGGAGACCATTGATAAGATATAAGTGATCAAGCAACACATATAGGTGACCCAAAGTTGATAGAAAAGTTATGTTGATTCAAAGCCATGTCATCTAAAGTGGGAGATTTTGTTCTATTGAGAATATCTCCTATGAAAGGTATAGTCAGATTCAGTCTAAAAGAAAGCTAAGCCTCAAGTATGTTGGATCGTTTGAAGTAGTGGAAAGAATTGGCAAGGTGCCTTGTAGATTAGCTTTGCCACCTGGTTTAGTAGGGGTACATGACATATTTCATGTGTCTATGTTAAAGAAGTATGCACTCAGCAAGGAACAACATAAGATCTAAGATGTAACCAAGGTAAAGTTTCGATGGTGGCATTAGAAGAGTCGGAGTTATAACCAAACCTATTGATAGTGGAGCAATCCAATGAAGATAGTGAACACCAAGGTTTAGGAGCTAAGAACAAGAAAGATACCATATGTTAGGGTACAGTGAGCAAATCACCTAGATCAAGAAGCTACATGAGAGTTAGAGGAAGAAGTAAGAAGGAAATATCTAAAGTTATTTTAAGAGTTAGGTAACTTTTGAGGATGAAAGTTTTTTTAAGAGGGGTAAAAATGTCACACCAAGAAAAAAATAAAATACAAAGAAATAAGTTCAAGACATAATATAAAAAAAGGAGTTAATATTATCAAAGGGAGATAAAGCAAATAATAAATAGAGTTAGGGGCAACTTAAGAATAATAAAAGTCCTAACTTAGTTTTATACAAAAACACTCCTTTCCTTTTAGGAGACTATTTAAGTCTATCATAGTATTATAGAAATGAGGCTCTCTCATAGCAAACTCTACAAATCCTAAAGGTAAGACATGGATCCCTAAGGCTCTATTGGCTTGTTGTGTCACAAAATTAACTGTGATCCTTTTGGAAGTGCAAGAGGAAGGCTTTAGTAGAGGGGTTATCACACAAGGCTAAATCGCAACTCTAGAATTCCCAACGATAAGGGATTTGATGTTATGGTAAAGTGTAAGATTGAATGTAAGGGCCTAATTTAGATTTTCAAGGTATTAAACAATTGATTGAATGAGAAGATTGGTAGAGGATCTCTCCCTAGGGTTTCTAAAAATATAAGGTAACATATTCTTTGCCTAGTGATCTTGAGTCTTTTGTAGAATTTATAAAATTGATTGTAATGTGGAATTGTTGAGGCAAGAATTGCTGAATTAGTGAAAAAGATTGTGAAGTTTCATGTTGAGATTGAGACTGGAGGTTAGATTTAAGGTGTAGAGAGTTGCCTATGGAGAAAAGAGAGAAGAAGCATCAAGAGGCAAAAACATGGTCAAAGACCATGGGTGTCACCTTAAACCATGCTCCTCTCATAAAAGTTTAAATGAGGGGATCACGACTAAAGTATATTGTCATAACACAGACCATAGAGTTTTTGTAGAGAAAAACAACTGAAGTACATGTTTGTGGTATAGGAGCATGGTCTTCAATATTAGTTTGTGCTTAGGGTTACAGGTATGGTCTCCAGCCATAGTCTTTGCAATCGCTTTGTTCCTTCTTCCTAACCTTTGTTAAGTCGTATCTAGCCCCAGATTCTTGTCTAAATCTTTAGAAAGTTTATAAGAAGTTATGGATTGTTACTAAAGCAAACTTTATTCATCTTTTTCATTACAGATTATTATATAAAGCTAGACTAGATCAAGTTCTATCTTCAGACTCCAAGTACGTGACACTATTTGTTGCTCGTGATTACTAAGCTATAATTTATTCTTGTTTTTATATATTTGCAAACAGACTAATCAAATATTTGGCTTAAATATTGCTTGCTGCTTATGTGTGGTTAGCCTAAAGGCCTAGAATAGTAGATCATTAGAGAGTAATAGATGATTCTTGTGTCGTATTGTCCCTAATGGAGTTTCACTTGGAATTGGTCTGTAGTAGATCTAAGTTAAGTAGATGGGCTTAAAGTGGCACACCCAATGTAGGAATGTAGAGGGGCTTAAAGAGGACCTAGCTGTTAGGCTATGGAGTCAGTCTATATGTGACGTGTGTTATGAGAGTCACCTTTGTAAGATGTATGTTTGGCTAATTTGAAGATAATTAAATTATTATATGTGATTTATCTGTCTACATTTGACGCATGTGTTTATGTTATGTATCATTGCTCATACGCATGTAGTTGTGTGTTACATTTTGAGCTTTGGCTTACTCTTCTTTTCCCACAGTTGTAGGTCAGGATGTTAGTTATAGAGATCATATTAGTCATAGTTATGCAGTTGATTATGACAATTACATGGTTATGAGGACTTGGGAGATAATTATTATCAAGAAGACCCTATGCTAATAGCTATTGTTATTATGACAACTGCTATCAACCTTAACAGTTTAGAGTTTGATTTCAATGTATTATTGGTTCTTGAGACAATGTTTATTTTATCTTTATGATTGTAATGAGGAGATTATCAAATGTTGTTAGTTGACAATTACTTTTATGGGAGATTATTTTGGAGACACTATGTGTTTGTTTATGAGCAAGGTTGTCAAACTCACAATTATACTAAGGATCACTAGAGGGTCCATAGAATCAAAACATAAAATCGAAATGTAGAAATGTAGGTTTCTACAATCTATGTAAAATAGTTTTTAAAGACCTATAGATATGCTTGTAATAGTTATAAAAAATTTAAAATACATGATGGAAAAAAAATGAAGAAATTAGTTTCTTTTCCCATTAAAAAAAAAAGTTCTTAATTTATAATATAACATTCATGAAAGAAGAATAAACAAGGTCGAAACTATTTTTTTTTTTCCATTATTTTGTTTGAAAAAAGTAATAAATTAAAGCAAACCAAATGTTTCAATACATTTTAAGTTGTTAATGGTATAAACTTAAATATACGGCTTTTCTTATAAACTCTCTATTAAAGCTAGAACCCTATGAAGGTTATGAATATTTAAAAAAGGGATTGGGAGAGAGAGAAAGAGGAAAAAAATTGGAATATGATAGAGAAGATTATTTATTGCCTTAATAGTCAAAGGGATTATAGAAGCGTAGTTATATTTTTTTATTTTTAGCTCATTCAACTCATATATATATAATCAGTAAACTCAATTAACAACTATATTTATGAGAGTTAATAATCAATGAAGTCAACTATTGTTATTTGATTGTGAATTAGAGAATTCAGTTTTTAAATTATAACCTAACGTGTCAATAGAGGACTCGAGATACATAATGATTTGTGGCATCCTAAGTTTAGGGCATTACACATATAGGATTTAGCTAGGAGTTTTGGTCTCTCTTACTTCTCTTTCTCATTAAACTTAAACTTCCCCTCATCAATCCTATCTTCAATTTTGCTATATCTTGCTTTAACTTTCCTCTCTCCATGGTCTTCTAAATCCATATCTCTTACTTTGCCTTACTCATTCATATCACTTCATGGACTAAATTGCTCAAAATAAATTTCATCTTGTTCTTGATCAATTCCTTCCTATCTTATGTGACTCACTCCTAATCTTTAACTACTACTTTAAAGCTATGGCTTCACAATACTTATTTAGGTTTTACCCCATTGTTGTTGATTAAAGTTCCTTTTATCTATCCATATTGCAATAGAGTTGTTAAGTGACTCATACAAGTAGCTAGTTGCTCCATCATATTCTCAAGTTTGACTGCTCTCTCACTTAAATAAACTACCTATTGCTTACAATGTGGTAATAATGATCATGGTCTAGGTTGAGTCCAAGTCCCTAAACACTAAGAAGAATTTTAATTGTTTCCTGAGAAATTAGGGTGATTTCTTTATCCTAGATAGTGTGCATAGAGTCTAGTGTGCCTAAGATTGGAATTCAATATTTAACACAACCAACCAATAAGTTAAACTAGATTAAATTTACATTTTTCAAATTAACACAATATGAACAAATCTCAAGGATATAGCTCATATAAAGAATTGAGTTCTAATGCTTTTAATTTGATATGATGCTCAAGCCAAGGTTACATAATAAATACCACAATCAATAGATTTACAATAACAAGGATTTAAAGGGTAAGAACTCAATCAAAGGTTTACTAAAAAAGTGTTATAATGTTTCTAAAACAAGAATAGACTCTTTTATTAGGTGAGTTAGAGTTACTAAGGCCATAGTTGCAATTGAAAATAAATTATAAATATAAAAGTTGCTAAATGATAATTCGAGGAGTTTAAGTGGCATGGAGATTATTTTAAATGGGAAGGGTTCCTTTGAAATGACCATAGATAGTAGCTTTCCAATCTCGACAAAAAAAAAAGAAAAAAAAAAGAAAATTATACTATGATTCTCAAGCAATAGTAAGGCTTTCCATACAAATCTTTCTGATCCGCTAGCTAGTGGTCCTTTAAAAAAAATCCCATTTTTTCATCGACGGGTAGGGTAAATTAAGTGAAGTTAGCAAAAAACTTAATTTAATTGAATCGAGTGCCACTTTGTTCAAATTGTTCGAAGGTCTGTTTGAATGGAGATGTCTTAGTGCATTCTCAAACCCCTTTTATGACACTTTGTTCGAATGTATAAGGTTGCCATTTAAATGAAGTGCCTTTGATTCACTTTGACAATAAACTTCTCACTTCTTTAATTCCATGTCTTATGTTCACATTAACATGCTCTTACTTTTAGCTTCCATAACATGAGATGTATATAACTCCAAACAAGTTTGCCCTTCTTCTATCAGAGTTTAACAAAAACTACATACTTTTATGCTTTAGGCAATGGCATCAAATTATATCCAATGAACTTAAAACTATCGCTTGTTTGTTACATTTAACAACTATTGTTTTTTATATAAGGCAACAAATCATGCAACAGTAGATGCAACCATTGCCAAGTTGAAGCAGTAGTTTTATTTCTTCAAAAGGCAATAGTTTCAAAACAAATAGGCAACGGTTTATGCGTATTTGTTGTAGCGATTTTTGTGTAAATATACAACGGTTTCTCCTTTTGATAGGTAATAATTATAAGAGACGCCGCAGTAGTCAAGCAAGAATATTTGACAATAGTTAAAGCAATGGTTTATCATAAAGGCGACAATTTGTATGAAATTTTAGTAATAGATAAATAGGTAAAGATAACAATTTTCAACCTTAAAAGGCAATTGTTTGTTACTATATAGGCAATGGCTTGTTGCACACTAAAAGCAACTGTGGCAATTGTTTAACCATAATTAAAGACAACAATTTACCTTATATGTAATTCTTTGAACTTTGCCACTGAAAACGTATAGATATAGTTGTGCAAGGGGCTTTGCTTATGTAAGTTAGCTTGTTCAATTAAAAAAAAATATGGGTTGAACTTAAAAATTTTAACCTACTAAAATGAGGTTTGTTTTTTTACTTGCTCCACTCATTCCATGAGTTAAAACGGGTCATCCCATCAAGCCACCCGTTGCAGGGCTGGTTGGACCAGGTTCACCCTTGCATGGAAAAATAAAAAAGAAGAGACAGAGGAAAAAATTAAAGAAAAGAAAAGAAAAACCACATGTTATCCTTCTGTTTCACGTTAAATAAAAATTTCCATATGGAATGTTTCCAAAAATTATTTCTTCTAGTCTTTGCGATGCTGTCTATTTAAGGACCTGTGTTTACTGAATACACCGCCTCCCACTATCTTTCTGTCTCTCCCTTTCTCGACATACTGTATTTAATTGCATTTAGAATTCAAAAATACTAGGATGCTGTTTATATATGGATATTTCTTTGAATTTGCAAAAGCAGGAGCTGTGTTTTCCTTTTGTAATTACCAAAATCATACAATGGCATCAACATGGATTGAGCACAATTTTTTTTTTTTTAATTTTATTTTAAAGAAAACAAAAGTGTGTACATAATTAAGGGAGATTTTTTACTTTTGGAGAACGCGTCGTGCGAGCCTTCCCGAAGACATAAAATTGTCTGAATTTGAAATTGTAGTTGCCAAGATAGAATACCACTGTCGAAGCAGATCCAATATTGAATAATTGTTCCTTGAGCCCGCATGTGATGTGCATATGCTCATAAAACAGATATTGCTGGACGGTGGATTGCCTGCTTAACCCATTTTGGATCGAAAATTCTAACCGCATGTTAAACGGGCAAAGCGAGCCACCCCATTTTATCAATGGGCCAATTTGGAGTGGGGTAAAATGACTATTTAACCCATTTGTATAACTCTATGTGTAGATATTGTACTTGGTAATATCACAAAAATAACATCAATCAGCACCTGCAAACTTATGTAATATTTTAAATTTTCATGATAGAAAGCCTGTATTTAATGATAAATGATAATATAATAAAAGTAATATCAATAACTACTTGCAAAACACAAATTTGCATTTAATTAACATCCAAAAGGTTTAAGCTCCGATGCTCTTAAAATACACAAATTAACCAACAAAATAAGTCAGTTCTAATACTTTAAAAGTAAACAAAAAGTTTAATGGCGCCATTGGACATTTCATCCAAAACAGTAATGATATCTCAAAATCCTAATCTTACAAAAACTTTGACATGTATTCAAGTACTATTGCCTCCAACGTTACCATCCTAAAAAAAAAAATAATAATAACAAATCAATATTAAATATACTTAAAATCATCCATGAAAATCCATATATATCATATAAAAACTCATGTCTTATATAACATAAATATAAATTTTACTCATGGAGATAGACGGATTAAAACATCCTAATTACACCAAACATGATTTAACAGTAACCCCGTCTTCAAGTTTTGTCATCCTATCCATTCGGCTAACATAAGATGTGCCATATAAAAAGAAGGTAACATCACAAAAATCAACAGAATAAGCACCCAATGGAAGCAATGCAAATTAGCGCAAGCTCGTGGACTTCATGCATATATATCCAGTCTCCTAATACAGAAGTCCTCTTTCATATAACAGTTATATTCATAGAGAAATAGTTGAGTTTTCCCCTTATGGGTAAATTAATTTTTTAAAAGTATCCATGCTGAAACTTATTACAATTTTACTTTTGCAAAATCACATTTCGAAAGTACGATTTAGTTTTCTAAATATTCATTTGAACTGAATATAGAAATTAAAAAAAAAAAATAGCATTCACAAAAATGCGATTTACAAATCACACTTACACATTGCTCCGATTTCTACTAGATGGACGGATGAAGTGAGAGTCTCAACAATCCCAAGGCAAGGTTAGCAAGGTAGCGATTCCTACTGTATTCGACAGTACACAATTTTGTGAGTTTACATCCGCGACGGGGAAATAAAACTAAGATGTTTGATTGCCTTGCTATGACACCTGGTGGTGACAAACACTTTGTAATTTTTTAGGAGAAAAGGATATGATGGAAAACTTAGAAATGAGGAATTGTGGAACATGTCAAAAGAAGAGATAAAGTCAACCAACGAAACAGTCGTGGGATTTAGGAAATCGAATAAACATTTGTAAAATCGCATTTCGAATTTGCGATTTCCAAAATGGCATCCCACAAATGATTTTCTCTTGTACGATACCTCAAAAATAGTGAAAAAATTTGGGAAAATTAAACTTCACTTGAAAATTAATATTTTGACAACGGTAAAATAGGAATTAATTTGGCTGCAATCATTTTTTAAGAAATAATTTGCCCCATAAGAGATAAACTCACTTTTTTCTCTACATTTATATCATATTCCAGCTATTCACATATAAGCCCTCTTGCGAATGCTAATCATTAAAAAAAATAAATAAATAAATAAATAAAGTCAAGCATGGTCCTTAATAACAAAATTCGCAAATGGAAATTTGTAAAAAGAGAAAGCCTGCTCTTACGTATCAATTAACTCAAACTAAGAAACCAGAACGAATCACATATTTCTCCAACCAATATACAACCTAAATTCTACCTCATATATAAACATAAAACAACAATCATTCATACAATATAATCCTGAACGATTCCACATCGCATAAATAAATTTTTGGAGCCCCTGAATGGAAAAAAAAAAAAAAAAAAAGCAAAACCTCTAGATAGAGAGAGAGAGAGAGAGAGAGAGGAGAAAATTCAATATACGAATAAAAGAAAAAAAAAAAAAAAGGCTATCATCTATCAAGAAAATTAATAAATGAAGAACACACATAGGGTGTTTGAAAATTTATCAAAAATGGGGAATATCAAGGACACTACGTGAAAAATGCAACCCACCCCAGAAACATCTATGTCAATTATAAAAGAGCTGTCAAAATTAGGCAAAGCTAATGTTGTTGGAGTAGACACTAAAACCGTCTGCAGCTTTTGGAATGCATCTGTAGCTTCTGTACTCCATTTAAAAGTATCTTTTTCGAGTAAATTTGTAAGTGAATCCGCTATGATTGCATATCCACTGATAAATTTTCTACAATATCCTGCAAGTCCTTAAAAATCCCCTTAATTGCTTAAGATTAGTAGAAATTGGCCAATCTTTAATAGCTTGCACCTTAGAGAGATATGGTTTAACTCCTCCATGTGAAACTACATGTCTAAAATAATAAATGGTGTTTTGAGCAAAAGGACACTTACTTTTCTTGGCATAAAATTGATCATCCTTCAACACTTGTTGCATGTGATTTTCCCAATTTATGCTACATACCAAAATATCATAAAAAAAATATTATCATAAATTTTCATAAATAAGGGTGAAATATCTTGTTCATTATTAATTAAAATGTGGCTAGAGCATTTGAAAGCCCAAAGAGCATGACAAAGAACTCCTATATCCATTATGAGTTTGAAATGTTGTTTTAGGCATGTCTTTAGGGTATATCTGTTTGTGGTGATAACAAGTTCTTAAATCTAACTTGGAAAATAATTTTGCACCCCATAATTCATCAAGCAATTGATCTATCATTGGTATAGCAAATTTTTCCACCTCTATAGCTTGAATTAAAACTCTATAATCTATACAGAATCACCAAGTTCCATCTTTTTTCTTTACCAACAATACTGGAGAAAAGAATAGACTTTTGCTTGGTTGTATAACTCCTAATTCCAACATTTCATTTGCTAACTTTTCAATTTTAGATTTTTGGAAATGAGGATATCTATAAGGGCAAACATTTATAGGGTTATTCTTATCTTTAAGATGAATACGGTGTTAAATATCCCTCAGATGAGGCAATGATAAAGGAGTTGCAATACTTCAAGAAATATGCCCAATATAGCTTCCAAAGTAATGTTGCTGGTGGAATCAATAGAAGAAAACTCCATCTGAGCCATGAGACTATAAAAATACATGGTTTGATCACAAGCAATAAGTTTTTGTAACTCTCCTAAATGCAATTGCTTGGAAATAGTTTTAGCACCCTCTAATATGATCTTCTTTCCTTCAAATTGAAAGACATTGTGAGTGCTTCATAATTCATAATTATTGGACCAAGTGTCTTTAACTATTGAACTCTTAATATTAAACCTGCCCCTTCTAAAGGAATCACATAACAATCAATAAGAAAAGATTGTTGTTGGACCTTCACTTTAATATTTTTGCAAACTCCCTTAAACTCTAAATATTCCCCATTTCCCACCATAATACAAAACATTGGAGTTTCCATTATTGTTATCCCAATTGTTTGACTGCAGACGGTTGAATGAAGTTATGAGTAGTTTTAGAGTCATGTAATATCGTAATTTTTTCCTTCTTTACTTGTCCCTCTAGACGAAATATTTTTTGAGTTGTCACTCCAACCATTACATGATAGCTTATTTTGATATCTTGCATTACATCACAAGTCATCTCTTCATCTACATTAGTACTATTATGTTGAATCTCATGACTGTCATCTTCATTTTCTTTGGTTTCATCATCAATAAAAATTTTGGTTTATGAACATGGCTTAGATGAAATTCGTCATTACAATTACAACATAACCCATTTTCCCTCTTAGCCAAAAGTTCTAAAGTAAAAAGTTTTCTTATCAATAAATTGATTGTTCTTGAAAAAATTTTTATTCTGTGGTTTAATATTTTGCATTTGAGAATGTGATGATGGATTTAGGAGAATGGTTTTTGAAAATGTGGTAGAATGAGTGCTAGGAATTCAAGGTTTGAGACATTCATGCCCACCTATCCACCCAGTTTGTTGACCTCCCTTAATGGCCTATTATCCATGTTAGTCCCTTATAAGCAATGAAAAGGGATGAATTGACTGTTTAACAATTGTTCAAACTTTTTTGAAAATAAAAATCTCCTTTTCATTACTTATTTTATCAGCTCTAAGTTTTAATCAAAATATGCACAAACAAATAATCAAACAAGCAAATAAAAGAGAGAGGATTCAAGAAGATCAGGTAAAGGATTTACAAATGTTTCTCCTTATAAGTCAGTCCTCTCTTCCAACTCCATTCACTAGGGATTTGGCCTTCGACACTAGTCATTCCACTATTTTAATAATTAAGAAAGAATGCAAATACAACCATACAGCTACAATCAACACACTCTCCCTTTAAGATTGTCTCTAGCTATACAGACAACTATAGTCTACTCTCTCTCTAGAATCTAACTCCCAAAATAGTATAGATAAGATTTTGATGAAAAACAACTAAGATTTCCTAAATGTTTGCATACAAAATTCGTTACACGATACAAAATATCAACTTAACTTCAAAAGAATTTTCTCAATTGCTTGTTGCAAAATTAGATGTAATTACTTCTTGCCAATTTTCTATACGAGTTCTTCTCCTTTTTAACATTCAAGAGCAACAGCTAGAAAATCTTCCACTTATTGGATGATCCTTATCTTAAGCCTAAATAATTTGAATTTTTGATAATCTTTTATCTTTCAAAATATTAGGATAGTTATTGATATGCTTCTATAAATTCGAGATTCAAAAATATACTTTAGTTCAATGACTTGGATAAGAATAGTGAGAATATCTTCATGTATCTCAAAAAATAGTATCCCATATCTGTTTAATAATTTTAACTTCATATGCATCTCTACATGCTTGAACCTCAAAAGAATGATTGTAGAACAATCCTCCTTAAACAGTAGAATGAGTTAAATGTATTTTATAAATACACTTGATTTAGTGGAGCCAAGCCTTAACCTACAAAATAAGTTTAAATAAAAATTTCTCCAGTTTGCTTCTAAGTTTCCCGAATGCAATTGTACATCTTCTATATCAGTCTAAAATACTTCTAAGTTCACTTTTGACTTATTTATTTGCTTTTGAATGGCTTCTAAACTTCTTAGAGTTGCTTCTAAGTCTTCAAAGCTCTTCGGATCAAATTTGGTTCTTACTGGAATTCCTTTTAAGTTTGCTTCTAAGTTTGTTCAGTCACTCATTTCTTCAAACTTCGAAAATGTCTAGTAATGCTTCTAATTCTACTTGTAGCTCTTTGTCTTGACTCAATTGATTCATGTCTTCTAATTGTGCTTCTAAATTTTTTGTCTTTAGCCTTTGTTCTTAATTCAAATTTCTAGTCTTGCTTCCATCTTTGCTTCTAAGTTCCTATTTTGTTCTTTAACAACACTTAACATTTACAATAGTGAACTTAGGTGTTTGTTGTCATCTAAAAATGTTATCAACAGACCCAACAATTTCCTTCTTTTTGATGAAAACAAAACACTTAGATGAAAAATATTTTGAGCAAAAATTGAATTTTACTAACAAAATATATCAAATTACAAATTTAGTCCAATTTTTTTACTTTATTCAAATTGATGGAAAAGTTATATAGCATTGAGTTCATGTTAAGTCCAAAGTTAATCAAAATATTTTTCTCAACTCTTCTCCCCCTTTTTGTTATCAATAAAGATAGTAAATAAATTTAAGAAGTTACAAAACAAATTATATTGCATTAATCATCAAAACATGATTAGATTGGAATAGAACATAGTTTGACAAAACTTAGGTAAAGATTGACATTAGACACTTGACATAAACAAAACAAAAGTACAAAATGTGAATACTTGAAATAGAAAGAACTAAACTAAACTCAAGATAAATTTTGGATTACTTCAAAGCATGCGGACAAAAAGATGATGGACCAAATGATAGATGGATAGAAGATAAGGGATCAAAATTAAGGGGCTTAGCGATGGTACTATTCACTTATCATATACTATCATCTAGGATATCCACTTTAATACTCAAGACTTTGACAAAGTCCTTCAGATTTTTCAACTCAATGAATAGATTTAAGCCTTCATGGTCCTTAACCCTCAAACTATCTTAATCAATCTTCAAATTATAGGCTTCCCACAAATTAACCAAGTCAATAAACCTCTCATCCAACACCTTAGTCAACTTAACTAATATGGCTTCATATCGAGTATGAATTACATTTTTAGTGAACTCTCTATTTTTAGCCAAAAAGTCATTGAACTGCTTAAGAGTGACTGATGCATATGAGACAATAGCGGGTCGAACGAACAAAATGAGTATGAAGAATAGGAGAGTTTGATGGTAAATGTGAATGGATATAACTCACCAAGACACAAACACTATCAGGGGTTCTAGCTCGAAATAGGGTTCGATACAACCCACTAACTCACTCAAATGAAGAGGTTCACCACAATCCTTAAGAACAAGATTGATAAGAACATGAGAAAGATTAAAAAGTCTAATCGATACTCAATAATCCGACAATGCTAACTCGAAGAGCTTAGAAGTAGCCTTGCTCAAAAAGGAAAATTTTTACTATAAAAATGATTGTCTTCTTCTATATTCTCATCATCATCCCAGATGTTTACAGATGTTGCTATTTATAGCAAGTCTTAAACCCTAGTGGAAAACTATAAATAATGTATAAGGCCTTAAATCCTAAAGAATTGGGCCTATAAATAAAATAAAGGAAAATATGTACAAAAATACAAAACTATGCATTTTACAAGGGAAGTCGACATGCAGTCACTTGGCATGTCTTGGAACGAGTAGTATCTAAACCAAAAAGGGTTAATAGTTGGATGTACGGGTTTAGGAAGGAGTCCCTGCAGTCTTGCAGTGTTTGGCTGAGACACCAGAGAGGTTGGCTCATAATTGCCAAGTCCTAGAATCAATTGGCATGAGTCTTTCGGTGATGTATCGAATGGTTCTTTGGTCTCGAGTACTTGGCCTTGTGGTATATCAACTCCTTGGCTAACGATAGACTTGATGCCGAGTGTTTATCTTCCTTCCTCTCATCCTTCTAACTTCAACTCAGCCTCAGTAAGCATTGAAAAGCCTCGGCTTCAGACAAGTTCGCCTCGACTTAGATATAGTCAAAGGTTGATTCCCATCATTAACTCCAACTGATTCTTAAGAGTCACTAGCAGTAGCAACAACCTATGTCAAAAAGTCCAACTTCATCCTTTTTGGATCTTCTTCATCAATTAATATTTTTCCTTTCATTTTCTTACTCACTAGGTCTTCATTAAGAGGATTAGCTTCATCCCTTATAGAAATTATGTCTTATTACATGGTATAATATTGCTCTTGATCTGGAGCATCAGTAACTAGTTGAATTTCTTCTTACTCAGTGTCTTTCTTCTCTTCCTCCCTCTAAGCAAGTGCTAGCAATTTTTTAACATTAAATTTTCTCTATCTAAATGATGAGTGAACAAAGTGAGCTCCATCATTTACAAACCAAATATGTTCTAACACATGGATTCCTATGTACTTCATCACAACCTTACCTACCACATTTTACATCCAAAGGATATCCAATCTGGTCAAGTAATCTAACATTCTTATACTCCATCAATTTTATTATCAATGAACCATAGAGCATGCCTCTCTTATTCTTAAACACATGTTAGATCATTTGCTTGGCTAAGTCAATAGGTTATTTATTGATCATAGCATAGATCAAATAAGCATCTTCTCTTATGAGAGATGTAAAACTTGCTTTCTTGTATAGAAGACAACTTATCAAAATCTTGTGAAGCATCCTAGTAAGCAATTTAAAATGCAAAATCTAAGGGTTCTCTAGATTTGGAACCAAAACACCATAGTTAAGCCTTGAGTACATATGCTTCCTATCTACCACAAGAATGCTTTCCACAACTGCCAAACTAAAAGAGCCTATAATGTCCTCTCTTGAGATTAAAACATCCTATCCACAAACTACTGTTCTCAACACATGCCTATTAGAATTATCTAGATTCTTAAAAAATTCAACAATCGCTTCTCCATACACCTCATCATTTATACAACACAAACTTTTAGCCCCCAAAACTTATGAGTATTCATCATAATAAAAGCCATTCTTATCAAAGAACTGAAAATCCATAGAAAAACTAGTATAAAATTTTGTCCTTCTCTTTCCTTTTAGCAAAGCTATAGGTCATCCTAAGTTGGGTACTAGGTTTAGGAACATCAAAAGAAACTTTTGCACCAACTCAAACAACATTTCTTCTAGGCAAAAAAGCCTTCTATGGTACTTCATTAGAAGAAGTTCTAAATTTGGGTTAATTGCTTCTATGTTGATAGACATAGGAGTAAGGGTCTAATGAAACTTAGGAGGTTATAAAGGGTCTAAGGGCAAGTTAGCAAGTAGATTCTTGGTTTTCTCGTGAGGACATTGAAAAAGAAAAAGGAGTCTAGTTCTTTCTTTTTCGAGATTCATTCAAGTGCGTAAGAAGGACTTAGGGTTTTGCATAGGTTTAAGTTGAAAATTTTCTTCAAAGTGTGGTCGATTTTTGCTTTAGTTTCGTAATAGGAATCAACTCCTTAGACCAATCACACACAGCCAAGCTAAAAGATTATAAGGACTCACATAGAGAATACTAGCTTAAAAGCCACTCAAGTTGAGGATTCTTATTCCAATCTCCATCCTTTACACTACTGCTAACCTGAGTACCGAGTTCTCATAAGTACCAATATAGTTTTCAAGCTACTAAGTAGTCATATCAACCTACCAAGCATGCATGCTAACCAGCTAAGCAACCATACCTATTGCTGAGCTCTCACCATAATCCAAGCAGCATTCAAGTTGACCAACTTCAGATGTCTAACCGAGCCAAGCTATCGAGATAATCAACCTAGAAAGCTACCCCAAACTCTGAATACCTCTCAATGTCTAAGCCTTAACTAGTAATACCCCAAGGATAACCCTAAGATCTAAGTCCCTAAATTTAGGGCATCAAGTGATGTCATCTATTCTAATTCAAACTTCACGATAAGGCTTGAAGAAAAAAGATAGAAGAAGTAATCAAGCAAAGTTAATTTCTCAAAAGGAAGTATATAAAAAGTTTAATATAATTGGTAAAGCTATTAGTCATCAAAAACTCATATATTTCGGTCTTGATATATAATGGGATATGAGAGATAAATGATTTGACCCAAGAATAAAGAGTGACCATTAATGGACCAGTATATTCATCAAATGTATATGTTATTTAGTATACATATACACATGTATTGACATAAGTCTCATGTTGAAATAATAAAATTATTAACATTCGGTGTATGTGTATGTATATATATATTTGAATAAAAGTAAAAGAAAGTCTTAATATATATATATATATATAAAGTACAACATAATGGGAAAACACCAACTTGTATAATATAACATACTATAAAAAAAAATTATCATGATTTGGCCCATATAAAGTTGAACCCAGCCGCAATATCTTCAAATCTTATCGGTGAAGGATGTGTTCACTGCCTTGGAGATTTCATGTCCAGCAAGCACTATCCAACCGCCATAGACAATATATATATGTACGCATATATAGGAGATTTTCGTTTGTGAAGTGAAGGGAAAACAGGAAGATCAGCCTAGACTAAAACCATAAAGTAAGTATAAAAGAATTTTAATTGAACTCTCATCATATCCTTCAGTATATTTTCCTTAATTAGTAAATATTAGTTGATGGCCATGAGTAAACACTATCGGATTTTTATACCCCTCGTTTCACAAACATAAAACTTATCCTAATGGTATCCTTCACAAGCCGCAAAGATAAGTAGATATGGTCCTAGTAATAATTTAAACTAAAAACTTATAGAAATAATGATCGTCTATCATGTAGTTGTAATATATAATAATTTATTCTTAGGTACTAACTTAGATATGATAAGGTTCACGTAGGTTTATATATATATATATGTGTATAAAATATATTTATATGAGTATGAAATGTAGATGGACTTATGAATATGGCTTCACATATCTATATGTTTTTATGTCTCCTCATCCTTACATATACATCCTAAGAATATAGGAATATGATATTTTTATTTACAATTTTATAAGTTGAGGTATATCTATCTTTTACAATATTTAACATTTGATGATGACCAGGTAACGTAAAGTTTAGGAAAATGTAGGTAAAAGTTGGTATTTTAACTTAGTTGTATAGTCCTCGAAATAATGAGTGCAATGTTATAAAATTTATTAGCATCTAATAAGAAATGAAAAAGATAAGACCGTTTGAAGTTGAAAAACATAATATTGATAAGGCATACAGTAACTAGTTAATAGAAAATTATTTATGTCCTATAGTTGACTTCGGTATCATATTTCCTTATGTGCAATAGGTGGAGAAGGATCACATCTTGAAGTATAGGATTTGTAGTACTATCTATCACACCCTGAAGCGGTAGAGTCGTAACAATCTTGCCATGTAAACCATTTTAAGATAGAAGCTAACCATACATCCGTTATCTTAAACTTGATTTACACAAGGCGTTTATAACTAATCCGCTTTAAAGTAAATAGTTTATAAATTAAATATGTTATTTACTTATGAACTTAAAAAAATATATACTTACATTAAAATAATCTGAGTATATTTACAAAATTTAGCAACCTAACGTAATCTTCTTGAATAATTCGTAAATTAATACTAAAAACTTAAAAGATAGATATAAACTTAAGAGTGTATCCAATCTTCAGTTTATATCCTCACTTCTCCAAGATCCAACAGTTGCTAGCATTAAGGTAATTATAGACCGCTTCCTCACTGGTACCTACAACAATATCTATAGGGATATAAGTAACCACAGCTCAATAGGTTGAGATAGAGACTCAAAACTATATGTCAATCACAAATAAGGTTATCGACCAAATTAATTAAATGCAATGCATGTTCAAGTAAATGCCATTATATAACGTTGTCCGACCCGTCATGAAATTAAAGAAATTGCATCAGCTCTAATCCTGGTTGAGGAGTTTCCATTAATGCAATATTTCACAACCAAACCCAGGCCTATGCAATAGAGACACCACTCCTCCCACGACTACCTTCGAACCATTGATTTCACCCTTGCCGTAACCTTTTCACCTATCACTTAGTTTAACTAAAGATAAAGAAGAGACCAATTATGCTATCTAGCGCTATCCCTTTCGAAGGAGTCAGTATTTGGCTAGAGAATCCTAAATTTTCCATAATAAGTTGCAATGCAAATCCGATTTATGTTTACAAGTTATATATTTAGTTACATCTAATTTAAAGTGTTCAGTCATTTCAAACAAATCATACAAATACAGTTTAGAGCAGCAAATCAAAATCATATCATTAACTTAGAACAAGCACATGTACACAACCGACTATCTAACAAATATAATCAAGTATAATCTCAAGCATCTGAGTACTACAATTTAGTATTCCAAAATACAGCAACATATTAACCCCAACTTACTTAAAATCGTCACTTACTTGGAATCCTTGCTTACTCACTCTAGGTGCGACTTGTACTGGCCATCGCCAAAAATCCCTACCAAGAAAATATTGTTTTGGTTTTCCATATAACCATTATAGATTGGTTTTATCTTATAACGCCTAATGTTATCTTTGGTTTCAAGTTTAATATACCCAATTATCTAGGTTTTCAAGTCTTTTACAATTATTTTTTAATTAAGCTAAGTTCTAGTTCAATTTCCGTATCAATTTTTAATTTAGGTTCGAATTCAGTTTATGAGTACAGTTTTATACGCAAACCCTAAAAACTCATTTCGACCCATAATGTGAAATTAATCACATTATTTTCGGGTATTCTAAATATCATTTTTGATCTCTAACAAATGTTCAAGTCCGTGTGGTGTATCTTAATCCTAACTTAACTACCGAATTCACTCCCGTTATGAGAAAAATCTCATATTTTTCATATAATTACCCTAATTTATATTTCCTACCAGATTTATTATATATTACTATTATTATTACAATATCAATTTTAATATAATATTTCCTACTTATTAATTTCTTATACCTACATATTACACATTATCACCTAATATGTCTATAATATACATATTTAATATTTCTATCACTTCAAATATCATCTCCTAACATCAACTAATATCTCAAAATATCTAAATTCATCCCAAATCAGATTTTACACCTAATTACCCTAAATTACAAAATTAACTTAAAATTTACCATTTTTACTTATTACATTTTTACAACATAATACCCTAATAATTATATCTAACACCCTAAATGCTATAAATAGCATACTCCATCAGATTTCACCATCCTAAAATATATAATTATGCACTAAATCAATAATTATCTATTTAATTACCTAATTATCCCAAAATTACCCATTTTATGCATCATTTTAAGACTTAAAAATTATCTAAAATTTTCAAAAATTAACTTTCGAAAAAGGGCTTCATGGAACTATTCTATATCACCTAAGTAGTCTACACAAAAATTTTGAGTCCAAAATGACTCAAAATTATACTCCTAAGATTATTTATTTCTAATCTGAAACATACTCGATTTTGCATGATTTCTTAAACACCATATATCACGAGACGTATTTTTATCAAAATAATATTTTTTTTTCTAAAAACTGTATACAAAAATATTTCGAAATACCAAATTTCATAATTTTCTATAACTATTTAATATTTTTAATAAAATAACTAAAATTAGAAGGAAAATCAAACTTATCGACATTAATGGCTCCAGCCATTGCCGACCACCGTAACCTTGCCAACCAGTCTAGGCACTACCACCATCATGTGGTGGTGGTGGCCATCCACTCCTAGGTTGCAGTCGAGTGATGTTTCACTTATAAGGCCCTAATTATACAGATGTTTTGTAATTTTTTGTAAAACCCTAATTCTCTCAAATTTTTTATTCTCTCTAATTTTGTACAACTCCAAACAGACCAAATGAGCTTCTATAAAAATCTGGCCATTTATAAAGCTCTAAAGAAATTTTAGTACTTTAATTAAACTTGACGAGGGCTTATCCTCTTCCAAATTACCTTTTTTGTTATGTTAATTTAATTAGCTAAATTTTCTTCTTTCTTTCCCTAGCTACCACGACCTTAATTTGGATCATTCCGCACTTCCCTAATTTTTCTTTGATTTTTTTATAATTTTTTTAATTATTTAGTATTTTTGTAGCATTTTAGGTAATTTTAAATATTTTCACCTATGCGTAAATACATATGAAGTATAAGTAAATACTCCTAAATATTATTTACGTTATTCTATGATTTTTAGTATGCATATAATTTATCTCTAACAACTTGTTAATTATCGAAATTCAATGTACGCGACAAATAACAAGTAATATACTTAAAATTTGATATTATAATATTCTATTATTTTGTTACTTATTTTCCTAAATTCAAACTTACGGGATCACTTTTACTAATAATCCTAGCTTCATTATAAAATTTGAGCTAAATCGAATAATTTGCTCGATCACCCTAAATTTTACAAACCAAACCTCAAGTAGCTAATTGCGGAGCTTACATTGTCAAGCCCTAGTAAGTGGATATTTCTGTTTTTGTGCAAGTAAACCTACGTCTACTTGACTTGGAGTCAGTTGTGCCATAAACTACAATTGTATGCTAGATTGGTTGGATATATGGCCCTGTTGAATGTACATTGATTGAGTAAAGTATTTCCTCATGTATGATTAATTTGTCTATATGTATTTCCGCTTGAGAAACTCGAAAACTAATTAGCCCTTCAGGGTGTTCACCTAAGTGAACCCTACATGAAGGAATGAATTATAAAGTTGAGAAACAAAGCTGAAGTTGAGATACTCTAATTATTTATGATATGAAACTTAAGATTCATACCTAATACTGCATTATTACATTGTTTATTGGATTCGTGGCATGGTACAACACAAAAGAACCTATAGGTCAAGCTTCTAAAAGCCTAATTACTATTAAGATAGGTTTTGAGCATATAGAACTACATTGCTCAATTTGTTCAGGCCACAATGTGTGTTTTCAGCTAGGCCGACTATTTGCTGGATTTTCAAACCACAATGAGTGATTTCTATTTTATTGAATTGGGGGGTCCTACTCCTAGGCAACTCATTGTTGCCCTAGGTTTCGAAACATTATATCCAGATGCCCATGTATATTGACTAACTAGATGAGTAATTGGGAAGAGCATAGAATATCAGTACTGATGCATGTCATGTACATGAACATGACATAAATTCCTTATATAGACACTTTGTCTTGATAACTCAGGTTATGAAATGAAATGTTATATGGTACTAATCTTTGTGAATGTGTGTTATGCTTGTTCTATATTTAGTTTTATCTACTCTCACTTAGCTCACAAAGAGTTGAGGGGATACTTGTGTATCCTCAAGTTATGAAGAGAATTAACTAAGCATCAACATTAGTTGGGGAAAGGTCTTTTGAGAGCGCATAAGACGAAGTCAGCCACTTTAGAAGGAGCCTTCCTCCCCTAACTCTAGCTCTTCAACCACAAACGAGGAAATCATATTAACACCAACACAAGAGCCACAATATGCATTCCTAAAGAACTTATCACCAATGGTGCAAGTCAATACAAATTTTCTTAGATCATTTAATATGGGGGGAAGGGTGTTTCTTACTGCTTCAGTGAATGTCTAAGATAACATGATAATTTCTTACACATCCATCCTTCTCCTCTTACTCAAAACTTCTCTTAAGAACTTTTGGTATTGAGGTGTTCACTTTAGTAGATCAATTAATGGGATATTCACCTCTAGCTTCCTAAACATCTCCATAAATTTCTTGAATTCCTTATCATCTTTGCTCATTCTTAGCCTTTGTGGAAAAAGCACTAATGGTACTTGTAGATCAATAATGGGCTCATTAACGATAGGGGTTAACACTTACTATACCACCTCTTCCTTTTTGCCTGATGTAGAAGTTGGAGTATCCCTACCAACGTTCTTGCCTAACCTAAGTTATACTTCCTTTATATACTCAATAGGTGTAGAGATACTCACAATGTTATCAAGCTTCTTCCCATTTGAGCAAGCCTCTCAACTGCAGTTTCCCAAGCTAGTTTTTCTTCCCAAATCTTCACCTCACTAGCCCTTAGGGAATTACCATCAACTCTTGTGTCTCTTGATACAAACACCACTTCTTCATCCTCTAGAGACTCGGTCATAATTTCTTGCTCTCTTTCCCTTTTAGAAGCAACCTCGTTCTCTTCTTCATCACTCGTCCAACCCTCTTCTTGTATTATATTTTCAAAAGTCTTTACTGTTAGTTCATCTTGTTAAGCCTTTTCTTCAAATGCTTATAATGCAACTCTATTTATTATCATTAGGATTGTAGGGTTTAGGCCTCCTGTGACTGAGGAAACTTCATCATCATTGCTATAAGAACTATTGAATCCATCACTTGACTTCTCTTTAGCTTATAAAAAAGCCAAGTGTTCATTTAGTTGTACTAGCTAAGCCTCTAACCCCTGAATGATCAATTCTTGCTTTCCAAACTTTTCAACCCATTTTTGCTCCAAACACATAATTAACTCATCAAATTTCCTTGCAATCTCAAAGTTTGGGGTTGCTGGTATAACTAAGGGGCTTGCAGTACTAGCCTACCTTTAATCTTTTTCTTGTAGGTGGTGCCACTCTTGATTACTTTCTTGGCACTTAGTTCTCTCTTATTATCTTATACCAACTAAATGGACTATTGGATAAGGAGGGCCAAGCCCTTTAAGTAAGGGTCTTATGAAGCCATTAATCAGCATGATCGCCTTTTCTATGGGCATACACATTATTGACCCTCTAGCAGCTCTGTCCAACATCATTCTAACATGAGCATCTATTCCATGTAAAAATACTGACAATTGTGGTTGAGTAGGCAACTTATGAAAAGGACATTCTCTTATTAGCTTCTTAAATCTCTCCTGAGCACTCAATAGGCACTCACATTGGTATTGCTCAAAATGATATAGTTTCTTGCTCAACTCAGTAAGATAACATAAAATGGGATAGCCATTCCATATCATCACCCATACTATCCATCAACCCGAAAATTCAATCTCAACACTTGGTGACCTTATCCAATACAGCTTAGTAGGTCTTCCACATAAGTACTTTGCAAAAGGAAAATAGAAAAGAGTATAATCCTAAACTATACACAAAACTTAAGGAAGTAAACAAATATTTACAAGAAAGGAAAAATCTCTTTGTCGTTTTTCAAAACAAAGCCTAGTCTACAAATGGTCCTAAAAACTAAAATTAGCACTTATCCATTCCCTAACAACGGTGCCAAAAACTTAGTATCGTATACACCACTCCCATAAGTCATACACTAATTGGAAAAATTAGCTCCTTTTTAAAATAGTGGAATCAATATACAACTAATCGATCAAGCTTGCAAATTTTGATAAAAACTTGTGGATAACGTGAAAACTTCAACAAGTGTACTGGTCGATTAGTAGTATAGGGTGAGCTCCAAGGTCATATTTCCCAAGGGATTGGTATGCTAGCTCTTAGCCATTTTAGTACTATTAAAATCTAGGTAAGCCAAATAAAATTTAATTCTTTTATTAAACAAAACTCAACAATTAGCTTAATGCAAATAAATAAGTGATTCCAACACCAAAAAGGATAAAAATATGATTTCTATTAGACTATCCAAATTTAAGAACAACTCCTAATTTAACAAAGTGTGGAATTCAAACACTCTAATAATTACAATTAAGAACCAAGTAAATGAATTAACAAGAGACATGATGTTTAAGCTCTTCTATTATTCATGTACATAAAGATTAATTCTAAAAGTGAAATCTTAACCAAATCAACACATATCAACAACTAATTCAAGTTAAACAAACATAGAAATGACTAGAAATCACGCTTGACACATAATCCCAATCTACATACATTCCTTCACAAGTGAAATACATGTTTAATGCTTAAAACCCATAACCTATGTAACACACAATTGTAGTAAACAACACAAACACCAAATATTGATCCATTAACATTAAAAGATTCATAATTTTCATGAATACAATGGGATTAAAAAGTTAAACAACATCCCAAAACAATAAGAAATTGGGTAAAGAGAGAAATCACCTAACAAAAGGAGTTCCAATCTTCAATCCGCATTAGAATAATGTTTTTCATATATCCCGGGGTTGGAATTCACTAAAACTAACTTAATCTAAGCTAAATCTAACCTAAAATAACCTAAGAAGGTGAAACCATGAAAACCCTATAGAGAAAAGAAGAAAGTAAGTCAAAAAAGAAAGAAAATCACATTCTCTAAATGAGCTGCAAATTGTAGCTTTTTATATCAGGAAGGTACCCTCTTGATAATACTACTAGCATAACAGTAGACTACCATCAAGACGGTATGGTCCACTCCTTGCGATACCTGCAATGGTTCTATTCCAGATGCTGGCTTGACAGTAGCTATAATTACCATCAAGCCGGTAGTTCCTACTCCATGTCTTTATCTTCTCTTTTTTTTTTGGGGGGGGGGGGGGGGGGTAACCTCGGGGCTTACAAGAATAAGTACAAAGAGCTTAAATTCTTCAAATAAGCATAACTTTTGAATACTAAAACATAAAATTATGAATTATACTTGTGTTAAGAAATTATATGTGATTTTAATGAAAATTCATATACTTTGGCTGAAAATTCTATTAAATCACATATAATTGTTAGAGAAAGTTTGTGGTTTTACACACTTATCATGAATCTTTGATTATATATTTGGCATAAAATGAATTTGGGTTGATATGTGATTTTTACAAAGGTAAATTGGATGTGCGAATATTGGTATTAAGTTAATAGGGTAGTACAATGGACATTCTATTGAAATAAATGAAGTAGGTGAAAATAAAGGATAAATCAGAAGATTCTAGGTTTGTGTTACATCTAAAGGCAAAATCAGAAGTTGTATATATGCGAATAATGATTAGGTTAAACTCAAAGGAACATTTAGATGATGTTTTTAAGGACTTTTAAGTAAACTATATTCAAAGGATCTTTGAGAAGATAATTCATAAGATGAATCAAAGGAAAAGTTGGTAGCGATGACTTGTAAACCCGAACACCTAGATATAATAATACTCTAAGCTTTAGTTAATGAACTAAAATACATGGTAATAATATAATGTACTTGTATAAAGACTAAAAGTGTTATTCATATTATAGGGATTGACAATAAAGAGGTGTAGGAGCAACAAGGAAATCTAGGTTAGTTGGGATCAATGCTTTACCATATTTAGGAGTACCATTTTAAGGTACTTGGAAGTTCTAGGGAGTATTTGTTTGTTCTTATAATTAGTTGGTTGTGTGCATACCTGTATATCTTTGATTATTAATTGAATTGTGATTGTAATGTTTGTTAAAGTGTCATCCGTTGAATTGTTTGAATTGATTGGTCACCATTAACCTAGATTAACCTAAAATTAACTTAAGCCTTAACCCGACAAGCATTATAACCCGACATGCATTCCAACCCATTAGAGGATGACTATAATTCTTCGGCTAAATATCGACCCCTTTGAAAAGGATTGCTAAAATGGTCCCTTCCTTACCAGTAGTCAAACTAAGTGATAGGAGAGAAGTTGCAGTAAGAATAAGGATGCTAGTTTGAAGGTAGTTGAGGGAAAAGGGATATCTCCATTGCATAAGCTTAGATTTAACTATGAGCTATTACATTGCACTAAAACTCCTCAAACCTAAAATTGAGTAGGTACGATTTCTCTAATCTCATGATGAACCGAACAATATCATGCAATGGCATTTGCCTGATTATGCATTGCATATAACTAACCCAATTGACAACCTTGCTTGCTTTGTTGTTTATGGACACTTTTGTCTCCATCCTACTTATTGAGTGGTGGTTACTCACTCCCATATAAACTCTTTTGCAAGTCAGACTAAACTCATAACTCACACTAAAACCTAACTTAGAAGCTGACAAAATTGAGGTGTAAGGAATTAAAGAAGATGTAACCAAACTCCTATTCTTTTCTAAAATCTTATTTGCATTTAGAGAAACTAATTAAGCCACCATAAGTGACCCAATAGTTTCCATGATTGATTTATAAGATAAAATGGAATGTAAAACTAATTGATCCGTAAGCTTTCCATATACTTTTGAACTTTTATATCAAACGATATGAATTGAGAAATTATTTTACAAGGCTTTTTAGAAGGACTTAACATACCATTATACATGTTTTATGAAAACATAAGTATTGAACTGGATACTTCAAAGCCGTATAGTTGAGTTCGCCTTATGTGAACTAAGTCTATGGTAGTGGCTATAAGGTTAGTTTTTATCTTATATTGGTCTACACGATGAGACTATTGCGACTTTCTCGCATAGAGCATGACAACTTTAAGTTGGTATCAAAGCATAGTTCTTAAGAACTCACCTAAAAGTGTGATTCTTAAGCACATGCTTTGAAGCTTCGTAAATAAAAATCATTAAGCATCATAGGAAACACCAAAAGTAGGTAATAAAGGATTTAATCTATTAGTTTATATCTATAATATATATATATATATAGGAGAAATGTAGCATGCTTAATTAGCAATACTGACCATGGAAAAGGATTAACTTTCTTCTAATTGAAGTACCTATAATAGTTTAACTGAAAGTTGATTAAAATGGTAGAAAACTGCCAATAGAATACAAGGTGCGATTTACAAGACTATTGCTAGAGATGATTGCTTAGGTAATGCTTAGAATGATGAATGAAGGTTAAGTAGACCAAATTGATAGGCATAGATTTTATATACCTAAGTATACTACAAATCTCTTAAGAGAGTTTAGATTCATTCGTTAATCATCATGTTTCTCATCTATGATCGTTGTAGAAATAAATGATTGGAATTTAATGAGACAAATTGTCAAAACATGACAGCAAACCCCCTAACATTTGCTTTCCTTGTATATTCATTTTAACCCTTTTGTATCTTGTACATTACTACCTTAAGAAGTGCCTTTTTTTGTATTTTCCTTTTTGGGCAAGTTACCCTAATTTATAGGTATAAATACCATTGTAATTTTAGCTGTAAGCATATATGGAGATTACCATTAACGCACTTATGTGTTTTCCTTCCTTGCGTAAACACTGTATTTACTTTCAGTATCACTCTTATCCTAACCTTTGAGTAAGGCTAAGTGGCGAGTAATCTCACCGGATTGATTCATATGTCATATCAAATTGTGCCGTGAGTCCTCGAAAGTTCCATTGGTGCGTTATGTTCTCTAGAGCTATTCATAAGTTTCACTTACTTTTCATTCATCATTCATTCCTTTCACACTTTCCCCCATTAACTTTTTCAAACTTTTTGTAAGCTCGGACCCATCCAGCAATCGGCCTTGTCTATTCTTGGTCATGGTTCACACCATCTTGGTATCAGAACCGAGGCTTTGTTTAAGTTGTTGGTTCTTGTAAAGTTCTGTTCATACTCTGTTTTTTGTGTGTAAAACAAAGCAAGCTACTGTGTTCATCTTAATTGCTGAGTTTGCTAGCTGTTGATTTCTTGGTTAGCAAGAGTGTTTATTTGAACGTTGAATCAGTAAAGAAAATCACGAATCCAAGTATAAATGTTGGTGTTGGAGATGACAATAGTAGAGTTATCCACCATGGACGATAGTCACAAAAGACACTGAAAAGTATTGACAAGAGACTTGATGAGGTGGCTAACCTCTTAATAGATCTGACCTAAGCTGTTCATACCCTAACCTACCGACCCACTAAGACCATGCAAAATACTCCATAAGCTACTCAACCTATTAAAGGTCAAAACCCAACTCAACTAATTCAAGGTGAAGGAGTAGGCGGACAAGTAAGGCAAAGAATAGACCATGGTTGTTTGATAGAAGAGTTATCCATAACAGCTATAGGAATAAATACATGTTCGAGAAGGATGACCAAAAGATAACAATAAACCCGATGCCACCAACAGAAGTTAATAAATTGCAAACAAAACTTGCTCGTAGATTAAAGAAGGCTCTAGTGATGAGTAGAGCCGAGCTCTAAGAAGCCATCAATGCTAACGAGCCGACCCTCTTATTGGTCAGGCAACTATTAGAAATGAAGAAGCGAGGTGAACTACCCTAGGAAATCAAGAAGTTACTAGACGAGCATACCAACTCATTCCCAGAACAGTTACCTGAAGGGTTGCCCCTAACTCGAGGCATAGAGCACTGCATTGAGTTAATACTCGGTACTATTCTACCAAATAAGCCAACTTATCGGATGAATATTAAGCAGGCTTCTAAGCTCCAATGATAATTCAATGAGTTACTAGAAAGAGGCTATGTCAAAGAAAGTCCTAACTCTTGCGCTGTGCCGATGCTTCTAGTGCCGAAGAAGGATGGAACCTAGTAGATGTGTGTAAATAACCAAGCCGTGAATAAGATCACGATCAAATACGGGTACTCGATCCCAAGGCTAGAAGACATGTTGGATGAACTAAGTAGAGCTAAGATTTTTAGCAAGATTGATCTTAAATTTGGCTACCATCAAAGTCCAATGAGGCCAGGCAATGAGTGAAAAACTGTGTTCAAGACTCAACATAGATTATACAAATAGATGGTCATTCCTTTTAGCTTGTCAAATGCCTCGAGCACTTTCATGAGACTAATGAACCATATGTTGAGACATCTAATAGGGAAGTGTGTCGTGGTATACTTTGACAACATCTTAGCCTATAATGCTGACATACCAAGTCACTATGAACACTTACGTGCTATACCGGATATCCTTCGTGACAAAAGACTATTCGACAATTTAAAGAAATGTTGCTTTTGTTAGGAGGAAGTAGTATTCTTAGGTTATGTAATCAGTGGAGGAGACTTGCGAGTGAATGATGAGAAGCTCCAAGAAATTGTCGAATGGCCAACTCCTACTACTTATGCTAACGTAAGAAGTTTCCATATACTAGCTTTATTCTATAGATGATTCATCAAGAATTTTAGCACCCTCACCACGCCTTTTAGTAAGTTCACGAAGAAAAACACCGACTTCCAATGTGAAGAAAAAAGGGAGGAGAAGAGCTTTGCCAAGATAAAAGAGAGATTGATCTCCGCCCCGATGTTAGTTCTGCTTGACTTCTAGAAAGTATTTTAGCTGGATTGTGACACATCAGGCATTGGAATGGGCGCTATCCTGATGTAAGAAGGTCGACCGATTGCTTTCCACAGTGAGAAGCTCAAAGGACCACAATTGAATTATTTCATGTATGACAAAGAACTCTTGGCACTGATCCAAGCACTACAAGTATGTTAGCACTATTTACTACCGAGAAAATTTGTTATATATACTGATTATGAGTTACTAAGGTACTTTTAAAGTCAGACCAAGTTATCAAAGCGGTAAGCGAGATGAGTTGAATTCCTCGAGGGATTTAATTTTGTAATAAAATATAAGCAAGGAAAGAGCAATGTCGTTACAGATGCTCTTTCAATGCTCTTTCAAGAAAACATGCGCTTTTATTAGAATTGCAAACTAGACTGTTTGGGTTGGCAAGTATCAAAGAACAGTATTACAAGGATCCACACTTTAGACCCATAATCATGCGATGCATTGAAGGAAGAATGGTGGATGAGTATTATATGGGGGATGGTTACTTGTTCCGATGTGGAAAGTTATGTGTGCCGACCTATTCATTGCAGGAATTGTTGATCAGGAAAGCCTATAGTAGAGTACTCTCTGGACATTTTAAGAAAGAAGGACTTATGAACTACTGAATAGTCGATTCTTTTAGCCGAGAATGAGAAGAAATGTGCACTAAGTTGTCGAGACTTATGTCGTATGTAAGAAGGCTAAGTGCCGATTCGAGCAAGGGAAAGCAATGTCTTTGCCTTTGCCAACGAAGCCATAGAATAAATTAAGCATGGACTTTATTCTTAGACTACCATGAACTACTCGAAGCAAAGATTCTATAATGGTTGTCGTGGATCAATTCAGTAAAATGGTACACTTCATACCTTGCTCCAAAACTAATGATGCTTTGGCTATTGCTTCTCTTTTCTTACAAGAAATTGTGTGGATACATGGCGTATCGAGAAGTGTAGTCTCCAATAGAGACCTGAAGTTCTTGAGCCATTTCTAGAGGACCTTGTGGCGTTGGATGGGAACCAAACTACTATTCAGTACTTCCTATCACCCCCAAACTAGCAGCTAAATAGAGGTGATCAATCGTACTTTAAGATCACTGCTCCGAGTTGCAGTAGGCAAGAACTTGGCTAATTAAGACGTCTACTTACCAATAGTCGAGTTCTCTTACAACTGAACAATGCAAGATACTACTAAGCAAACTCCCTTCAAGGTGGTCTATGGTTTCAATCTTGAGTTACCCCTCGACCACACCCTTATTCTTGCACCCGTACAAGAGGACCCTGACGCCTCGGCTAAAACACAGTCCCTCCAGCACATCTATGATAAGGTCACTTAGCACATCTACTAAACTGCTAGAAGAATGCAGGAGAAGACCAAAGGTAGGACGGCTAAACAATTCCAGCCAAGATACATGGTATGGCTACACCTTAGTAAGGAACAATTCCCGAACAAGAGGAGGAACAAATAATCTACATGAGCTGAAGGACCTTTCAAAACCCTCCAAAAGATCAATGACAACGCCTACAAATTAGAGTTACCCAAGGACTATGGGGATCTAATGCATTCAATGTTGCCGACCTCAGTCCGTATCACCCTGATGGAGAGCTTATCGAAGACCATTTGAATTTGATCCCAAATCCAAAACAACTTAGAGGGAATGATGAGAATCAGGCTAACTCGCAACTAAGCTCGAGGACTAGAGGGACTGGCAAGACGAATCCTCTTGCTCCAGTCGACTCATGTAAAGGACGAGTATCTCCTTGCCAACCCATTTTACCTATCGAGCCAAGTGACTAACTATTTCCTGCATGTTGAGTGCCGAGAAATTGAAAGCTGAGATAAGAACCCATCTTTATTCTCGTACATGCCTAACCAATTACTTACTCAGCCTTACCACTACCGAGATGCCGAGAGAGAGAGTCTAAACTGACTCAGCCACTTCTGTTCGAACAAGCAAGATGTTCGTACCTTTTGTCCACATCCTGCAACGATATCACCAATACGACATCACCACATGTATAGTATCATGTGTAGAATCTGTTGGACCAACGATTACTTTCCTTATATATTCATTTTTACCCCCTTTGTATCTTGTACATTACTACCTTAGGAAGTACCTTTTTTGTCTTTTCTTTTTTGGGCAAATTGCCCTAACTTATGGATATAAATACCCTTATAATTGTAGCTGTAAGCATATACGAAAATTACCATTAACGCATTTGTTTGTTTTCCTTCCTTGTGTAAACACACTATTTACTCTTGACATCATTATTATCCTAACCCTTAAGCAAGGCTAGGTGACGAGTAACCTCACTAAACTAATTCATGCATCATATCAAATTGTACCATAAGTCCTTGGATGTTCCATTAGTGCATCATATCCTCTAGAGCTGTTCGTGAGTTTCGCTTACTTTTCATTCGTCATTCATTCCTTTTACACTTTCCCCCATTAACTTTTTTGAGCTTTTTGTAAGCTTAAACCCATTCAGCGACCGACCTTGTCTATTCTTGGTTACGGTTCACACCAGTAAGAGTACGAAATAAAATTATTAATGTAACATTGTAACTCTGAACATGAGTTTTTTATTATAGGTAAACACTGTTGACGAGTAATTCTCGTTCTAGTACACGAACACCTGCAACACGAGAAAACGTCTACGAAGGGTACCAGAAGGTGCTCCGACGCAAACATTCCAATGCCTAAGTTAGCCCTCTTATGATAGGAATAAAATTGTTGAATGGTTATGGGGATGAGAAAATGGAAAAGAGGGTCCCCTTACTTAGAAGTTTTGCTTGGTATTTATAGTGAGATAATGAAGATTGTACTTGGACTAGATAATTAGACCGAGCTCAAGTATCAGGCTAATTGATATAAACCCACATAATGATTATCAAAAAATACCTCTCAACACTTGACCCCACTCTTTTTGGTGACAAAGTCGGAAAAGAGAGTATTTAAGGAAGTTAATTTGATAGGATTTCTAAAAAGATTTGTAATCACAGCTTAAAGAGGTTAGAGCGCTTAGAGAAGCGAAGGCCTGAAAAGGTGAAAAACGGGAGTGACCAAAGCACCTATAAATATTGGTATACCTTGAAAGGCGAAGATCCGAAGACATCGAAGTACCTAAAGTAGAAGAAGCGAAGGCCTAAAGAGGCCAATACGCTTGAGGAGGCGAGAGCGCCTGGAGATGCCAAAGCGCCTGAAGAGGCGAAATGCTTGAAGAGGTTGATATGCCTGAGGAAGCAAAAGTACTTAAAGAGGCCGAAGGTCCTAAAGAGGCCAGAGCACCTAAAGAGGTTAGAGTGCCTGAGGAGGCAAGAGTGCTTAAAGAGGTGAGGAAGCATGAAAGTTGCCTAAGTTGGGCATGACCCGTGCTAGGTCGTAAATTAGGTTGACTAGCCTTTGGTCTATTAAAATATAGGACCTAGGAATTAGCACTTTATGATTTGCTTGTCACCCATAGTATGTAGGGCTTAGAGCTATTCAAGAGTAACCTATTAACAAGTTATACTTTGCATGGACTAAAAACAGAAGGGTTTCCTTGGCCCTAATCCATTTTGTACACATTTCACGTGTAATTAAAATGGGCTTAAGAATGTAATGGGCTTCAAATGTCCCCTATTCTTCGTGTGGACCATTACTTCACATATAAACAGCTACATTTCATATCCACATTATTATTGCTCAACTGGACTTACTTTAAATTTCATAATTGACACTTGTGTAAATTCTTTAAATTTCATGGTTGACACTTGTGCAAATTTTGAAGCCACACTTTGCTACTACTCACAAGGATTTCTCTGAGCTAAACTACTTGAAACTTCATACCAAATTTATTCTCCACTGAGACCCCAAAGTTGTTTAGACTTCGCATGGAGCTCAATTCAAGTCCTAGAGAATAACTCGACAATCCAATTATCGAATAAATAGCTCAGCAATTTTCAATAATTTTTCAATTCATAGAGTATAGTCTGGGTGTATAGCACAAGAAGCTTGGCTTCAACATGTTCGGTCATGCAAGAGCTCGTCCATGAAAGAGATCACATTCAAAAGCTTCTTGGGACTATGAGCAGCTATTGTTGCTCGAAATCCGGTCAAGTCATGGAGCGGTTGGAATCACTCAGTTCTTATTCATGCGCAACAGCCCGGACTAGTTGCTAGTGTTGGCCTTTATCGTTAAGTGAAGTCTGATTGCTAATGTCAGTCTTTGGCATGGTGAATAGGTCGAATATATAAAACTCCAACTTCTTGTCCTCGTGGAGTTAGGCAATTGTTGTGCAGTGAGCTTCTAGCATGAACTCAGCTTTGGATTTATGGCTACGTAAAATCCTACGAGGCCTTCCCCGTACTTCTTGAAGAGGTCGAACATGATTCAGCCTTGATGGCGGCTGCCATTCACATTATTCAACCTAGATTCCAATCAAATGCTGTAATGATATACCGTAGAGACAAAGTATTTGAACTGCAAAATTAGTATACTCCTTGCTATTTGTTCAATCTTTCAATTGAGTTCATTCAGGCCATGTTATCGAACAGCTCGACATGGTGCGGCTCTATCATGTGAAGAGCTGGCAATTGAAAGTCTATAAATCGGCATACGTGCTAGGAGTGGCTCGGCATGGGAATTATTCGGCACACTTGGACTTGTTCGGCATACCATGTGACAAACATCTTGAGTCGACAATTTGGTTGGTCGGCTCGTGTAACTAAACTCCAGTTCAGCATGCTCTCCATTAACAGGAGTTTGATGCTCAGTCATCAGTGTAGAAAGCTTGAACTTGCTATCTGTGCGAGGCTTAGACATCGCGTCATCTTGCAGATTTTGCTGGAGAACTAGCTCGGCACCGTAGATTTTAAGTGCATACACTGTTGTTGCAAAAGACAGTAGAAATTCATGTGGAGTGCACTGTTGTTGCACTACTACCGTTGCAGACCACGAGTTCATACAAGGTCCATTCAGATTACTCATGTAAAGACAGCTTGGGATTGGTTTCCTCGAACTGTTAGCCAACAGAAGCTCAGAGCTCAGACTCGCTTGTAAGGACAGCTTGGTCAAAAAGAAGTTGGACTTTTAAATTAGTTTGGACTCAGTTTGGCCAGATAGTTTAGTCGGCCACTTAACCATGGAAGTTAGTCAGCTATTCGGCCACGGAACTTAGTCGGCTACTCAGCCAAAAGGAGTTTACGGCGTGGAATATCTCGACCACTGGCAGGCCAATAGAAATATCTCGGCACGGCATGGTGCTCTGGAATTCGATTACTTTGAATTACTCGGCCTCTCGACTACTCGAAAGCCGATAAAAATTGCTCGACACGACATGGGACACAGATTTTATGATTCGAAACAAGGCTGTGCTGTGCAGTGATCTAAGGCAACGAGAAACTAATTGCCGAGCTGATACTTTGCACTTGGTGAATAAAGCTTTGGATTTGCTTGGCCTTCTTAAAGTACAGTGTATAGATTTGAACAGTTCCATATAGTGGATGGGAACTTGGACTTTGTTTTGTTCAGCAAGTAATCTATTTTATCAATACGTGCGTTGAGCTTGGCCCTTGTGTAGTCAGCTTCTCGGCAATCGATGTAGGCCGATAGAAATAATTCGATATCAGAGGGTCAAAATCAGTTGCTCGGCAACTCGACATTTGGTTCGCAGCTCTGGTCGGGATGTAGGGTATTGGTCTTGCTTGGACTTGTTATCATGAAGACCAGTTCAGGCATTGTGATGAATCAACAACTCAGATGGCAGCTCGGGAACTTGACGTTACTTGGAAACACTCGGCTCGTAAATATGTCAAAATTGCTCGACGCAGTTTGTGCGGTATGGCTATTGGGTTCATTCGGCAGTTGGCTTCTCAGATAGATGCACGGCTTGTCGGAAGCTCGGCCAAGTAATTGAATCAATAAAGAGCTCGGCCTTAGCTAGTTTGTATGCGGCTACCCTTGGCAAATTGCCATAAGTAGTTGATTGTTCGGCAACCTTAGAGTAGGCTGTTATCACGTGGATCAGATTGCTAGTAACTCGGACTAGAATTTGTGACTTCCGACTCGTTCACTGAATAACTCCAAAAGTTGTTCGTCTAAAGAACGTATGTTGCCAAGATTACTTGGGTAGGATAAGTTGGGTTAGTGTGATTGATCATTTCCTTACTAAAGATTGTTGATCTCTCTAAACTACCTATTACCGTCCACAAAAGTCGATTCAACACCAAGAGGACAAGCCAATTGACTCAGCGGCAAGGAGAATGGATTGAAAACAAAGAGGACCAAAGATCGATCCCTAGCAGTAGCATGTATGCTCTTTCTTTGTCCAACATAACCCAACAATTCAGTTTTTACAAGGATGAAGTTGCGATTATGAACCGGGTGGTGATAGTCATAAACCATGAGAAGATGAAATTACAATTACTTGAACTCGTCCACTCACATGAGGAAGGCAATTACGAACCATAATCATGGCAGTTAGACTTTTGCAAGAAGAAAATCGTTATGCAAAAGTGGAAAGCCAACGCACACAAGAAGAGCATCGTTGCGAGCCCAAAGAAAACCGTTGTGTGCCTGAAGAAAATCGTCGCGTGCAAATGGAATACCACCGCACTCAGGAAGAAAACCATCATGTTACTTTGCTTCTCACGTATCTTCCAAAGATGGATACTACACCGTGGCTCCTCTTGTAATATATATATATATACACAATAGAATTTTCTAATGAAAGATAATTGAAGCCATATCCCATTAGCAAAAAGTAAACGATGTTTAGAGCCGTAGTTCCTCGACAAATCACAAACAAAATGTAGCCAAATTTTGAAAGTACATCGATGAAAAATACCAATGGACTAAAAACCAGTTTTTCTAGATCAAATGTCAGAGAGTCCATCCGAAAGGGTGAAACGTCCTGCTTGTCCCCCTTAAAAGAACATCAGGAATCGTGGAAATGTATTACACGTTCTCACAATAAGTGATTCTTGTTCCGATACACAAACACCTGCAATACAAGAAAACAACTATAGGAGCTGCCAGAGAATACTCCGGCATGGCCATTTCGTTGTCTAAATTAGCTCTCTTGTGATAAAAGTAAAATTGCTGATTGGTTATGGGAATGAAAGAATGAAGAACAGAGTCCCCTTACTTAGAAGTTTTTCTTAGTATTTAAAATGAGATAATGAAGATTATACCTAGACTAGATAATTGGATCAAGCTCAAGTATTAGGCCGATTGATATAAACCCACGTAATAATTATCAAAAAATACTTATCAATAAACACGATTCGTTATGCATACTAAATTGGATTATATATATACATCTAATTAGTTGATATTGTGCAAGATCATGGAACTTTCATACTCTGCATCATGAGAAAAGATATAGAATGGTATGTTACACCGTGGTCTAGTAATCTTAGTTGTCAGAATTGCGATTCAATTATACAATTTTACGAGTTTATAATTTTATAATACTTTTCTTAATTAAAACAAATATAAAATCATTTAGATGCAAACTGTTGATTGAATTGTGAATTTTAATGTACGATTTTACCAAATCTACACTTTTAAAGGAATAATAGAATAGCAATTTTTACGATCATATTAGCAATCACTAGCAGTAGGAATACATGTCTACTATAATCATTGTTTATGTACTAACTAAAGATAACTATGGGATTGACCGGCATGATGTTATTACCTTATGACATATATGTAATTGATCATGAATATAACAAAAAATAACCTGAAACTTAGATGCAAGATGCTACTTCTTACTACTTAGGGGGCTAATCTAGCAAGAAACTCCTTCTCCAACCTTCCAGTAGCTTTTAACCTATGTAAACCAAGCAAAGCTCTACTATGATATACATAAGGATTAAATCCCACAATACACTAGTATAATAGTCATAATTAGGAAAGACGTAATAAGTAATTGACTTAGAAGTTACTTTAGAAGTAGCACCACATCATGCTAAGTAATAAGGTGGTTTTAAGGTGACTTTAAAGTGTTTCGCTAATGACATGGGTAAAACAACGAACTTAGACTACCGTAAAGAATTAAACCCCAATTATCACAATATATGACTAGTCTATTATATCTACAAGTATTAGGTATAATAATGCTAGTAAGGAACAATAAAGATACCTTATCAGCCCTAATAAGTAATAATCATAGAACTTTTTTACTACTTGTGTATAGCTCAATTCACTTCTTACGTGAGTATCCAACCCCAAAGTAAGAGACATCCGAGGCTAACCTATAAACCCCAACTGACATCTACTACTAAGTAAGAAAATTGATAATTGTAACAAGAGCATTTAACTAAGATACTAGAAACCAAATACCCTTTATATGTGTATTGGCAATGATAAACAAGAAGAGAATGGCAAATATGTGACTATCAAGACCTCTTACTTATCGAGTTTCCCGCCTTTGTTAATAGTCAAAGCATATCATGTCATGGGTCCATGTTGATATCTTAATGAGTCTGTAGATTGAGAGTTATATTAGTTCCTATTAAGTCGAGTCAAGTTGAGTTAGTTCAAATTGTCAACCATCTCGTTTAAGTTTGGGATGAAGAAAAGTCAAGATTTCCCAAACTAACCCTTGTTAAAACTCATGTTAAGCTACATGAAGGAAAAAATTAATAATTATGGCAATAGTATAACTACTATAAGGTGGAAGGTACGGATGGGAAGAAAAAGGATCAAATATATATGACCCATGATGGACCAATGTTGTCATCCACCTTAATTAGAACTTAGGAATAGGTAATATAGAGGATACAATGGAGGATAGATAAGAGAGAACACTTGAATGATTATGATGATAAATTGTAAGATGGAGAAATACAATGTGAAGGAAAGACTTTGTTGATAGACTTAACATATGAATAGTATCAAATATGTGATATGTAAGATAGGGAAAAGAAATTATAAAGATAGATAAGAGATAATTCAGAAGTTCAAGTAGATGATAGTTTAGAAGATTTGAAACAAAGATAACTAGTAGAACAAAAGTTTATGACGGAAAAGTCATCTTTTCGATTCCTCTAAGTAATGGAATAATAACCTTTACTATCTATATGTATATGTATATGTATAGGATTGATGATAACCATACAAATACTTGACCTTCACTAGGGAGAAATCGAGAATGCTATAGTTTCGAGAAGAAAACTATTTGTAAGGAGGTAGAGTATGATACCCAATGAAGTTAGCTGTAAGCTCCGCAATTGGACAATTAGAAACTTTTGTGTAAAATTTAAGTCAATTGAAGTTCTTCGATTAGGCTTAAATCTTATGATGAGACTAGAAAGGGTTAGTAGAAGTGAACCCACAAGCTTAGGTATATAAAAATAGAACAATAAAAAAATGATGATGGTGATAACAATAATAATAAGATTATAAATATATTATTCATTATCTATCAAAAATGCATCAAATGGATTTCAATAATTAACAAGCTCTATATGTAAATTATGGGGATACTAAAAATTATAAAATGACAAAAAAAATAATACTTAAGAGTATGTACTACACATCAAGTATATTTGATGTGTGTGTATATATATATATATATATATATGTAAATCTACCTATAAATTTATTAGACCTTAAATTTTATATACAACATAGCTATATTGAATAAATAATATTAAATAATCAACAAATGGGATTTTAAATGTGATGCACATTAGAGAAAGTGGCATGGCAATACTAAAACTTGCCCAAGCAAGTATAAAATGAAGTTTAGACTAATTATATTATTAAATTGAGATGGCAAATACTTATACTAACACATGTCTACTATCTCTTGATTCCATAACCCCACCTTTCTATAAAATCCTTGCATCACTTTCATTGCAATCATTAGTTAGTTTTCCTCACAAGAAATAAAGAGAGAGCTTAGGAGTATTATAGAAGAATTTCAAAGAATTTTAGAAAATGGGGGTAAAATCTAGGTGCGTGAAGTTCTAAGTGAACAATAAAGACCTAACAATGGATCATTACCACCACTCCATGATAGGCCCCGTACCTAGATGTTTTGATACCCTTTTGTCATTAGTGGGTGGCTAGAAAACATATTGTCGATAAGTCCTCAAAATTGCTTCAAATTTCAATTAATTACTAAAAATACCAAATTAAGTTAGAAAATTATGTGAAAAATGTTTTCCTAAATTTTTTTACATGTAGAATCTAGCAAAATTGTTATTTTGTTAAAATTAGATAACTAAATGTATCACTCTTAAGAAATCACTAAACCTAAGCAAATTTCAATCTCATTTTTCAAACTCTTAATAATGTTATTTTGGCTCCAAAACTTTTTTGGGGACTACTTATGATGCATATTAAGTTTCTATGTGAAGAGTTCTACAAAAATTATTTTCTATAATTTTGTTAAATTTCTAAGTCCTTAATTAGTGAATAAGATAGTAAATATTCAAGATAATTTGATATTTTGCCTCAAATTCAACTTGATTTATGAGCTAATGAATCCTTGATTATATATATGGAATAAAATGAAATTAGGTTGATGTTTGATCTATAAAAGGGTAAATTGGAAGTACGAATACTAATATTAAGTTAATTAAGGTGGTAGAGTAGACATTCTAGTGAAATAAAAGAAGTTTAGGTAGAAATAGAGGATCAATCAAAGGATTCTAGGTCTATGCTACATCCAAAGGAAAATAATTTGGTTAAACTCAAAGGATGAGTTAGAGGATGTTTTTAAGGGCTTTTGAGTAAACTGTATTCAAAGAATCTTTTAGATGATAATTCAAAAGATGAATTAGAGGATAAGTACAGGAAAAATTAGTAGTGAGTGACCTGTAAACCTTAACACTTAGACATAGTAATACTCTAAACTTAGGTTGATGAACTAAAATATAGGATGATAATATAATGTATTGGTATAAATACTAAAAATGTTATTTATATTATGCGAATTTGCAATAAAGAGGCATCTCCACTACACCTACTTAAGCAATAAAGAAATCTAAATAAGTTAGGATCAAAACTTTATTGCATTTAGGAGTACCATTTCACTCAAGTTTTTATTTATTTATGCATGTAATTAGTTGCTTATACTCATGATTATCTGTCATTGATAATTTGATAATATCCAATAAGTCATCGTATATCAAAGCTACTTTATTTGCAATGGTGAAGAATAATTTTTTTAAAAATAATATCATCAAATTAATGATAGATGACTAATTATAAGTTAATTATATATTAAGGATAGATAGAAAATTTAATTTCAATTAATATAAGTCATTTTTGTAAAATTTATCAAATATTCAAGATTTGACTATGAAAAAAAAATAAAATTTGAAGGAAAAAAATAAAAAAGTTAGAATCGTATTAAGTCAAAAATTAATAAAAAATTAGAAATTATTAATTATTAGTAAACTAAAAAACAAAGAGAAAGGAGATCATATTATTAAAAATTATTAATGTATTTAAAAAATTAATAAAAAGTAAATATTTAAAAAAAAAAACAATTTAAGGGTCTCGAACTAACCCTTAAATTGTCAGACCTAATGAATCAACCTAGAACCGTCAGTTCACGAGCCGGCTACGATTCACCGTGTCACCACCCCGTAAACCACGGTAAATCGACAATTCAAAGCTAATTCCAAGCCGATTCCAAGTCGATTCAATCGGGTGCCCACCACCATGTAAAGGGCGTGATACAGTATAGCTTAAGTAACTTCCTTTGGTGCGCCTCAATCCCCTTGGTAAAAGCAGGCACCTCCAGATCACCTAAACATTCAGTCCATCAATCCAATACTAGAATTATCAAAATCAAAACATAAGATAGTACAATAAGAAGTTGAAAAAAAGAGAACAAGAAAATTAAGGAGAAACAACTTACTTGACCTATGGCTTTTCCTTCTTTGCTTCTTTAGTGAGAAAATTATGGGATTAGTAAGAAAATGATGGGATTGAGAGAAAGAGAATGAGAAAATTAAAGTTTCTAAAATGTTGGGTTTGTGATGGTGTTTTTACTTTTTAAAAGAGGCGTCTTTTTCATTTTCTCATTTTTTTCTAGGCACATTTTCGAATGCTTTTTCATTCAAAGCATGTAAATTAATAACGATCTAAACTAAGTTTAAACCATTGCCTTTTTTTCTAAACAAAGCAACGATTCTATAAACTTGTTACCTAAAATATTTATAACATTTCTTTTTGTAATGACTCATTGCATAATATAAATATTTAATGCTACAATTAGAAATCATTATCTTAATTGTTGCGTATTAAATTTATGATAACAATTTTTAAACCGTCGTTTTGGGCATTGTTGTTTAAAATATAAAATGACGAGTGTTTAAATGAAGTTAGAAAAAACTTAACTTAATTGAATTGATGTTCACTTTGTTCAAATTGCTCGATGGTTTGTTTGAATAGAAATGTCTTAATGCATTTCAAAACCTTTATATGATACTTTGTTTGAATGTGCAGGGTTGTCATTTAAATGAAGTGCCTTTGATTCACTTTGACAATAAACTTCTCGTTTCTTTATTTCCATGTCTTATGTTCGCATTAACATGCTTATACTTTCAACTTCCATAACAAGAGATGTGTATAACTCCAGATAAGTTTGGCCTTCTTCCGTCGTAGAGTTGAACAAAATTTACTAAATCAAATTAGCTAATCCTTCAGCTATAGGTCTAATAAGCGGCTCCCTAGGTACTTTCCTTTCATTGCCCTGTCGTTTTTGAATATTTGCTCTTAAATCCAGTTCATCTTCTTCAGCATTATATGGATACAAATCTGACTTTTTGAATATAGCCGTTACACTATTATCTCTAGGAAGTTTATACTTTATATGCATGATCATTAACGTCCTGCAGAACTTTCAATGGACCATATGCTTTTGTGCTAATTTTGAAGCTCTCTAGCCTAAGAATCTTTCCCTATTCAAAAGTGAATACAGAATAAGTCCGCTACTTAAAGTATTCGCTATTTTCTTTTATTTCTTGCGCTTTATATCTCATGGTTTATTTTTAAAGATGACTTGAAACTTGTTGATGGTATCCTTTCAACTTTGTTGTGTCTTCTCTTGTATTGAGATATGTTAACAAATCCGTTGATGTGGTATTTGAAGATTACTTCAAACGAGGTTTACTTATTGAGTTGTAAAACAGTCTATTATAGGTAAACTTAGGAGTTCCAAATCTCTATTTCAAACAAAATGCTCTTTACCTTGTCGCATAATTTCCTATAGAAAAGGTCAACGACCAGAAGGCATCTTCTGTTTGGTGATAAAGGTATGAAATGTATCATTTTAATAAATGCATCACTACAACCATAATTAAACCGTAAATGTGTAAATTTAAGGTAAGTCCCAAAAAAACAATTCAAGCTAATATCAATTTATATACGCGATCGTACTGATAATGGTATGCATAATTTGAGCTTCTTTTTTACTTTTTTTTTTTTTTGTCTCTTATAAACTTGTAATTCAAAATGGGCAAACTTTAGGTTTCAAATGTACCATTAAACTTAAATTAAATAAAAAGAAAACATAATAAGTTAAATACTCTCAAGAATCAAACATTCGATTGGAGGATCAAAATCTTGAGTTTTATACGGATATGGGCTCTTTTTCGAAAAATATTATGAAAAAGGGCTAGTTTTTTAAAAATATACAAATATGGTATACCGAAAGCACATCAAGTTAACGCACCTTCAGTTACTTTTTTTTTTTTTTTACATTAAAGATGCATCCACTGCATGCACTTTCAATGTAATTAGTTATAACTAAAGGCACGTCCACTACATGTGCCTTCAGTATAATTAGCATGCGTCTTTGATATACCAACTATATATATCCCAATCCGTACGGTCACAGCTCATTCTTGTTTATATCAATTTCTAAAATTTCCAAAACATAGTAAAAACTCAAGGAAACCCATAATTGAAGTACTAGACAATTTCTTTACACAAGTGTATGTTTGAAACAGGTAACAATCTATAACTTATAGACATGTTATTTATTTATTTATTTATTTTATTAATAATCAACATTATGCAATTTTTATTTTTAGAAAAAAAATTTGTTACATTATTATGTAGATTTCGTAATCATAGATGTACCGTAAGTTATATAAATTATTAATATTTCATAAAAATTTATCGTATATTGTATAAATTTAGAATTGTTTTGTATTACAGTAAATAAGTTATATGAATGTGGGTAGGAATAATGTTAGAATGTAAGTAGAAATTGTTGTTGTTGTTGTTGTTGTTGTTGTTGTTGTTGTGAGTGTGTGTGTATATATATATATATTGGCGTTTTTTATTGTGTTGAGTTGAATTAGAAAGTTAAAACTAAGGGGTTGTGTTGACAACATAGCTTATTAAGATGATTAAGTATATTTTGTAAAGTTATCACTCGATGTGTAGATAAAGTTTATAATGTCATCTAAATATTCAATTTATTGTGGCATTACTAGAGTAGAGATGACAAATTACGTAAAAGTTATTGTCTATGCAAACAGAAATATAGTAATAGATAGCTGAGGGTCAAAATATAATAGGGAGTCTATTAAGAAGTTGAAAATTAGGAAGGATTCAAACTTCTTTCATTTTAGTCGAAGGATTGGTGAATGCACTAGGGTTAACCCAAGTGGTGTTAAACTCGTGTACAAGCATCTCTTTTTTCATGATGCTAGAGTTTTCTACAAGTTGATGGTCATTAGAGATGATGAAAATGTTGAGAATTTCATTGAGATAGCAGTCTTTTGGGGAACAAAGTATTCAAGAAGTATACATAAAGCATATTGGGGAATCGAATGCCTAAAATGAGCATGAAATACATAAGCCAAACAATCCAACACTTCCAAATCCTAATGTATATTCAATAATGATCGATGTGGAGCAAACAAATATGGGTCAATCAAATGAATTGTACATGGATTTCTCTAAGTACAAGCATGTAAATATTACAGAAGAGTAACTTGATGAAGCATGGGGTCCCATTATCAAACATAAAGAATCTTTTGATCCATATGTATAGAAAATGCACATGGATATAAATATTGATGATAAGGAGAATGCAACAGATGTGGATGGTGATGAAGATGATGGGGATGGTGATAAAAATGATGTTAGCCTTGAAGATGACCATACTGAGGATTTGGGAGAGGCCTAGGTGAGACCATATGTTGACCAGAGTAATGTGTTGATCCAGACACTTCGCGACAACGGCCTTAGCAGGCCATACCATCAAACTGGTGAAGTATTATTAGGTAAGCAATTTGAAGACTTTCTACAAATAAACGAACCTGTTGACAAGCTTATCAGAAATCATGTCCTATTTTACAACAGTTAGTACGATGGCAGTGGCCATGCAACATTCGGGAGAGATGTTAATGAAATGTGCAGTAACATCATCAACTCTGATGACTTAAGTATCGATATGCATTTCAACATGAAGAAGGATCTCATAAATGCAGTTAAGTCATTCCACCTAAGGAACCATTGTGATTTTCATGTGGATATTTTGAAATCGAATGTATATGTTATCTAGTGTAAAAAGAAAGAACAAGGTTGTAAGTAGAAGTTACAGGCTTGTTTGAAGAAAGTAGAGGGTTTTTTCAAAATAACAATTCTAGAAGGTCCACACACTTGTGCAAACCCAATGATGAACCAGGATCATCCTCAACTCGATAGCAACATAATGGCTATACTATTCATCAATAATGTACGAAACAACCATGATGTTAAGATACCTAATCTTACAACTAAAGTGCAAATAATGTATGGGTACACATTAAGTAATAGAAGAGTTTTCGAGGCTAAGTGAAAGGCAATTGAGATGGTATACGGTAACTAAGAGAAGTTGTATAACGAGTTACCGAGACTAAAATGCAATGAAGTCAAGCAACTTGGAGACACAAGTGGATTGGGGCTGGAGTAGTTCAGCAAAGCAAGATCAGTCCCAGTTTAAGTAGGTTTTTTGAACATTTAGGCCATGTGTTGAAGCCTTCAAATTCTGTCGACCTATTATGTGTATCAATGACACATTCTTATATGAAAAGTACAGGCATAAGTTGTTGATAACTTATAGCATGGATGGGGACAATTCAATTGTTCTATTGGCATTTGCTCTTATCAACATAGAATCAACAGAAACTTAGGGATAGTTCCTACGAAAGTTTAAAGTGCATATAGTCAGCCAAAAGGGGGAAACCTTATGTCTTATATCCAACAGGGTATACGGTATTGACTCTACATACAAGGAACCATTAGTAGACTAACAGCCACCGTTTGCAGTTTGGAGATATTGTTTACGGCACGTTGCTAATAACTTCAATACAATCCACAAAAACCAATTATGCAAGAAACTTATATAGTTTGCAAGTGTTCAGGCACAATAGAGGAAATTCGAATGTTTCATGCAGAAGTTGGCCCAAGTTAAGGAGGACGCTCCTGCGTAGTTCGACAATATTGATTTGGATAGATGAACTCTCGCATATGATGGATGTTACCATTTTAGATACATTACATCAAACATTGTCAAGAGTTATAACTCCATTTTAAAGTCAATACATAAACTACCCATCACTACATTTGTGAAGAAGATATTTTACAACTGTATCGCCTATTAAGAGAAGAGGCATAAAGATGCTAAGGAGGCAATCGATTCTAACAAGACCTATGCTAATTATGCTATAAAGATACATGAAACTTGGAGGGGGTAGGCAAGTGCACATAGAGTCATTTTATTTAGCTTATAGAATGATATTTTTGAGATTTTAATTAGTAGTCAAATGACGACGACAAGATTAAAGGGAGGAGGAAGGACACATACAGTTGACTTTAAGGGCTGTACTTGCACTTATTAAAAGTGGCAAATATATAGGATCCCTTGTTCCCATGCATGTGCTACTACAGTAAGTATGAAGGTAGATAGCAAATCAGTAATAGGGTCATGGTATAAGTGGTAAACTAGATAAATTGTTACTGAGCTCATTTTTATCTGATTGGTGACAAGCTGAATTGGCCACAAGTTAGCTTCCCTTATCTTTATTTGAATAATGACTTACTAAAAAAAAAAAAAAAAAAAGAAGAAGATAAACCTAAGCATAAGCGATATCACATAAAGATGGACATTCATAAGCGATCCAACAAAACTAGATGCAGCGCATGTGGGCAGGAAGGACATAATCAGAGGAGGTGTCAAAATATTAATAGGGTTGATACATATTCCCTTTTTATCTAAACATTACATTGTAATACATGCATAAATAAAATGATTGACAATTTTTTATTTTTTGTCTACTAAACATGTTTGTATGTGTTCACATGATTGATGGAGCCAGGATCAGTTGATCCACACGTACTTGCAAGGTAGGCTAATCACCGTTCACAAGCCATTTAGAAGGGTAAGATGAGTAATGTCATTATTATTTCTAGTCAATTCCTTTATTAAAGAGATGTTATTTGCTAACTTAATGAATGTTTCTTTAGGAGGCAGCCTATACACTACAAGTATGATGCAGTAAGACATCATTATGTAAAGATGAGCAGGATATCCCTATACATCCTAAGGTAAAGCCTTACATACGAGAGGCTGCATTCTGGAGAGTTGTATAGCTCCTATTTATTATGTTAGATTGTCATTAGATTACGACACTTGTTGAGATGGAGGCTCGAGATACATATATTCTACTTACCTACTGGAGAGGCGATCATCACACTGCATGATATTGAGGTCCAGCTTGGACTTCCAGTTGAGGGGTTCACGGTGGCAGGCCGAATAGAAACTGATGATGAGGAGAGCTGGGGTAACGTAAGGGAGGGACTACTGGGTGTGAGGCCTGCTCAAATGAGGGGTGCTCACTTATCTCTGACGTAGTTACGGGAGTACTTTCGGATACTTTCCCGTAAGATCGATAATGAAACGGTTCAACAGTACGTGTGTGCATACATACTCAGCTTGATGGGAGGATTTATTTTTGCAAATAAATCCTCTAGGCTTATTTACCTAATGTTCTTACCATTGCTGGAGGACTTCTCAGTAGCTAAGCGATTTAGCTAAGGTAACGCTTGCTTAGCATGGTTGTACCAATAGTTATGCTCTATCTCGTCATCTAACGTGCATGAGTTAGGAAGGGTCACGTTTCTATTGCATGTCTAGGCTTAGGATAGATTCCCATATATTGTCCCCCTTAGTCGATATGGATTTATTATCAATAGGGATAGGCCATTGGCGGCTAGATGGAGGGTAATGCGGGATACGACTCAGCATCTGATACATGTCGTAGATGCGTATCACACTACTTTTGACATGCAGATGACACAGTAGTTATAATATTATAAGTTATCCTTTTTGTTGTTCTTTTCTTGGCTATAAGTGATAACCATCATTATTTGACTGGTTGTTTGTTTTTATTTTCTTTTTCTTCTACCCTTTAGGTTGTTTAAGAGCCTTATCTAGAGGAGTTGCCACAGTTGCTGCCTCACTTCTGTATTGCCGAGCGATACATTTGGACTACCCGGATACTACTCATATGTTTCTACATCATTAAGTGGTACTTTCCAGACCATATTGTCCGGCAATTTGGTGGTTATTAGTACGTTCTACAAGAGGTTGACACCTTAGAGCAGCGCCATCAGCTGGACCTCTAAGGTAGGACGGATGTTAACTAGATCAACATACACTCTTCCTACATCCAAGCTTGGAGACAAAGACACGAATTCCTAATACAAATCCAAGGTCCTCTAAGGGTCAACGAAAGCTACTGGCCGTGGTATAGACAGATCAGTTGACATTGTATTATACACCATGGAGTTGTCATTGCTCGATTGGTACGTATATCTAAAATCATCCATTATGTTATTTTTCACTCGTTTATACTTACTATCATATGTACCAACATTTGTTTTCTTTACTTATTTCAGGTGGACTTGTTGAAGAGTGTTAGACTAGCACCTGATTATCCTACAACACTCGGTATTATAGATGGGGCACTTATCTTTGTTAAGCAGCACAGTGACCTTATCCTTTACCCACAGCAAGAGAGCATACATAAGCGACCTCATATGGACCACGGCGGGGAGCAAGGACTATATGCTGACGAAGAGATGTCAGCTCTTCGTGCACCACTTAGGGGTAAAGCTAAAGTTCAAGAAGACAAGGCTCGAGGGGTACGTTATTGAGCAAACCTCAGTAACAATATCTCACCACATGCCCGTCATTCCGTAAACCTAAGGCATATCAATGGGGGAAACAGCACATACCCTGAGTTAAGTGTTGCCTCCACTTTGAGAGCCAAATCCAACTTTAGGGTTGGATGACTCCTAAGTTCTAGCAACATCTTGATCTTGAGACTCCACCAACTCCTCATAAGCGACATTCCGCCCCTATACAATCATCTATGGGTGAGAACGTCCCTCAACTACATCCGAGCAATCCAGCCAACCCAATTCCTCTTAGGAAACTTAAGCTCGACAATCCAGCACTTGAGCCTACTCAAATATACGATAAACGGGGGCGTTCACTTCTTTCTCATGCCATCAGGACCTTTACACAGTGCAGGCATCAATAGATATGTTTAGTCTATTATTTTTGTTTTCTCCTTTATTTTTCCATTATATTAATGTTTTTATTGACTAATTACAAATTTTATGTATATACTGATTATTCGAAATATAATTCACTTTTCATCATATATTGCAATTCAATTCATTATTTATTTATCATAATTTTACAATTTGCAATTTCTTTTTCTATCTAACTCGTATGGTCATTAGATGATCAAACCAGGCATTTATTTCTTCCCTACTTACTATATTTGGTGAGACGTTCCATCAATTGTGATTTTATGTAATTGATTACTATATTAAACTTTCTATTCAATTTATAAATTAATAGTTAGAAGAACATTACGTTATCGTTTTGGCCAAGAGGAAATTAATAGGTTAAATGAATATTAAACTAAAAGCACATCAAGTGAATATACTTTTAATATAAATATTTACACTGAAGATACATATACTTAATATGTCTTCAGTTCAAATTGTGATACTGAAGGCGCATCAGTGTAAATATTTATACTAAAAGTGCATTCACTTGATATACCTTTAGTTCAATTTCTACTCAAATAACTTACTAAAAATATATCTACTGAATGTATTTTTAGTTTAAAAAAAAATAAGTAACTCAAGATATATTTACTTAATATATCTTCAATATTTCATATTTATATTTTTTAAAAAAAACTAAATCTTTTCCGTAATATTTTTTTTAAATCCGTACTCGTGTAATACTCCGAAATCTTGAAAAGTCTCACTCTTTCTAGAAAGAATAATTATGGCAACCCCACCCCTGTATGGCATACCCTCAATCGACTTTTCTTCGGTCCACACGCAACTCATAATATAATAATAATAATAATAATAATAATAAATATGAGAGCAAACCAACTTTGTCGTTCCTCCAATCTTCCCCTTTGACCCAATTCCATTCCCCCTTATAAGTAGGTAATGTCCATTGATTCAACAGCACAACTACTTTTCTTTTTTAATTGTTTCATTCACAAATTATAGTTCCTGTTCTCCACCCAATTTTGTCTCTCTTTCGCCGCCGATCAGACCCTAGTAGCTTCCTATTCTGATGATGAAACATGCCGCCACCCTCGAGGTCCTCCGTGACTTCCGCCCCTTCTTCAAGGTCTACAAGGACGGCCGTGTCGAGCGTTACAAAATTTTCCATGAAGACCACCCAATACCCGCTGGCACCGACCCAATAACCGGGGCCCGCTCCAAGGACGTCCTGATCAACCCGACAACCGGAGTCTCAGCCCGTTTATTCATTCCTGCTACAGTTAAACCGGACACCGCAAATGGCCCGAGGAAGCTCCCCCTCCTTGTCCACTATCATGGTGGCGGATTCTGCGTCGGGTCCGCCTTCTCCAGCGTCACCTGGAACTTCCTCACCACCATGGTTTCCCTCGGTAACATCATGGCTATATCTGTCGACTACCGCCTCGCTCCCGAATACCCCTTACCCATTGCATACGAGGATGCTGTTGAGTCGCTGAATTGGATCGCGAGCCATGTGGGTGGATCTGGACCTGAACCGTGGCTGAATAAGTACACCGATTTGAGCCGGGTCTTCCTGACTGGGGAGAGCGCCGGTGCCAACATGGCACAGTACGTAGCGACTCGGGCAGGGGCCAGCGGGCTTTCGGGCTCTACGGGTCTGAGGATAAAGGGATTGATTGCCAGTGACCCGTATTTTGCGGGAAAGAATGTGGACAACATGTTTAAGTTCTTGTGTCCGGGTAGTTCCGGGATGGATGACGATCCCAGAACGAACCCCGGAGTCGACCCGGATTTGAATAAGATGGAGGTAGAGAAAGTGCTGGTGTCTGTAGCAGAGAGAGACGGGTTGAGGGACAGAGGAGTGAAATATTACGACGTTTTGTGTAAAACTGAGTGGGAGGGGAAAGTTAAAGTGGAGTTCGCGGAGACTAGGGAAGAAGGCCACTGTTTTCATTTATTCAAGAAGAATGCAAAAGCTGAGATGTTGAATAAACGCTTTGTTGATTTCATTAATCGGGATTAAAGTTTTTTGTATTGGGATTATTTGGGTTATTATTGTTTTTAGTTAACGATAATTAGAGTTGTATCTACGAGGTACTATTTTTTTCCAGCCGAGAGGATTTTTGTGTGTTTCTTTTCTAAATGAGGTAATTACGTTGTTTTTTCGGTAGGAAGGTAATTACATTGCCGCTAATTATTATTTTTTAGATAGAGAATTATATAGGAGCAAATTAATATTTGTAGCCAAGTTCAAACAAAGATATGTTAAAGTTCAAATAGATAATCAAATTTTTACCTAATTAAAATAGAGAATTAACATTATAATAAATGGTATAAATAATGCATTAAAATTAAAATAAAATTAGGGCTTTGATTTTCTATTTGAGCATCATAAAAGAACACAAACCTTCTATTTGAACGAGTTAAAGTCTCAATCTTCTATTTGAATTTGCCCTCCAATATTGATACTTTTTCATGTAATTTTTTCTTATTTTTTACATATACACATATCAAATTGATTTTAATATCTGACAACAAAATAATTTAAATATGCATCCGAAGTATACTTCATGATGATAACCTCACTAATAAGAACAAGGAACAAGCATACTTCATGATGATAACACCAGTGCATTTATAAATATTTTGGTGGGACTATGTTTTTCAAAATTAGAATATATTATATTCCAAGAGTGAGAGTAAGGTCCAATTGATCGAAGGCTTAGTCATGAAGTTTTTCCCTTGCCAGATGGTATGTTTTAATATCCCCGAGTTGTACATAAGAATCGGTAGAATTGACAATTAGGAACATATGGATAGTGAATTTGGACAAGACACCATACCATTATAAACAAGTTTTTGTTTTGAAAAAACCAATGCGACACTCAAATAGGTTATATTCGTTTAAATATAATAAAATTCATGTTCGGATTCAAGTTTAAGCTATAAAGCTATTTATGAATCCATTTATTAAAAAGGTCTCATAAATATGTTACGAGTTCAATTTATGAGCCTATTTAATTTTAAAATAATCAATATTTTGAATGAATCTATGAAAAATTACAATACACTTACGAGCCCAAAAATTGATGGCAAAAAATCAAGACTTTAGGATTTTATTAATAATTGATGGACAAACAGCTTATAAGTAATTTTATGTTAGACTTACTAAAGAAAGCCCAGGCCCATTTCTTATCTCAATATGGCTACAAATCCTACAATGTCTGTTTTTAACCAAATTAACAAAGATTCTGGTTCTTCTCGAATTCTCTAACGTATTTTCCACTTTTACGCTATTTGTCTCTCTCTTCCTCTTTATCGATTCTTCTGTCATTCTTGATTAGGGTTTCATTTATTTGACAAAAAAAAAAAAAAAACACACACACACACACACAAAATGTGAACTTTTATGTGTTTTAGGTTTTGTATATATCGATTTCTCTAATGATAAAACTAACTTGGATTTTAATGGCCTTTCTACTAACGGTAAATCGATGGATGAAAAGAAGGAAGATGGAAATGAAATTGAATGGGAAATATTGCCACTAATCTTCCACCGTTAGAGAACACTCCTTAAAGCAAGTTTTTCTGAGTAAAAGGATTCAATGGTTTCCCCCTTATTATTTCACTATTTATATTTCTATTATTACAATTGTGTACACTTATAATTCTAAATTTACATTATGTTGTAAATCTAACTTCTTACTATATGTGAAATCTATGTAATATAGTGACTCCTATTATTCCCACATTGAAATCCATTTTTTATCTTTGAAATACATTAGCCTTCATATATTTCTTCTTACTCTACTCCTTTTGCTCGCACATAATAGATTCCTTCGCCCTTCAAAAATTGGCCTTATCTTCAAGGTCAAAGTCTGGAAACAAGTCCTATGAAAGAAAATTTTGAGTGACTCTTATTTCTATTGTAGTTGCTAGTATATTGGAATACCAAATCCCATAGAAAAATTGGTATAAAATAGTAAAGTCCTTATGACAAAATGTCCATTTCCCATCCCATATACTCACATATTTTAAAAAATCAGCCTTAGGAAAAATTATTGTCAAATGAAATGAAGGGCTATGTAAATCAAAAGATGAACTAAAACCAAGCAATGATAAGAATACTGTCGATAATAAGTGATAGCTACTCAATACTTGTTGTTTGATAAGATTGATGGTAGTAATTGTAGCTATATAACAATAATACTCTTGAACCAATAGCTTTAAATCTAGAGTGAATGCTACTTTATGTGCTTAAGTAAAATCTATGATCTCTAGTGCAATTTGCTCCATATGCTTCCATTGGATCTTATCATTCTCCATTTCTTCAAAGAATTAATCTATTACAAAATTTTTTGAAACATTTGTGACATGAACATGTTGTATCACCATAACTTCTTATTTGTATTCTTTCTTCATTGAAGCTTTATGTATGTCCCTAACAAGAGTTTTTTCAACATTTAGCACCTCAATTTCTTGCACAATACTTTTGGTTTTAATAATATCATTTTCCACATACAATCCATCATTTTTTTGAAAACTTTCTTTGCCATATTTTGCTCAAATTTTGTATCATTCTTGTAAAAATCAACATAACCTTAATGAACTTGCGTCAAAGATATATGCATATATGTAGAATTTGGTACTTATATAATATGTGATCGATTAATGCTTGTAGTGTCAAAATCAACATATTCTTTTGTAAGCCCAAAAAATGCAAGCACTTCTTTATCCAGTTGTGTTTTACCTATACAATTTTCATCCCCACCAACTTGCTTATTATCCTTATGCAATTCCATTAATGAATTAGATAATGATGCAAAGTTTTGTTGATAAGAAGACCCAAAATTCATCTTAAATCTATAAACCAATCTTGGTTAACCATCAAAACCAATCTAATGCCACACTTTCTATTCTAATGCTTCGCTTTCTATACCACTTGTTTTCATCTTCTAATATGCCATGAGAATCAAACAATCCTTTGAGTTTAAGGGTCTACAAACTAGGGTCATAACCTGAAAACTAAGGCAATTCCAATTGTTTGTTTTGAATGTTTGAGTGTAACACAGATGCATTATCATGATGAGAAGAAAAATTGTCTATTATTTTTTGTTGTTCAATCTAAGAAGTCAGATTTGCACAATGTTTCTTAAAAAGTTACATTAGGTCCTTCATATTTTCTTTCATTTTATCTACTATAAATCCTAAATTGTCAATGTAAGCCCTAAAGCCAAGCCAAGCCAAGTAACCGTAGGTTTGAGCTTAAAACCCAAGGTTTAGGACGATCGGCTAAGGGATCCGATTAAACCCAAATTATAAACTATTTAGCAAAATACCAGTAAAAATGACCTTGTAAACTTAAATTTAAGAAAATAAGTAGTAAAATAGGAGACTATAAAATTTTCAAATTTTACGCATAATAATTGCTAATTACCGAAAAGTCGAAAAGGGTAATATAATAACTAATAAATTATTAGAGATAGATTATATGTATACTAAAAATTTTAGAATGACCAAAATAATATTTAGGAATGTTCACGTGTACCCCACATATATTTATGTGTAGATAAAAATACGCGTAATTAGTGAAATAGGTCGAAAACTAAGCAAATAATTAAAGAAAAATATAAAATAATTATGGAAAAATCAGAAAAAAAATCAGAAGAAGATAAGCTGCAAGAAGATCAGGTCGTGACAGAAAAAGAAAAAAAAATAACCAATAAGAATTGGACAAACAAAAAGCCAAAAATCAAGGAAATGGGGCAAAATCCCATCAAATTAATGCACATTAATTACTACAATTGTCTATAAATAAGGAAAAAAATTTCCAGAAGTCATTTGGCCAGTTTGAGATCTGAGAAAAATCGAAACACTGAAAAAATCGAGAGAAAATCTAGAAAAAAAAAAAAAAAAAAAAGAAAACTATGCAAATTAGGCAAGTGAACCAAAACCACCACCACCTGGGACCGAACCACCACCACCACCCTACACTAGAACCACCGCCTGGACCGGCCAACAACATTGGACCGAGTTTGGACGGCCCAAAAGCTTTGAATTGGTTAGTCATTTATTTACTCGATTTTTGTATAATTTTGTAAAATTATTTATTTTGCCCAAAAAATTATGAAACTTGTTATTCTGAGGTTTATTTGTATGTAGATTTAGGGAAAAATATTGATTTAGTTTAATTATGTCTGAAAATATAAGGTCCTTAACAAATTGTTCAAAACCGAGCATGAGTAAACCGGAAAATAAATAGGCTTAGGGATGTAGTTTGGAGTTCAATATTTTTCTGTAGGATGCTCATATGATGTATAACAGTACTATGAAGCCATTTTTTTAAAATTAATTTTTGAAATTTTTAAGTTAATTTTTAGCCCTAAAATGATGGTAAAATTGAGTGATTTAGGGTTAATTAGGTGATTAGGATGTTAATTATTGATTTGGATCTTAATTAGATGTTTAGGGAAGTTAATCTCTGCAGTGGAACCCTAATCTTAGCCTTTAGGTACTAAGTATAGTTAATTAGGGAAATTAGGTAAGTAATATAAGAAATTAGGAATATGTAAAAGTGTAAATTAATAAATCTAAAAAAATAAGGTTATTTAGATAATATTATAATTGAAATCAGAAAAATAATAAATCTGAAATAATATTTAATTTTAAGTAAATATCTCAAAATGTAAGATTTTTACACATCGGGAATAAATCCGATATCTCAATTAGGGTTAGCGTGTACCGAATAGTTTAGAATACCAAAATTACGACCCAATAGGATATTTGAATGCCCGAGCATAATGTGATTAATGTTACATTGGGATTCGAGCCTAATTACGACTTAGGAATTAAAACTAGAATTTAGTTTAAGAGTCGAACCCCGAAATAGAGTACAACGAATCATTAGAGCGTTATAGGTATACATGGGGAAAATAAGTTACATTTTGAATTAGAATAAGAATCCATAAAATATGAGTACTAAAAAAACCTATTTGTATTATAGGATACCCAGATACAAATCAACTCGCAACTAGAGGATCGAGCAATCGAGCAAATTCAGGTAAGTTGGGTTATTGCTTATTGTAATAGAATATTAGTTTTGTAGTACTCGGAGACTTAGGCTTGTATATGATTGTGATTGTAAGTAGTTTGCGCATGTGTTTGATGTATCTGAATTTGTGCTGGAATTTGTATTGTGAATGATTTTGTGATTGATTGAATTGATATGAACTTGTTTGAATACCTTAACCGGAATTTAATCTTAGTCGACCCCAATAACCGAAAATGTCATGCATTGCAACCCGTTAGGGGATCATAGGATTCTCCAACCAAATACCGACCCCTTCGAAAGGGATAGCGCAGGATTGTAAGATGGTCCCTTCTTCATCCTCAGTCGAACTAAGTGACAGGAGAAGAGGTCGCGGCGGGGGTGAAGTCAATGGTTCGAAGGAAGTCGCGGGAGGAGCGAGGTCTCCATTGCATAAGCTTGGGTTTGGTTGTGAGCTGTTGCATAACATGGAACTCCTCAACCCGGATTGGAGCGGGTGAAATTTCTCTGATTTCACAATGGACGAGACTACGTTGTGCGATGACACTTGATTGTTGCATTGCATGAAAATAATTGTTTGATAACCCTGTTTGTGCTTGTATGCATTCACGAGTCTCCAATTCAACTTACTGAGCTGTAGTTGCTCATACCCTTATAGATCCTTTTGCAGGTTCTGATTTGTGATCACTGCAAGTATTATGCCGCCTTAAAATTACCCAAAGGTTAGTCTTTTTGAAGCCAAGGGTGTGAGGACCAAGATACTTAGTAAAATGTGTAACTGGACTGACCTTGTAGTTAAAGGTTAAAGACTGATAGTTATTCTGTAAATTAGTAGACTGTGGTGATTATGTAAAACTTCCTGGGAAGCTCTGTGGACTTATTTATAATTATCTATGTTTAATAGAAATTTATGATAATTATCATAATTATAGTATAACTATTAATTGAACTGTTTACTTCAAAGCGAGGAGTCGTCGACGACGCCTTGTGTAGATTATCTTTATGGTAGGCACTGTGAGGCCAGTTACTATCATAAGATGGTTTATACAGCGGGACTGTTGCGACTCTGCGACTTCGGGGCGTAACAGTCAAGCCTAGCATTTATATATTGATTATGCTCCTATAACCTATTGAGTCTACTTATATAGAAACTTAACTCTTCTTGCAATTGATTCATGCTTCTGGTGTTGTCGCCATTGCTTCTTGAAAATCAATGAAAGCACTAATGTTAGGCTTATTAAGGAAAGCCCAAAATAATGACTCCTATTACTCCCATGTTGAAATCCATTTTTTTATCTTCGAAATACACTGGCCTTCATATATTTGTTCTTACTCTATTCCTTCTCCTCACACATAACACTTTACCTTTTACAATTATGCATATTGGATTTAAATTTATTTCATTTGTTTTATACTTATAATCTTTATTTTATTTATGAATTTCAATCCTTTAAAAGTATATAAATATTTAGAGGTGACAATAAATTTGAATTAGAGCTATGTTTATATGAAGAGTAGCATATGATGATTGAATCAAGTACTTTGAATTATTGAAATACTAATTAATCTCAATATCCGCAAGTTATAAAAATGGCACATGATATTTTAAGTTTATTAATATCTACAATAGTTTCAAAATTCATATTTAATACGCGATTGAATTCTTAATCAATACAGTAGCCTATGGTAGTTAAAAACTATGGAAACTTTTTTATGTATAAAAGATTAGAATGTAATAAACTAAATTATTTTTATATATATTATTTTAACATCATTTATTCTTTTATCAATATAATTTGTTTTTATGCAAATTTCTTTATTGTCTCTCTAGGGAAATTAACACTAATGATAATATGCCATTAAGATATGGTTCAACTTAAGTCAAAATGTTATATAGTCAATCAATGTTTAAATTTATTATACTTGATTAGATTTTATTTTATTAAACTTTTGTTGCATTTGTAATTTCATGCATAAGTTTTAAGACTATATCATTTGTTACGAAACATTAATTTATTATTGTCATTTTTTTTTATGTATTTATGACTATCTTATAGATTTAGTTATAATTTTTAATTAATAAATGAGCTCAATCCAAACATCTTTTTTTGACAAATCAAGTTACTTATCAAAGTATTTAAAATACGAATTTGTTTAGATACTTGTAAAAAACATAATAAGTTAATACAAATTGTCAACCCAAACCGAAGGGTGTGAAAGTGAAGCAAGGATTTTCATTTTTCTTTTTTTCTTAGGGACTAGGGAGTTGAAGAAGGGTGGATGGAGCCGAGAGAAGGACCATAGAATAGATGATAGTGTACATGAACATGATGAGGAGGAGGGATCATGCGTGTTTCATTTATTAACCTGATGGAGAGAAAGCCGTGGATTTCAACGGAAAACTTGTTAAATTATTAGTTCATGGAAGTAAATGAAATTTCCCTCCAATCTGATTGTATGCTGGATGTCCAAATCCGTAGATCATACGTAGGTGATCTGCAACCCACGTGTCTGCATAAAAGAAGAAAAAAAAAGAAAGCTGAGTTCTATTTCTACCTAACACCCCTCGTGCGATAAACGCTTCCGTACGAAGGACAAGTAACAGTTACCATCAGCAACCTATCCAGCAGATACATTTTATCATGACTGCGTCATTGTAAATCTATCTAGGGTAGGTACCAGAAAACCCACGATAAAATGGGATGGAATAAAAATCAAAATCATAAGTCATTTTTTTACTCAAAAATACCTATAGAATGATATAAAATAAAATCACATTAAATACTTAAATAATATTAGTTATCAAAAATATCTTTAAAGAGGAATCATAATTCCATTCTTTCAAAAGTGAAATTGAATTCTCCTTAAAAAAGGAATCAATAATTTCAAGAAAAAATTGAATTTCCCTTAAAAAAAAGAGTCAACGATTCCAAGAAATTGTAAGAAATGAAGCTCGAAACCATCTCGGTTCATTGCACTTCTATCCCAATTCATTTTTCGGTTTATTTTTAAATACTAAACATGACATAAACATTTGTACTATCATTTGTGATGTGAGGTTAACAAAAAATAGAAAAAGAAGAAGAAGAAAAAGCTTTTGTTATATGTTTTTAGAAGAATCAAATAAAATATTTACTTTTCATCGTATGTAGACCTAAGCATGGGTTGTGTCCAAACCATGACTTATCTATAAACCATCCCACTAAATCTAAGATTTAGCTTGTGACTTGGCCATATGAACCTACCAAGTAAACAAGTCCAAGCCAGGTCAAGCTTTTAGACCCATAAATTTGGTGGTTCTTGGACTGCCAACATAAAAATAAAATAAAATAAAACAATGATAATAAAAGAAAAGAAAAGAATAAAAATGGTGAAACTAAATAATTTTAAAAATAAATAATAATAAAAATTGAAAATTACAACTAATTCCATAAGTAAAAAAATAATCATTTTCTATTAATAATATTTAATGAATTACAATTCACAAAAACATAATAAATATAATTTTAAAAACTTGTGTGATTTGATATATATAGACTTTTATTAAAAAATAAATCTCATTCTTAGTAATATGGAACTAATTTTTTTTTTTTTAACTTATTTGTAACATTCATATCTTTTGTCCCACATTACTAATATAATAATTAAATTAAATATGACTATATATAAATAAGTTCATATCTTAAAATAATTATTTTATAAAATGGATTAAAGATAATATTCGTCTTATGTTCAAATAATTGAAATTTAAAATCTAATATTTAGTTTATTTTATTTTCTTTTTGAAAAATTGATTCACGATTCCTAGACCTATCGGTTGAACCGGCTAGTCTAAGGAATTGGCCCGTAAACCGATTTTACGGGTTTAGGTTAGGGTTCGGTTCCCTATTTTAGGAACTGGGAACTAGTGGGTTCAAGTCCGATTTCGGTTTCGAGCTGGTTTGAAACCATACTTAGGTCTAATTATATGCTTCAAAATAGGTAACATTGTTATCATACTTTTACTTTTTAAATTGCAAACCTAGTCCCTTTAAACAAATTTACAAGCAACATTATTAGGAATAACCTATTTATAATATCATCAAAAGATAAATTATTCATTAAAGCCATTGTAATTTAAAGATATGAACATAAATTTTATAGAGATAGATCAAGTTTGAACCTTTCCTTTTCAAAGTCACGAAGATAAATTGACGAGTAAGATATTGAAACCTCTATCACACTTGAATCTCTAAAGTATAGTAACTCACTGCATCCTTATGCGCTAATTCAAACACGTAATTTGTGTATTTCTCTCTCCCTAGTCCCTTAAGACCTCTAATTATCGAAAATTTTAGCAGTCCTGAACATGTGTGAGCGTCACTCGACTCCCCAATCTACACTTACCTTAAAACGTCCAAACAGCTCAAATTTATCTCCAATTTTCATCAAGATAGAAAATACATAATAAGTATCTATTTTCTTCCAATTCACCGTATCATTAAGTTTTCATTAAAAGTCTCTTATTCACTAGCTGTTTAGAATTTAAGTTTCCACTTCAAATTATCAAATTTCAACTTTGAGTTTTAATTCATCAGTTAAGGATTACTTTACCTGAATCGGATTGAAACCCTAATTTTTTGCTGAACTCCAAATAAAAGTCCCGCAACTAACCTTTGCAAATACTAATATTCTCTTCAAAATGATAGTGAGGATAAGAGCTCTCCATTTATTAGGGAAGTTTCTCCTTCTTAAAAAATTAATTTATATCTTTTTTTTCTTGCATTTTAGTTTATAGATCATTTAAGTGGTTATCTTATTGACTCTATTCCCATTGTCTCAATTTAGTTTATAATTACTTCTAAAACTATTGGGCAAATACAAATGAATCCTTTTTAAATTTTAAGCCTATCTTACCTCCTCAAAACTTTTTAAAGATCCATAACTAGTTATTAAATTGAAAACTGTAGTGTCGGTTTGAGGAAATAAATTATTCTTAGCATATGGTGAAATTGCAATTTGCCTAAATATTTAAATTACATTAGAATATTAAAACAGATTGCATACAATAATGGAATTACATAAATAGTTCACAACCTACCCGTTGAAATGCACGATTAGAGTGAGCAATTCAAGACCTACCCTTCCCCAACATACTAAAAAGTTTGATCTCCGTCTGGCTCTGTATGATATAGCTCTGGGATATCGATACTATCAATTTTATTTATTTCATATACATATGCCAGTGCCAGTAGTATTAATTCAAATTCAGATAAACTTTGCCTTACAGAACTAATGGTCCATGTGGGTTGTGCTATATTTATCGGCATTTTAGTAATTTAAGTGAAGAGTAGAAATAGGTGGAATAAAAAAAGGAAGAAAATGAGTGGACAAGTTTCCATTTTATAGTTGAATTCTTTTTTTTTTGTTTTTCAAAATTGAAGAAAAATTGGTGAAAGAAAATGCATGGAAATTAAATGATAATTACAAGTTTGCCTCTAATGACAATGCTTGTCATAATAAATTGAAGATAATTTTGTCAAATGTAACTTGATTTCTCTTTATCTCCTTCTAATAAAACCAATTAACCAAAGAAAATAAAGATATATTTCTTCAGTTCCTTCTTATATATCTAAATGTAAAGTAAAATTTATATTTTCTTTCCATTTTCACTCATTTTTTTCCTTTATGCCTTGGAATTTGGATGAAGAAAAGAAAATTTAGCTCGACTGTCTTACTATGTTAAGAAATTTACATTAATCTCTATTGTCAGGGAAAAATTACGTGAACAAAAATATATATAAGACATTATAATAGGAACATTGTCTATCAGTTTGAACCCACATCGTCTGTTCTCAAGGATAGATGGGTGAGAAAGACCGTGACGGCATAAAATAGATTTAATTCATCTCTCTTCATTTTTATAATAATATAATTTGGAATAAGAAAAGAAGACTAGAAAAGAAAATAAAAAGAATATAAAAGAGAAAAACTTTACATTGAAAACGTTATTTCTCACGGGTCACCAACCTTTCCACTTTAGACTATAATTATTTATCACCATACCTTCGCGATATTATTGTACTCTCTCTCTCTCTCTCTCTCTCTCCAAACCTCATAATCATAACACCACATCCCAGATCTTTGGGAAATGGATCCAGCTCCCGCCGGCGAGGTACTCCATGACTTCCGACCTTTCTTCAAGGTCTATACAGACGGCCGCGTGGAGCGGTACAAAATGTTCCACGATGTCCACCCTGTGCCACCCGGTACCGACTCTAAAACCGGCGTCCACTCCAAGGATGTTATCATCAACCCGGAAACAGGTGTTTCCGCCCGCATGTTTATTCCCGCGAAAATCAATCCGGAGGGTCCGGAAACCCCAAATAGCCTGGAGAAGCTCCCCCTCTTCGTGCATTTCCACGGCGGTGGTTTCTGTGCGGGCTCCCCCTTTGACACCGTCACCTGGAACTTCCTCACCACCATGGTCTCTCTCACCAACATCGTCGCTATGTCGGTCGACTACCGTCTCGCACCCGAACACCCCCTTCCCATTGGGTATGAAGACGCGGTCGAGACACTGTGCTGGATTTCAAGCCATATGGGCGGGTCCGGGCCAGAACCGTGGCTGAACAAGTATGCTGATTTAGGCCGGGTCTTCCTGACTGGGGAGAGCGCAGGAGGCAACATTGCACAGTATGCAGTGACTCGGGCTGGTGCCCGTGGGCTCTCGGGCTCAACGGGCCTGAAAATAAAAGGACTCCTAGCGGTGCACCCCTTTTTTGGGGGGAGCGAAGTGGACGAGATGTATAAGTTCTTGTGCCCGGGGAGTTCCGGGTTAGACGATGACCCCAAGCTGAACCCGGCTGTCGACCCGGAGTTGAGCAAAATGGAGGTGGAGAAGGTGCTGGTTTGTGTAGCAGAGAGGGATTGGTTGAGGAATAGAGGAGTGAAGTACTACGAGGCATTGTGTAAGACTGAGTGGAAGGGCAAGGTTAAAGTGGAATTCGATGAAGCTAAGGAAGAAGACCACTGTTTCCATATGTTCAAGAAGAATGAGAAAGCTGAGAAATTGATCAATCGTTTCATTGATTTTATCAATCAAGATTGATGTTGTTGTACTTTGATTACTACCCTTTTATTAATAAACATTATCGATGTATTAATCTCAAAATGGACCATTTGGATTGGCTGTGCAAGCTTGTGGCATCATGTATATCAATGATTACAATGGCATTATTCCTGTTTCTTTAGCTTGTTCATCCTGGCAACAGAAATCTTAAGCCTGATGATGAACGATAAGGCAAGAGCAAAAAATTGGACGCGTTTTAGACTCAATAGTTATAATTTTTCTGAAGTCCCACCGCTAGCATTGTCTGAAAAGGCTACAAATCATAATGCCCTAACTACTATAAAATCTCTAGCATCGGTTTAGCGGTATTTTGGCCGTTAATAGTGTTGATAGTAATTCTTTCCTAAAACTTGGACGGATCTAAAATAAGTTACAACTGATCTACATACTCACCTCTAACTCCTTTGCCAAACCAACTAACTTGAAAAAGTTAGCGAGCTAAATGTGTATGAATAATGTTGAATGACTCGAACTATTGAAAAAGTTAGCGAGCTAAATGTGTATGAATAATGTTGAATGACTCGAACTATTGAAAAAGTTAGCAAGCTAAATGTGTATGAGTAATGTTGAATAACTCGAACTGAATAGGTTGGCTTAGCTTTGATTAGCTCAGAGAAATTACTTGCAGCTCATTAAGGCTCAATCAACCCTATGGAATTCAAATCCAAACAAAGAGCTGGAACAATTAGGATTGCTTGCAAAAATAATTGCCCATTAATTCCCATAAGTCAAGCTACATCCCTTAATATCAAGGAGTAGTCCCAAAATCAAATCTGGCATATGTGTGTATTTAGAGGTAACAGTTATTAAGTAGTGGAGAATTTGTAGCTATAAATAGAGCTCGAAGGGTTACTAGTAAACTTCTTTTGGATACTTTGATGCAACTCACTTACTTTCTCCTTTCTTTCATTCTTTCTCTCAATTAACTTAAGCATTAGAGTGACAATGTCAGAGTTGTCTTGATACTCCTATAGCTTAACTTTTCTTCTTTTGCTGAGTTATCATTTGTCAAGTGTCCAACTATCATGAACTACTAACTTCTACCATCAACAATTTGCACTATTGTTCATTACTAACCTTATGGTGACTAAGATAAAATCAAAAGATAACAATACTCCAAAGGGGAGTAATGCCACTTGGGAAACTCATGAAGGAAGATCTTTGCAGCAGCTCACCCTAAAGGTGCATTAAGTAGCAATTCACCATCAGCCTACTCAAATGCAAGATTAGAACAATGATAACTCACGCATGGCATAGTTAGAAGCTTTGTGTGCTAAGTTTGCTAAAGAACTTGAAGAAGTTCAAGCTAATAACTGGGAATTAAGGTAAAAGCTTAATGAATGAGATACCGCTTCTTCTTTTGCCCCTTCATTATAGCTAGTCAAGAAAAAAACTAGCCCACTTGCTCGTGAAGAAGCAGTATGACAACTATAAGGCAAGGCTGTCGTGGTAGATGAAACTGTCCAATAGAAAAAACAGGAAACACATGAGCAAAAACATTTTCAATGAATGCCGATGTAAGCTCAAACAACAGCACATACACAGATACATATAGAAAGGAAAATAGAGCGTCAACTACTGGTCTACTGCAGAAGGCAATAACAAATATCAACTTATAAGATCTAGAGGAATACATCAAGAGGTTGGTGGCAAAACGAACTTCTAAAAAAGAAGTAGGTGTAAGGGGTAGGAAGTCTAGCCCTTTTGTTCAAGAAACCGCGAATGAAGTTCTCCTATTAAGTGTCCGATTACCTTGATTCAACACTTACAATGGGAAAAAGGATCTAAATGACCACCTGAATATGTTTTGTACATCGAAAGAATTGTATAGCCTTTCTAATGCAATTGCCCATAAAGTTTTTCCCTCCACCTTAAGGAAATCTATAAACAATTGGTTCAACTCATTGAAAGTGGCCTCTATCTCTTCTTTGGATCAATTAGCCAATGAATTCCACTAATACTTCCCATTTAGTTGATGCATCTTCGAGCTCAAACATACAAAGGAGCACTACAACAAAGAGAATCAAAAGGCAATAAAGAAAAACTAGCAAAGTCCAAGCAGCTACCAACCAAATATGATACACCAATTGATCCCACTTAGCCTATAATCCACTGGATATGACTTATCGGTCTGAACTATAGAGTCACTTATCATTATTCCTTACTAAAGAAAAAAGATAAGAGTTAAGGCTAAGGACAACACTAGGATTGCTCACAAAGGAAACTTGTATTAATTCTGGCAATTGATTGATTGCTTACCTACATTAAGTAAGGGTTTATATACTCATCCTACTAGGGTTACCTTACATACATGAAAAGACAAAAGGGTAATCTACATAGAGGATACATAAAACATACTCAAAGGAGCAAAAGAAACAAAGAATATTTAGTATAGAAAAGTAAAGAATCCTTTTGAAATGTTATGCTAGAAAACACATGTTGCGTGGTGGCTAGACATTCTAAAATATAATATAAAATTAGGCAAAATGAAGAAAAGAGGGTTTACAGTTGGGGCCAACATGATCTGGATTAGGTCGGAGCTCAATTAGTTAGCTACTAGAGAGTACTCATCTTAGGTTGGGGTCGAGCACTAGTGATCAACTTGGGGGATCGACTAGGATAGTTACTTGAGGCTGTTTACTCGAATGTTATCTGTATTATGGTACAGTTGTTCGATAAGTCTAGCACATGTCACAGCTTGGTAGTCAGGTCGGTAGTAGAGGGAAACATAGAAGTCAAGATAGGAATTTTTGTTTTGGATGAGGCTTTAAGTTAATATTCTCCGAGTGAGTCCTTAGATTCCTCTAGCTTAGTTACGTATAATCAGTACAGGAGGTTGATTCTTATCATCTGCCTAAAAGTTGAAAAGATTTTACTCTAAATCTAAAATGGTCTCTAGTTCCTATTCTTCTAGGCACCTACATGGTCTTCTTCTTTTAGTTAGTAGGGAATTAGGTCAAACACATTGAAAGTAGAGGAAACACCATAGTCATCGAGCAACTAAATTTGGTAGGCATTGTAGTTTATCTTTTTTAGAATTTTGAATTGACCATCAACTCGTAGAAATAACTTATTTTATCTCTAGTGCGAAAATTGTTATTGGTTAAGGTGAATTCATACTAAGTCTCCTAACTAGAAAGAAATAGTTCGACAACCTTAACTACTAATCTCTTGTTGTCTCTAATTGAACTTAGGAATCTTCATCATCACAAACTGGCGTACCTGTTGCAATTCTTAGGCTTAATTGACTCAAAACTGACTTTCTTCAACAACTGCGAAGGTACCAATCAAATTTAGGGGGATAATAGGATTGAAGCCATAGACGACCTCGAATAATGTTTTCCTAATGGTGCTATGGACGATTCAATTGTATGCAAACTCCACAACCAGTAGACTTAGATCCCAATTCTTCAAGTTCTTCCCACAACATCTCTAAGTAAATTGCTTAATGTACTGTTCACCACTTCAATTTGGCAACCAGTCTAAAGGTAACTACTGGAGTTGAACATAAGTTTAGTTCCGACTCTTCTCTAAGAGTCTTCCAAAAATAGCTCAAAAACTTTGTGTCTTGATCTAAAACAATAGTCTTTGGCACTTTATGTAGTCAGATAACTTCCTACAAAAAACAAGTCAAGAATATATAAAGTATCATTAGTTCGATGGTACGAAATAAAGTGTGCCATTTTGCTGAAGCAATCAACTACAACAAATATAGAATCTTCTCCCCTAGATGTCTAAGACAGCCCCAAAACAAAGTTTATGCTAAGGTCAGCCCAAGGTGAGGTTGGTGTTAGCAGGGGCATATACTCTCCATGTGTTCTCTTCTCCCTTTAGCTCTCTTGGATGTTTCATAACTACTAATTACCTTATGGATATCCTTTGCTAAACCAGGCTAATAAAATTTTTCCTTTAACAGATTGGCTGTCTTGGTCTCTCCAAAATGACTAGGTAATCCACTACTATAAGCTTCTCTAACCAATAGCTCATGCATAGAATAGTTTAGTATGTACAGCTTTTGATCTTCAAACAAATAGTCATCCTTAAGGTAAAATCCTTTAACAGCAACTCCTTCTCGGCATTGCTCAAGAATGGGACCAAAATGAGGGTCATAAGCATATTGCTCAATGATAAGTAAAAATCCCAATAACTTTATCTGCAAAGTAGTCACAAGGTTTACTAATGTGACACAGCATTGGTGACGACATTGGCGCTTCCTTTCTTGTGTCGAATCATGTAAGAGAAACCTTCCATAAACTCTAGCCATTTAGCTTGCCTCTTTGAAAGTTTGCTTTGACTCCCAAGATGCTTTAATGGCTATGGTTAGTGTGGATTACAAACTCTCGTGGTAGTAAATAGTGCTACCAAATAATAAGAGCTCAAAAAAGAGAGAACAACTCTTTATCGTACACAAAATGGTTCAATACGGCATCATTAAGCTTCTTACCATGATAGGTAATTGATCATCGTTCTTGCATCAAGATAGCACCAATTCTAATGCCTGATGCATTGCATTCTAGTTCAAATGGCTTATCAAAATTTGGTAATGATAGGATAGGTACAAGGGTGAGCTTTTCCTTAATTTCCATGAAGTTCTGTTTAGCTTAGTCGTTCCATATGAACCTTTCACTCTTCTTTGTTAGCTTAGTCAAGGGGATGGCTATGATACTAAAGTTTTTAATGAATTGCCTATAAAAAGAAGTAAGGTCATGGAAACTTCAAACTTTAATGATATTCTTCGGTATCGGCCATTTTAAAACAGCTCGAATCTTTTCCTCATATGCTCAACTCCCTTCCCTTGATACCATATATCCAAGAAAAATCACTTCACTCTAGTAGACCATACACATCTTCAAGTTCCCATTATAGCTTCTCGGCCCATAAGATATCAAAAATAGCTTAGAGGTGTTGAACATGGTTGTTTAGGTCAATACTATATACCAATATATCATTGAAGTACATGACCACACATTATCCAATTAGAGGGCGCATCACATGGTTCATCAATCACATAAATGTGTTTGGCACATTAGTAAGTCGGAATGGCATAACCAACCATTCGTAAAGAGTATGCCTCATCTTGAAGGTAGTATTCCATTTATCTCTTGGCCTCATGCGAATCTCATAGTAGCCACTTCATAGATCAATCTTTAAAAATATCTTAGCACCATGAAGTTCATCTAACAAGTCATCAAGCCTCAGTATTGGATATTGGTACTTGACAGTGATACAGTTAATTACTCAACTACCAATACACATACGCCATGAACCATCCTTCTTTTAAACAAGCAAAGTTAGTACGACATAAGGGCTCATGATTTCCCTTACATATCCTTGCTCTATGTGCTCATCCACTTGTCTTTTTAGCTCGACAGCCTACTTACGATTTATTCTATAGGCAAGTCAATTCGATAGGGGTAGTCCTTGAAATAATTCTTTAGAAAACAGGTTAAAAAACTCATCAATAAGCCTTTGAATCTCTTTAAGGACTTCTTTCAAATCTTTCATCTCCAATAATCTCCTAATTAATAAAAATCTAAGCTCATCGGCCTTCTTAGCAGCTCGGAGCTTTCTTTAGCTCATTATTAGGGCTTCCTTTTTACTAGCTCGAGTGAGATGATTATAGGTCTCATTCACTTGGGATAGGGCCATAGGTTTCAACACAATCTTCTTTCCATCTTTAACAAAAGGCATAAGTGTTCTTATATTTGTCGTGAGTAACACATTGGTCGAACAACCAAGGCTTCCAAGCAATAGATGCGAAGCTCCCATAGGGATGACGTCATATACTACTTTATCCCTGTACACATTCCCAACATTGAATGGCACAGTTACCTATTCAGTTACGTATTGAGTACTCTTATCATGAAGCTAATATAACTTGTAAGGTCGAAGGTGCTTAGAGGTTGATAGACCTAACCTTTGCACCTTCTATGCAACGATGTTAGTATAACTTCCTCTACCCACTATGATGGTGTACAACTGTCCCTTGATGGTACACTTGATATGGAATAGATTATCTCTCTAATCTTCCTTAGAGGTCAGCAAGGAGTTCAATACTCATCTTTGTACTAAGGTCTTTACTTCTCCTTGATCGGCATAGACATAGGTTTCCTCTTCCTCCTTGGCTTCAGCATTTCTAACATCCTTCTCTTCCTTAGGTTCACTCTCGTCGATGCTATCTACTATATCTCTTCAGAGCATCATGATACGTTAATTCAAACACTCAACAGCCAAGTGTCTGAAACCTAGGCATTTGAAGGTCTTTACCTCATTAGTCTTCCGTTTGAAGGTCTGTCCTCTTTCATATATCTTTAGGGTTAACCTAATCTCAATTCGACTTAACTAGCTTGGCCGACCCTGCTAACCTACTCAACTATTGTCAGTTTAGTCATTTCTCTCCTTAGCTTGGTATGGCCTCGTTGGCTAAACTTGAAAAGGTTTGCGAGGAATAAAGGCTAAGGAAAATGTTGGTCTTAATTTTTCCACTACATAATGGCATACTAAGTAAACTCTAATGCAATAAGTTAGACCTTGACAGCATCTATATATCCATAACAGTCAAACACCTTCTTAATCTTCTCTACCTATTCTAAATATTCATTTGCATCTCCACTTCCACTAAAAGGAGGGATTTAGACCTTAACATTGTCAAGTCCTTAAGGAGCTCGATGTCCTCACTCTCGCACTTAGTAGTACTTAACTTCTTCTTCTTCCTCTCCATCAATCTCCACATCTACTTCCTCATCATCCTCTTCTATTTCTTCCAACTCAAACATTCATCTAGCAACTCAATCTACAACTCCTCCAACTCACTAGGGTTAAATTAAGCAATTAGGTCGGCTATCTTGGCCAGAGCATCTCTTTAGCACATTCTCAAGTAGGTTATGATGAGGCACACCTTGGGGTTGTTACCTGTTAACTTACATCGCAGTAACTAGGTTCTCCACAAGATGAATGAGTCTATCGAGCTTATCATCAACTAACCTATGAGTGTTACTACCATTTTGACCATGGCTAGGTTGAGCACCACTATTCTAATCACCAATAACAACTTGAACACTTAAATTTAACGTAATGTGATATTTTCCTTAACAGATTAATAACACAACACTTCTACCTTACTACTAAAAAACGTTTACTAACATACTCTTATTAGCTTCTATACCCAACACTTACTCGAATAGGAAAGAAGTGAACTTGCTTTGTTTTCGTAGTGGAAAACAGAGTAAGAATAGAGAACTAAGGAACTACACTTACTAATACGTAAACCTTTACTATATAGCTCATAACTTTAAACTTACTCCATACAAACACACTATAGCAACTATAGAAGGAACACAACAACCATTGATAGCAAATCTAAGCCAAAAGAGAAAAATTCACTACAACTTCACACATCCCTCTTAGAACTCTGATCTAAAACTAGTAAAGCTGATACATCTCAAGAGTCGAACACTGATGCGGTAGCAGGTCTCAAATCAAGAATGAGGCAATCGGGGTTCAAGTGGGTATGACGATTAGGAAGTAAAATAGGTGGGTTCAACATTGAATGTGTATAGATATCACGTACCAAGATACAAACACAATTAGTGGATGAGCTCAAAATAGGGTTTGATATGACTCACGAATAGTAAATGTTGCTCGGGTTTCAAATAAGAGGTTAGATGCGACTCACTAACTTGTTCAAATGAAGAGTTAACCACAATCTTAAGAACAAGAATCATAAGAACACGAGAAAAAGTAAAGAGTTTAATCAACACTCAATAATCCAGCAAAAGCAAGCTCTAAGAGCTCAAAAGTAGCCTTGCTCAAAAGAGAAAAGTTTTAAGTATAGGAATACGCTTTTTTATCTGATTTCGTATGATTCTAAGATGATGTTTACTATTTATAGCAAGTCCTAAACCTTAATGACAAAATTGTAAATAATGTACAAGGCCTTAAACCCTAAAGAATTGAGCCTATAAATAAAATAAAGAAAACATGTATAAGAATATAAAAATTTACGTTTAATAGAATAAGTCAGCATGCAATCATTTAGCTTGTCCTAGAAGGAGTAGGATCCGAACTAGGTAGGGTCAACAATTGGATGTCTAGGTTCAGGAATGAGTCCTTGAAGTCTCACAATACTTGGCTGAGACACTTGAAAAGTTAGCCCATAATTGCTGAGTTCTATAATTAGTTGGCACTAATCTCTCCGTACCATGTCGAATGAATCTTGGGCCTCCAACTCTCGGCAATACGATCTCTCAACTACTTGATAGACAACAAACTTATTGCCGAATGGATCATTTTCTTCATCTTGTCCTTTTAGCATCTACTTGGATTGGACAAGAGTTGATCGCCCTCAACTTGGAGAAGGTTGCAAGCCGATTCCTATTAGATACACAGAGGAGCACCATAACAAAGAGAATCAAAAGGAAATAAAGAAAAGCTAGCAAAGTCTAAGCAACTACTAACTAAATACGACGCACTAATAGATCTCACTTAGCCTACAATTCGCCAAATATGACTAATTGGTCTAAACTATGAGGTTACTCTCTACTATTCCTTGCTAAAGGGAATAGATAAAAGTTCAGGCTAAGGGCAACACTAAGGTTGCTCACAAAAGAAACTTATATTAATTCTGGCAATTGATTGATTTTTAACGTACATTAAGTGGGGGTTTGTATACCCATCCCACTAAGGTTAGCGTACATACATGAAAAGACAAAAGGATAATCTACAAAGAGGATACGTAAAACATACTAAAAGGGGCAAAAGAGACAAAGAATATTCAATACAGAAAAGTAAAGAATCCTTATAAAATGTTAAGCTAAAAGACAAGTGTTGCATGATGAAGATTCTAAAATATAGTACAGATCGAGCGAAATGAAGAAAAGAAGGTTTATAGTCAGGGCTGACTGAATCTAGATTAGGTTGATGCTTAGTTAGTTAGTTGTTAGAGAGTACTCATCTTAGGCTGGGGTTGGATAATGGTGGTCGGCTTGGGGGATCAAATTGGATTGTCGCTTGAGGCTATCTACTTAGATGTTGTCTATGTCATGGTACAATTGTTTGGTAAGTCTAGCCTACATAACAGCTTGGTAGTTAGGTTGATAGTAAAGGGAAACATAGAAGTCGACATAGGAATTTTTGTCATGGAGGGGACTTCGAGCTAGTATTCTCTAAGTGTATCCATGGAGTTCTTTAGCTCGACTACGTATGATTGATCTAGGAGGTTGATTCCTATTACTAGTAAATCTCTTGCTAAGGATTCCTTATTGCTAACTTCAATTAAGTAGATGCCTAGGGAAACTATCAAAGATTATGTACACAGATTTAACTAGTTGATGATCGAGATCACCAATTGCTATAAGAGTGTAGCACTTTAAGCCATTTGTAGAGGAGTTGAGGAAGATTCGAACTTCTTCAAATCTCTTGCTGAGCACCCACCAACCTCTATGGACGATCTTACTAAAAGATCGAAAAAGTTGATACATTAGGAAAAGTTGACATCAAAGATAAGCTTAGCAAACCTCTAGGACATCAAAGAAGGAAAATTCTGACATTTGTAGCATATACCCTCTTAAACCAACCTATGCGAGTATCTTGATGGAAGTATACAACTAAGGTCTCTTAGCCTGGCTAGAAAAAATGAGAAATAATCCTGTGAGAAGGAATCCTAATAAGTATTGTGATTTCCATAGGGATCTAAGACACAATACAAATGAGTACATCTACTTAAAGAATGCATTGAAAGATGTTGTCTAAAGTGGTTACTTGAGGAAATTTGTGACAGATAAGGAGGAAATGATTGAACAACCCACTTAAAGAAGGAAGATCGAATAATAGCCTTAAGACAATAGTACTCGACCTAATAGTCGAGAACTAGTAACCTAGAATAATGAAAAGGGAGACAATCGAGCTCTTAGATGCCACTTATGTCTTGTAGGTGCAAAAAAGGAATTCTAGGCCTATTGCCAATATTAGGTAAACCTATAGAGCTGCATACAAAGAATGAACCAAATGAGCTATGAGCTTATTTTAAATAAACCTGGCAAGAATTATTAAAGTATTTATTATTCTTAATAGTCTAAGAAAGATAAATAATGACATTTACTATTTTTGGAGAAAAGAAATAAACGGTAAAATAACGTATTTTATTAGATATTATTAATATCTTTTACTATCTCATAATATCTTCTAAAAGATATTATTGCTCTTTTATATATAGATAAAGTAACTCTTTATTAAGGTTACACTAACGCCTTATTCTCAACATTAGACCTACAAAGAAAGTCTGCAAACCAAAATAGAGAGAGTTAAATACAAGATATTGCGAGTTGATTCTTATACAAATACAGATTTGTCTTAGAGTACTAGCATATACTACAGCTTATTTTCGGTGCGTTCATTCATGTGTGGATATCGGTAGAGGGAGCTTTGCGAGTTACAACACTTGTTGATCCACCTAACTAAGAATTCTGAAAAGCATCAAATAAGGTAAAACCTATAGTCCTCTTTTTGGTTTAATTGAAATGCTTAGATCTTAAGGTGTTTAGGGAAAATAAAATTTTAAAATTCCACTACATAAATTGATAAGAATTGGCCTACAACCATCTCTAAGCCACGATCGACCTATTCTACACCAAGGCCAACCCGTTTCACTCAAGGCCAAGCTAATGCCAAAAGGCTAAGAATGGAAAGAAAGATAGCTCGACAACAGCTCTATGGGTTACCGAGTAGACTAGGGACCAAACAACCAAGGTCCCAAGTCTAAAGACCAGCTCAGCATGGCACGAGGAATCTAATGCCGAGCAATCCATAACTTCGGCAACTGTGGGGCAACCTCATTGGGAGCTTAGCTGAGTACATTATAACTTTAAGGAATCCAACTCCAGCTCGGACAACCAATTACTAACCTAATCTTGCTCAAACCTAACCTACCCCAAAATAGCACAAATACCCTGTATGCTAACCTTCCTATTAAATGTATCATTTAACATTGTTTTGAATACTTATACATATTTTTGTTACTTTTAAGTTGTAGGCCTAGTCTTTAGGGTTTTAAAGCCTTATATATTATTACAGTTTTGCCATTAGGGTTCAAGATTTACTATAAATAGCAAAATCTTAGAAGTAACCGATTCATTACCTCTGATATTAAGAATTAAAGTAAGTATTCTCAAGAGCCTTATCTATCTCATAAGCTTAATTAAGTCGAGCTTGATTATTGAGTCTTATTTGCTCTTTAATCCTTATTGCATTCTCATCAATCCTCTTCATGCGATTGTGGTAAATCCTTTCACTTAAGCAAGTTAGTGAGTCACATTTAACCCTCATTTAAAGCTTCGAGCCTTGATTTGGTTTTCGCGAGTTATATCAAAATCCATTTCAAGCTTAATCCCTGATTGTGTTTGTGTGTTAGTGCATAGCATCCATCCACATCTACATTCAAACCCTTATTCCATTTGCTACTTCTTCATTTCCATTTAAACCTCAAACACCCATTTAGGTTTTGATTGAGGTTCATGTTTGCTATGTACTCCGAATCGTATCATCTTGGTATTAAAGCTTTAGGGAGATATGTGTGTTAATGTTATTCAAAGTTTGGTTCATGAGTTCTTATTCTTCTATGAGCTTCTATTTAAGTTATGGTTTACTGTATTGTATGTAACAATGGTAGTGGTGCTTAAGTTTTCAAAGTATAGTATGTCGAGTAGTGATAATGTTTGAGTTGTTGTCAATTGTATTTTGGTTAGTAGTAGTGATTTGAGCTACTATTTTTTGGTTTTAGTTTGTCCTTAATAGTGTTATAATAGCTAAAGTAGTGTTTAGAAGTTATAGGTAGCTGCAAAAAATGAAGTCGTAGTGGTTCTAGTTAAGCAGTGTTGAGTATATTACATGTTTGTTAAAATTCATCAATGGGAATTACTATATGGACGATAATGTCTGAAGATAGTGTGAACAATGATGGTGATAGTTCTCATGGAAGTTTGAGGCGATGTGTTGATAATCTAGAATATCATATTCAAAATCTCATTGATTCTATCCAAGAGCTTATTAGTTTAATTAGAGGCCGTAGACGTATTGGTCGAGGTGAAAGAAGTGACTGAGTACCAGCCAATAGAAGTGACTCCAATGGACCTGTTAATGATGAAAGACAACTCAGAAGAGCTGTTGAATCGAGTAAAAGAAGAGACCGACCCGAGCTAAAGAGAAGTAATGAGAAGAGTATTGATTATGAGGTGAACTAAGGAAGAGGAGGGCTCAAGTTGAGGAGAGACTTGGTTGAATAGAGCTCCAATAGAAGTGGCAAATCTAAGGTGAACCAACTAACTCAAAATGCAAGGGATGAGCCCTGAACACATAGCCGAAGACTTGACAACATCAAGCTTAAGCTACCAACCTTTAGTGGTAGTAACCAACCTGAAGAGTTCCTTAATTGGTTCCCTAAGTAGAGAAGTTATTAGAGTATTATGAATGCGATGATTGGACAAAAGTTAAGTTAGCCTTACAATCCCTTCTTGAATATGAAAGTCTTTGGTGGAGGCACGATTGTGTCTTTTGCTCGTGTCCTAAGCTATAATAGTTGAAAACAAGCTCCAAATTTGCCTAGAAATGACAAAGTTATGTTATTTGGTTGTATCAATCTTCAAACTTTCATAACTTGCTCATTTTAACTCTAATTTGAGTTAAATTTGTTTCTATCTTTTCGTTTTCTCGCATAGATCATTTTAAAACCTAGAAAATAAAATTTTGCTCAATTAAGCATCATTATCTAAAAATAAACTTAAATTTCAAGAGAAAATCACGAAAAATCACTAACTAAATTATAACCAATTTGTAACTCATCAAGATGATATTGCCGATGTGGTCGAGCTCCAGCTGTTCAATTCATTAGATAAGTTGATCAACCTAGCCTTAAGGGTAGAGTTTCACAGGAAGAGAAGGTACCAGAGGTCAATTAGCCAACCTAAACATGGTAGCCTTATAAGCCCCACAACTAATCACTCAAGGTTTTGGTCTGTTGAAAGATCCGATCAAGCCTAAATTATAAACTATTGAGAGAAATATTAGTAAAAATGATCCCGTAAACTTGAATTTAAGAAAATAAGTAATAAAATAAGAGACTATAAAATTTTCAAATTTTAAGCATAATAATTGTTAATTACTAAAAAGGCAAAAAGTGTAATCTAATAACTAATAAATTATTAGAGATAGATTATATGTATACTAAAAATTTTAGAATGACCAAAATAATAATTAGGAATGTTCACATGTACCTCATATGTATTTATGTGTAGATAAAAATACGCGAAATTACCTAAATTGGCCAAAAACTTAATAAATAATTAAAGAAAATTATAAATTAATTGTGGAAAAATCAGAAAAAAAAAATCAGAAGAGTGTGGAATGATGCAAATTGGGTCGTGGCAAGTCAGAACTTGAAAAAGAAAAATCAGCCAATTAAATTAGAACAACACAAAAGCCAAAAATCAAGGGATAAGGCAATTGTCTTGTCCAATTTAATGCACAATAATTACACTAAAGCTCTATAAATAGCAAGAAAAATTCAAAAGCTCATTTGGATAGATATAAATCAGAGAAAATTAGGGAGAGGTGAAAATTGAGAGAAAAATTCGGTTTAGAAAAAAATTAGAAAAAACTGTGCAATTAAGGCTTTCAAAGGGAACCCACACTAGACGAGCAGCTGGGAGTGGACAGCCACCACCACCATACGGTGGTGGCAGCACCCAGGCCGGCCGACAAGGCCACGGCAGTCGGCAGTGGCCGGAGCCACCCAAACCGGTGAGTCCAATTTCCAGCCCGATTCTTGTGTAATTTTGTAAAAATAGTAAATATTATTAGAAAATTATGAATTTTGTTATTCTGAAATATTTTTGTATGTAGTTTGTAGGAAAAATATTATTTTGATGAAAATATGTCTCGTGATATAAGGTCCTTAAGAAATCATGCAAAACCGAACATGTTTCGGTTTAAAAATAAATGACCTTAGGAGTGTAGTTTCGAGCCCAAAATTTTTGTATAGATTACTTAGATGATATAAAATAGTGCTATGAAGCCCGTTTTCAAAAATTAATTTTCGAAATTCTTAGATAATTTTTAGGCCCTAAAATGAGGAATAAAATGGGTAATTTAAGGTTAATTAAGTAATTAAATTATTATTTACTGACTTAGTGAATAAGTAGATGTTTTAGGAGGTTGAAATCTAATGAAGTATGATACTTGTAGCAATTAGAGTGTTAGATGTAATTATTAGGTTAATTATGTAGTAAATAAGTAATATGGAAAAATAATTAACTTTAAGTTAATTTTGTAAATTAGGGAAATTAAAAGTAAAATCTGATTTAGGATGAATTTAGACATTTTGAAATGATAATTGATGTTTAGGGATGGTAATTAAAGCGATAGAAATATTAGAAGCGCATTATGTACATAATAAGCAATAATGCAAAATATGTAATTTTTGAAAATATAATAAATAGAAAATATTAGGATAAAAATTGATATTATATAAATAATAGGGATATATAATAAATCTGATAAGAAACTTGAATTTATGTAATTATATGAAAAATGTAGGAATTTTTCACATCGGGAGTAAATTCGGTACACTAATAAGGATATAAGTGTACCGGGTGAAATAAAATACTGACTAAGGGTAATAACGATATTTAGGAGATCGGGAAGTAATGTGATTAATTTCACATTATGGGTTGAAACGAATTTCTAGGGTTGGAATCTAAAACATTACTTAGAAATCGAACTAAAACCTAATTTAGAAATCGAACTAAAACCTAATTTAGAAATCGATGCGAAAACCGAACCTGAACCTAACCCCAAACCTAGAATAATTGTAAAAGACTTAATACCTAGATAATTAGGCATATTAAACCTTAAACAAAACCTAACAATAAGCATTATAGGATAAAACTAACCTATAATGGTTATATGAAAAGCTGAAACCACGTTTGTGTTATAGGGATGATCGAAGATGGCTTGAGCAAATCGGACCTCGAGTGAGTGAGCGAGGAGTTGAGGTAAGTTGGGATTAATACGATACGGTATTTTGGAGGCTTAAGATTATGCTTGGTTGTGCTTGTTAGATAGTTGAATGTGTGCATGTGCTTGATTTTGGGTGATGTTATGATTCTGTTTGTTGTTCTGGCATATATTGTATGATTTGTATGTAATTATTGATCACCCTAAACTGGACTTAATCAAATATACGACCAGTAATCATAATCGGACATGCATGGCAACCCGTTAGGGGAACTTAGGACTCTCCGGCCAAATACCGACCCCTTCGAAAGGGATAGCGCAGGATTGCAAAATAGTCCCTTCTTCATCCTCAGTCGAACTAAGTGACAGGAGAGGAGGTCGCGGTGAGGGTGAAGTCAGTGGTTCGAAGGTAGTCGCGGGAGGAGCAAGGTCTCCATTACACAAGCCTGGGTTTGGTCGTGAGCTGTTGCATTAATAGCAACTCCTCAACCCAGATTAAAGCGGGCACAATTTTTCTAATCTCACGACGAGCCAGACAACGTCATGCGATAGCATTTGCTTGCACATGCATTGCACCTAATAAGTGATTGAAAACCTTGTTGTGTATATGGTATAGTTTTAAGTTCTCCGTCTTAACTTACTGAGCTGTGGTTGCTCACATCCCTATAGACATCGTACAGGTGCTGGCTGAGAAGCGGCAATAACTACTCTGAAGCTAGCAACTGCTGGATCCTGGGGAGTGAGGAAAAATATTGAAGAACGAACATATATTCTTAAGGTCTAAGTTTTGCTTTAATTAGAATTTCTCAATTTTGGAATAATGTAATAACTGAATTTATAGTATATATATATTTAAATTTTCTCACTTTCTTAGGTAAATGCTTTATCTAAATTACAAACTGTTTACTTCAAAGTGGGTTAGTCATGGACGCCTTATGTAGATCGGGTCTAAGATAGCGGTTGTAAGGCCAACTTCTATCTTAGGATGGTTTACACGGCGGGACTGTTACAACTCTGCCGCTTCGGGACGTAACAGCCTTGAGCCTGAGAGGTATGAGGAGAAGAAAAAGCCTGAGAAGAGGATAGAGAAAGAAGAATCCAACCAACCTAACCAAGTTGAGACTAAGAAAGTAGAGAAGGAGAAAGTGCCCGACACTAAGGCTTAAGAAGTTAAGTGCTTCAAGTGTTTAGGATACAAAATATATTGCCTCCCAATGTCCGAATAAGAAGGTTATGATTTTAAAATACGAAGGACTGGATGCTCAAGTAGAGAGCCAAAGTGACAAGAGCTTTGAGAGTGAGGGAATAATAAACATCTATCCTAAGATGGGAGAATTCTTACCCATCACAAGCCGATAAGCTGACATCAAAGAAGACCCAGGTCAAAGGGAAAACTTATTTTAGATTCAATGTTTAGTGAATGGGAAGACTTGTTCCCTGGTTGTTGATGGAGGTAGTTATACCAACATCGTTTGTATCGAGCTAATTACAAAGATGAAACTGCGAACCTACCCACATCCCCGACGTTATGGACTGAAGTGATTTGATGATAAAGGTATGGTCCATGTACCTAAGAGAGCTTAGATGGTATTCAAGGTAAATTAGTATGAGGGTGAATTAGATTTTAACGTGGTGCCTATGAATGCTACCAATCTAATTCTTGGCAAACCTTAGGAGTACGACCGGAGAGTGATCCATGATGGCTTCCTCAACACTTGTACAGTTTGAAAGGATAGACAAAGCTACTACTTAACTCCCATGAGCGTTAAGGAGATTCAGAGCAGCCCAGTACCTATGGTTAAAAGAAAAAGGAAGAGGACCCTATTTGGCATCTAGGCTTGTGCTCAACACTTAAAGTCGAGGTCGACTTCTTTTTAGCCCCACAATGATGCTAGGAATTGATCTACGACCATCTCTAAGTCACGACCAACTTGTTCCACGCCGAAGCCGAGCTTCTCCACTCAAGGTCAAGTTGATGCTAGAAGGCCAAGAATGGAAAGAAAGATGACTCAACAACTACTCTATAGGCTACCGAGCAGACCAAGGACCAATCGGCTGAGGTCCTCAGTGTAAAGACTAGTTCGATACGATGTGAAGAGTCTAGTGCCAAGCAATCTATGAGTTTAGTAACTATGGGCTAACCTTACTAGGAGCTTAGCTAAGCACATTATAACTTCAAGGAATCAAACTCCAGCTTAGCAGCTAGCTGCCGACCTAATCCTACTCCAACCCAACTTATCTTAAAACAGTCTAAATACCTTGTATGCTAACCTTCCTATTAAATGCACTGTTTAACACTGTTTTGAATACTTGTAAATATTTTCGTTACTTTTAAGTCATGGGCCTAGTCTTTAGGGTCTTAAGGCCTTGTATATTATTATAATTTTGTCACAAGAGTTTAAGATTTACTATAAATAGCAAAATCATGTAAGTAGCCAATTCATTACCTTTGATATTAAGAATTAAAGTGAGTATTCTCAAGAGACTTGTCTCTCTCGTAAGCTTAATTAAGCTAAGCTTGATTATTGAGTGTTATTTACTCTTTAATCCTTAGTGCGTTCCCATCAATCCTCTTCGTGTGATTATGGTGAACCCCTTCACTTGAATGAGTTTGTGAGTCACATCTAACCCTCATTTGAAGCCTCAAGCCTTGGTTTGGTTTTCATAAGTCATATCGAAATCCATTTCAAGCTTAATCCCTAATTGTGCTTATGTCTTGGTACATGACATCCATCCACATCTACATGTAAACCTTCACTCCATTTGCTACTTCATCATTTCCATTTGACCTCGAATACCCATTTAGGTTTTGATTAAGGTTCGTGTTCGCTACATACTCTGAATCGTATCACAAATGTATGATCCAAAACCCTAAAACCTTATAATAATGTCATTTTTGAATAGTGATATGCAAGGAATTTAGTTCCCTACATGATGATGCACTAGTCATTATCACTAAGGTGACTAAATTTGAAGTTAGAAAGGTTATGGTTGATACTAGAAGCTTGACTGACATCATCTTTAAGCATGCATTTGATCATATGCAACCAAAGCTCGAGAATTAAAAGATGTAGCCATACAAATACAATTAGTACGAGTTCAATAACCAATAAATGAGGGTTCAAGGAGTAGTCACCTTAACCTTGTAGATCAAGGATGATGACAATGTTATGGAAAAGGAGATTGGCTTTGTTATAGTAGATTGTCCTTTGCCCTATAATAGAATCACAAGCCAACCTTTCATTAACAATTTTAAGATGGTAGTGTCAATGGCTCATCCGAAGGTAAAATTCCTAGCCCTAATTGGAATGGAAACCTATCATGGGGATTAGCAATTAGCCAAATCTTTATACTTAAAAGCTTTAAATAAAGATCAAGTCTAACACATTAAGCAAGGTAAGAGCAATCATTTATAGATAAGAAAGGAGCCCAAGGAGGAGACTGTTACGCCCTAAAGCGGCAGAGTCGTAACAGTTCCGCCGTGTAAACCATCCTAAGATAGAAGTTGGCCTTACAACTGTTATCTTTGGCCTTACAACCGCTATCTTAGACCTGATCTACACAAGGCGTCCACAACTAACCTACTTTGAAGTAAACAGTTTGTAATTTAGATAAAGCATTTACCTAAGAAAGTGAGAAAATTTATATATATATATATACTATAATTCAGTTATTACATTATTCAAAAATGAAAAATTCTAAATAAAACAAAACTTAGACCTTAAGAATATATGTTTGTTCTTCAAATATTTTTCCTCACTCCCCATGATCCAGCAGTTGCTAGCTTTGGAGTAGTTATTGCCGCTTCTTAGCCAGCACCTGCACGACGTCTATAGGGATGTGAGCAACCACAGCTCAGTAAGTTAGGATGGAGGACTTAAAACTATACCAAAAACACAACAAGGTTTTCAATCAACTTATTAGGTGCAATGCATGTGCAAGCAAATGCCATCGCACGACGTTGTCCGGCCCGTCGTGAGATTAGAAAAATTGTGCCCGCTCTAATCCGGGTTGAGGAGTTGCCATTAATGCAACAGCTCACGACCAAACCCAGGCTTATGTAATGGAGACCTCGCTCCTCCCGCGACTACCTTCGAACCACTGACTTCACCCTCGCCACGACCTCCTCTCCTGTCACTTAGTTCGACTGAGGATGAAGAAGAGACCATTATGCAATCTTGCACTATTCCTTTCGAAGGGATCAGTATTTGGCCGGAGAGTTCTAAGTTCCCTTAATGGGTTGCCATGCATGTCCGATTAGGATTACTGGTCGTATATTTGATTAAGTCCAATTTAGGGTGATCAATTATTTCATACAATATATGCCAAAACAACAAACAGAATCATAACATCACCTATAATCAAGCACATGGACACATTCAACTATCTAACAAGCACAACCAAGCATAATCTTAAGCCTCCAAAATACAGCATCGTATTAATCCTAACTTACCTCGACTCCTCGCCCACTCACTTGAGGTTCGATTTGCTCAGGCCATCGCCGATCATCCCTATAACACAAATGTAGTTTCAGCTTTTCATATAACTATTATAGGTTCATTTTATCCTATAACGCTTATTGTTAGGTTTTGTTCAGGGTTTAATATGCCTAATTATCTAGGTCTTAAGTCTTTTATAATTATTCTAGGTTTGGGGTTAAGTTCGGGTTCGATTTTTGCATCGATTTCTAAGTTAGGTTCTGGTTTGATTTCTAAGTAGTGTTTTATATTCCAATCCTAAAAATTCGTTTCAACCCATAATGTAAAATTAATCACATTACTTCCCAATCTCCTAAATACCATCATTACCCCTAATCAGTATTTATTTTACCCAGTACACTTAAATCCATATTAGTGTACTGAATTCACTCCTAATATGAGAAATGTTTACATTTGTCATATAATTACATAAATTCAAGTTTCCTATCAAATTTATTGTACATTTTTATTATTATCAAAATATCAATTTTTATTATAATATTTTCTATTTATTATATTTCCAATAATTACCTATTATATATTATTACCTTTTATGTATATAATATACTTCTAATATTTCTATCACTCTAATTATCATCTCTAAACATCAATTATCATTTCAAAATGTCTAAATTCATCCTAAATCAGATTTTACTCCTAATTACCCTAATTTTCAAAAATAACTTAAAATGTAGTATTTTTCCATATTACTTATTTACTACATAATTAACTTAATAATTATATTTAACACCCTAATTGCTACGAGTATCATACTCCATCAGATTTCAACATCCTAAAACATGTACTTATTCACTAAATCAGTAATTAACCATTTAATTACTTAATTAATCCTAAATTACCCATTTTATGCCTCTTTTTAGGGCCTAAAAATTTTCTAAAAATTTTGAAAATCATCTAAGTAATCTACACAAAAATTTTGGGCTCGAAACTACGCTCCTAAGATCATTTATTTCTAAACCGAAACATGCTCGGTTTTACATGATTTCTTAAGGACCCTATATCACAAGACATATTTTCATCAAAATAATATTTTTCCTACAAACTACATACAAAAATATTCTAGAATAACAAAATTCATAATTTTCTAATAATATTTATTATTTTTACAAAATTACACAAGAATCGGGCTAAAAATCGAACTTACCGATCTGGGTGGCTCCGGCCACTGCCGGCTGTCGTAACCTTGTCGACCGGCCTGGGTGCTACCACCGCCGTATGGTGGTGGTGGCCGTCCACTTCCAGCTGCTCGTCTGGTGGGGGGTTCCCTTTAATAGCCCTAATTGTACAGTTTTTCCTAATTTTTTTCTAACTCGAATTTTTCTCTCAATTTTCGCCTCTCCCTAATTTTCTTTGATTTCTAACTATCCAAATGAGCTTTTAAATTTTTCTTTCTATTTATAGAGTTTTAGTGTAATTATTGTGCATTAAATTGGACAAGACAATTGCCTTATCCCTTAATTTTTGGCTTTTGTGTTGTCTTAATTTAATTGGCCGAATTTTTTCTTATTTTTCCCAACTGCCATGACCCAATTCTGGATCATTCTTGATTTTTTCTGATTTTTCTTGATTTTTCCTTAATTAATTATGAATTTTCTTTAAGTATTTTATATTATTTTAGTACATTTCGCGTATTTTAAGTAATTACGCGTATTTATACCTACATGTAAATTTATATATAGTACAAATAAATATTTCTAAATATTATTTAGGTCATTCTATTATTTTTAGTATACATATAATTTATCTCTAGCGATTCGTTAATTATCAGAATGCATTTTACGTATTTTCGATAAATAACGAGTTATATATTTAAAATTTGAAATTTTTATAGTCTTTTATTTTATTGCTTATTTTCTTAAATTCAAACTTACGGGATCATTTTTACTAATATTTTTAGCTTCACCTTATAATTTAGGTTTGATCGGATTTTTCAGCCGACCGAAACCTTGAGTGACTGGCTATGGGGCTTACAAAGACATTGACCATACAATTAAGTAATAAACCTAAGCATATTACTAAGGTCAAAGCTTGCATGTTAGCCAACCTTTGAGAAAGTATTGTGTGTTTTGTCCAAGCTAATAGAGATATTTTTGCCTAGTCTCCATCTAACATGCCTAAGATCCCCAAGGAGGTGATTACTTACAAGTTGAACATTGATCTAGGTGTGAAGGTTGTTTAACAAAAAAAAAAGACACCTTTGATGCATCTCTGAGGGCATACATATAGAGAAGCACCACAACGGATGAGAACCAAAAGAAAGTAAAAAGGGGTTAGCAAATCTAAGCAGTTACTAATTAGATATGACATACCAATTAATCCTATTCAACGTACAATTCATCTAATGTGACTTATCAGTCTAAACTCTGAGGTCACCCACCACTACTTCTTACTAAAGGGAATAGATAAGAGTTAAGAGATAAAAGATAACACTAAGGTTGCTCAGGAAAGGAAATTTTGTAATGCAATAATGTAATGTGTTGTTAGTGTACTAGTGAATAGGGTTTTCATACTAACCCTACTAAGGTAGTAAGGCATATGTGGAAAAGAAAAAAGGGTAATTTAGAAATGAAATACATGAAACATACTAAAAAGGATAAAAAGGAGAAAGAATATCCTATACGAAAAAGTAAGGAATTCTTCTAGAATACTATGCTAGAAGATACGTATCAAAAGACGACTAGAGGCTTGAAGTGCGGTTGGCTAAGTTGAAATGAATTCTAAGGCCACTTAGCAGTTGCAAGATCCTATTCGGACAAGGTTAGAGGAACAGTATTAGTTAAAGCTGACTTGGTTTAGTTCAGATTAGAGCTTAGGTATTGAAGGATACTCTACTCCTCTCTAGGTTAGGTATCTAGGTAACCCAATTTGGACAAAGGTCTAATGCTAGTCGACTTAGGACCTGCTCAGGTTATAGTATGAGCTCAGCAATAGGTATGGCTACTCAATTGGTTAGCATACATGCTTGGTAAGTCAGTATGATAGCTTGGTAGCTTAGAAACTATTTTGGTACTTACGAGAGCTTAGTACTCAAATCAACAGTAGTGTAAAAGATGAAGATCGAAATAGGAATCCTCATCTTGAATGGGGTTTTAAGCTAGTATTTTCCATGTGAATCCTTATAGTCCTCTAGCTTAGTTGTATGTGACTAGTCCAAAGAGTTGATTCCTATTAACTTTGCCCTAAAGGAGGCAAGCAGCCATGGAAGAGAAAGTTTAAAAATTATTGAAAGTAGGTCATTATAGAAGAATCATATCCTACTTGGCTAGCTAATTGTATTGTAGTCAAAAAGGCAAATGAAAAGTGGAGAATGTGCATCGACTTTATAGATCTGAATAAGGCATGTCCATAAGACTATTTTCCTTTGCCCCATGTAGACCAAATGGTCGATTTGACCTCAAGACATGCTCTGTTCAGCTTCATGGACACTTTTTTCTAAATATAACTAAATCAAGATGCACTCTTCTGATTAAGTACATAAATCTTTCATCACCAATTTCAAGACCTATTGTTACAAAGTTATGCCATTTGGTTTGAAGAATACAGGTACCACATACTAAAGCCTAGCTATGAAGATATTCAAACCTCAAATTCATAGGAACATTGAGGTATACGTGGATGATATGATTGTTAAGAGCAAGACTAATGAAGAACATCTTATCGACCTCTAGGAGACTTTAACACACTTAAAAGATACCATTTGAGATTAAATCCTCAAAAATATGTGTCTAAGGAATCTTCATAAAGTTCTTGAATTTCCTGGTGACACAAAGAGGAATCGAAGCTAATCCTAAAAAGATTTAAGCCGTATTAGATATGGAATCACCAAAGTCCATCAAAGAAGTTCAAAGGTTAACCGACCAAGTGGAAGCATTGAACCAATTTGTTTCTAAAATTGCAAAGAGGTATGTATAGTTCTTTCATGTTTTAAGAAATACTTTCGAATTTAGGTAGATAGCGAAATGTGAATAGGCTTTTAAGGCCATAAAGGAGTTCTTAACTAAACTGCTAATCTTATCAAAGCTAGTTCAAGGTGAAACCTTCCACTTGCATCTATCAGTAAGTAATTGTAGACACCCCATTTTAGCTTCCTTTATTTTTTTAGGATATGGTAAAGAATCTTAATTTAGGAAAAATACAAAAAATAAGAAAAAAATACAAAATCTATATAGAAAATTTAGAAAAAGCCAAAAGAATAAGAAATTTAGAAAAATACAAAAAAGAAATAGAAAATTTAGGAAAAATACCAAGAAATAAGAAATTTAGAAAAACATAAAAAATAGAAAAATTAAGAAAAGCCAAAAAATAATAAATTTAGAAAAAAAATCACAAAAATATAAAATTTAAAAAAAAGTTACAAAATGTAGAAAGATAGAAGATTTAGGAAATTTAGAAAATAATAAATTTTTAGATAGTTAATTAGAATGGAGTTTTTAATAAAAAATAAGGAGAGAGTCGTTGAGTTTAAGCTTAGATTTAAATCTAGCTCAAGTTAACCTTGTCCATAATTGCACATATGAATAAGGTATAGACTAACGGCCTAACGGATAAGCACTTGGACTAGCATCTACATTAAGCTTAAGGTCTTGGGTTCGAATCTTAACAAAAGTATGGAAAGCCTTTTATTTTTTTTTCAGAAGACATATTGCCACATCATCTACACTACGCTGCTATGTATCAAGATCTCATTGTGCCACGTATCTTAACACGTAACATTCAACAAATAGATTAAACTGATGTAGCATCAAGCTACGTAGCGAACACCATGCCGCATCAGTTGCTACGTGTTATAATGAGACACATGGCACGCGGCCACTAAATGGCATAACTAATGTAGTGCTACATTAACACCACATCAGCACCTCTTTCTCCCCCTTTCCTTCTCTTTCTCCCCAATTCCCTTTGATTCTCACACAAACCTCACCTAAGGTCCTTACTTTAAGGCTATTTTTACTTTTTTTTTTCTTTGTGATTTCACCAAATTAATGGCGAAATCACCAAGATAGCGTAAAGCACTGTGAATTAGTACAAGCAAACACATCCAGATTCGGTGTTTACAAGGATTAAATTGGGTTTGAAAATCCAAAAAAACTAAAATTTCATAAATTTACATTCATTTTGATTTTCAACTTTCCAAACTTAATCTAGTAATTTTAAGTATAAAAAGGGGGTTTAGGACTTCGTTTGTACATACACAATCATTAGAACCTACCCATAATCCTCTCCAAACATCAATTCGAGCTCTCTCTCTCTATACTCAATCTGCTTCTCTCTCTCTAACTTTGCCATCAACACAACCCACCTCAAGCCAAGTTAGCACCATAAGTAAGTTCCTTAGGTCTCTATCATTTGATCCTAACCCCCTCTTAGGTAACTGTGCCTCACAACACAAAGAGAAACTCAACCACCACCTAACCTTAGCCACAATCCCTGTACTCACAAACCACCGTGAGTCATCACCTTCAACTCAAGCTAACCCTACAGTTGAACTCACAACCACCTAAAACTACCAACCCAACACCTCTCTCGACTCTAACAACCCCCAAAACAACATGGAACTCTACTGTCACCACTACCTACATTCCGACCATCACCCAAACAACCCCTAATTGCCACGGCGTCATACTTATCCCTACTATCCCTAATCCAAAACACATAAAAAATGCCTTCCCCATTTGTGTTAGTATCTAGATCAAGCCAACCGCAATGTAGTCCTTCTTGTGACAAAACATGACCCAACAACCTATGACCAACCTTATGACCCAACCAAGATCCACAAACACAACCCAAGTTTGACTCACGTCCCCAGCTTGTCCAAGCCCACCCTTTCTTTTCTCTTTCATTAATTGTATTCTTTATTTATTTATTTTTTTACTTCCTATAATATGTAAATACAAATGTAAGATGTAAAATAAAAAAAAAAGGAAGAAAAGCGAAAAAAGAAAAAAAATGAAAAAGGCAAATAAAAAAAAAGGGGTTAAGTTTAATTTTTATTGACACAATGTAACTAAAATAAAAGGAAAAATAATAATGAATAATAAAAAATAAAATAAAATGAAAATAGAAAAAAAAAATTAAATAGATCAAACACTTAAAAGGATTTTGCCACTTAAAAAATTAAAATTTTCAAATAAAAAAAATAATAAATTATCCTTTTCAATTAGGCCCTTCTTTTTTAAAATTTCCAAAAAGCCTTAATTAGAAACTTTCTTTTGGAAAATTTTCTCAAGAAAACTTAAACTAGTTTAAAAACATAAACTTGGTCACTCTTTTTAAGAATAAAAGCAACCAACTTGCTAAAATTTTTACTAAAAGTTTTATGTACATTTGATCTCGAATAACAGGCATATAGGCACCTACGGGGTAATGATAAAAAATAAAAAAAAATTCACTTTAGTTTCAATTATTCAAATTCATTAATCAATTATTAAATTTCTTTTTTCTAGGATAATTATTGAAAGGTGATTTTAAGAGATTTGGTTTAAAATTGGAAAGTCAATGAAACCCGTAAAGGGTTTAAAAATTTTAACCTTCGGACCCATTTTTTTGGTTCTTAAAACCATTTTAAAAATTGGTTTTATCAAAAGACTGATAACTAAGTTATAACTAATTCACCTAATTGGTTATAACTTAACTCTTTTTCTCAACTCCAATCAAGTGGTAACTTTAAAAATATTTTCAAAGTTAAAAAACCGATTTTCTTTTAACCCTAGTCGAAAGTCAATATTAAACAGGTAAGGTTTAATATTGATCGGTTTAAAAAAGAATAATTTATAAAAATTGAGAAAAAAAAACAGGCTTGACTGCTTGGCAACTCCACTAAGGTTTGTTAAGAAGGTTAGTCATTCAACTTTCTAAAATTAAAATTAATCTCTAAAAATCACCTTACTAAGTGTAATTTATTCATTAATTCATTATTATTTATACCATAACCGTACTAACATTTCTGCAGGTTTAATTATTCAACTATATGGGGATGGAGGAATTTATTTTATGTATCATAAATGCATGATAGACACAATCAAACCTGGACCGTATTAGGACCCTAGGACAAGGGGGCCATTGTGTAAGCTCCGAGTGCTGTGGTGTAACCACTGCTCGGGATTGATTAGGCTACTCCTAATTAAGCTTGATGCAACCAATGAAAGTGTTCTTTAACAAGTGAGGTAACACAAGCTTAAGGACCTTTAGAACCCACCCTTTTTGTATTCACAACATCCAGAATCAACAAATAATCGAGCAAGATGAGAATGAAAATATATAATGGCTTGGAGTTTCCTTGATAGCCCTTGTAATTTTATTATGTTGTAAACACAAAATTATTGTAAATAGGTTTCGTTTATTGTAAATAACGGTCGGTCGATCTTATAACATATTTTTTCTTTTTTAATTCAAATTAGGAAATGGCTTAATCATCCAACTCCGTCTACTTCAGGGAAATGTTCATTGACAAGCCCATCAGTCCTAAGCCTATCTTAGACCAATGGATTCGACACTTTAATCCAACAGAATAAGAGACCATCATCAACAAGATCAGGCCCATTCCATCGCTTCCTAAGGTAAAAATGGAGATTAATTTGATTAAGGCCTTAACCAACTTTTGGGAGCCTAAGAAAGTGGCTTTTTGAGTTAGGCCTCACATGATTATTTCAACACATGAAAAGTACACCCAATTACTTCAAGTCCCTTCCTTAGAAAATATATACACCCTAAATTTGGAAGTTGACCCGGTGAATTCCTTTTCAAGATTCTTGGGTATCAGAAAAGTTGAAGTGAACAAAGCCCTCAGAAGCTGTAATGGGAACTGCATCAAATTGGAAGACTTAAACGTTTTGTTCATCATCAAACCTAGATCCAACCTACGGGACATCTTCTGTGGCAATCTCAAATACTGGGGACAAAATAAAATAAAAGCCTTTATCCTTGCTGCATTCGAGACTCTCCTATTCCCTAATGGAAAGGTCCTCATCCATTTCAGCATCATTAAGTTAATGGGCCAATTTTTTGAAGGCAAATCATGTCCCGGCCCTTCTCACAAAACCAATTAGAAGCCCCAACATTTTAAATGAAAAGATCGATGGCGCATTAAAGACCAGCATGGCATTACTAATAGTATGGTTTACAAACCACATGAAGTGTTATGGGCTTAATCTGATTTGAGGAGAATTTGCTCATAATATTGATCTGATCGATTCTTTTATCAATAAGGTCTATCTCCTAAAAGGAAAGCCTACTTACTACTGGGTAGTAATAAATGGATAGTAAGATGTAGCAACTTCAAAAGGGTAATCTTAGTCTGCAAAAATTATCAAGCAATATCCGTAATTAGGATGAAATTGTGTACAAGCTATTACCCTAACAATATGATCACACAATTAGAAGGTATCCAAGATATAGTCTATAAGCCTCCACTAAACATCACGACCTTAGATTATGAGGACCTTCAAATTCCTCTACCACAAAAGACATCCAAACTCCGGGCAATCAAATAGTGATAGGAAACAAGGACTGTCCACCCAAACATCGATTTAGGAGAGTGGCTAGGAGAAGTGGACAAGCATAGAGTCACTAAAGAATACTTGTACAATTAGCTCCATAAGGTAAGAGGGATCCAATATCAAGCACCGAAAATCATCCAACCCACACTAGTTGAACCAAATCCTGAAATCAAGACCTACATGGACCAAGTACAAGCTCGTGTAGAAGTAATCTATGAAGAGTGGACATGTAGGAGGATCTGTTTTAGGAATCAAGACAACATTCTTGAGTCTTAGAACATCAACTGAGGATGATCTAGAAAAGGGTCAAAGAACTTGAAGAAAAGGAAGAGCCTATCCTAAAAAAGAGGAAGGAAGTACCAGTAGGACCCAGTAAGTAGAAAAAGAGAACGCTTGCCAAGTGCCAAAAAAACATTTAGAAATAAGAATACTCTTCTTGAATGTATTTTCTTTTTCAAATAATGTAAAAGGGAACTCCTAAAGCTAAAAAATAATGAAAATGATTATCTTACTGGTTATTCATCGATTCTATTTCTCTACATTAGTATGCCATGCATTTTCGCATTCCTATACATTTCTTTGTTTTTCATTCATCTCATTTAAAAATATTTGTGTGCTAACTTGTTGAGAAGTAATCTTAAACCAAATTGCCATGATAGCTCCTAAGCATCAAACCTTCTAAAGATGTCCTATCAGAACCTACTCTCAAACTAGAATGGCCAGCCATGGAAATGACAACACCAACACCAACAACAACAATGTTAACCCTAAAATTGTTGATCCTATCGAGTTGAGGTTCCACTCTTTGGAATGAACAGTGGAGAAGATTATGGATCAATTGAGCTTCCTTAATAGCATCGCCTTACTTAGGTCTACAGCTTTATCAAATGAAGAAAACTCCAAAGCCTGGTATGGAAAGAATGTTGAAGTGTCACCCCTTGAAGCAAAAGAAGCTTACCTCAAAGTCAACTGGGCCTTTGAATCCTTTGAGATAGAAGGTGTCTATCTGAAGGTCAACTTGAATTTTGAACCAAATACTTACTCATTTCTAGTTAACTCAAAACCTAAAGCTAATCAGAACAAATTGAAATAACTCAAAAGGCAATTAACCCAACAAATCACTGAGAAGATGAAAATGCTTAAAGGGTATGATGGATTTGAGCAAGCTAGTATAACAGATTTCTCTACTTATGACTATGGAAGCTTCCTAAAGAAATTTAAAGTACCTAACTTTGAAAAGTATAATGGAACTAGGTGCCCTAAACTGCACACCAGGTTGTATGTACGCAAAATGGACAAGTACGTGCAATATGATCAACTTATGGTCCAAACTTTTCAAGATAGCCTAACAGGCCCTACTTTGACTTGGTATGCCCAATTGGATTGGAACTAAATAAACATATGGGAGAAACTAGCTAAGGCATTTTATGAGAAATATAAGTTCAATGTTGAAGTGGCACCAACTATGATGAATTTAGTTGCCCTGAGGAAAAGGCACAATGAATCTTTTAAAGAGTACGCCCAAAGGTAGAAGTCCTTAGCTACAAGGGTATCTACCCCCATGACTAAGAAAGAGTTAACTTTGGCTTTTATCAACACTCTTAAGAGACCCTACTTCTTTCACTTAATTGGGCAAGCCTCTTCTAATTTTGCAGAGGTGGTAGTAGCAGAGTATCGGATCGAAAGTGCCGTCTCCTTCGATAAATTATAAGAACCATCAAACAGAAGACTACCCTTTGCTAAACCTACCACTAGCAAGCCCAAAGAAACTACTGTTGGCATGGTCAATTCAAATACCAAGCCTAATGCTCGGGTTTCTTTCAGGACGAATCATCTACTAACTCAGCAATGATTCAGAAGCCAAGTCAATAGAGCCCCAAGGCAGTTCACCAAAATACCTGTTCCTCTCAATTAGATACTTAAAAAACTAAGAAAGGATAATCTGCTCCATTTTAAGGCTCCTAATGAAAGGTACAGGCCAAGATTTTTTTATCCCAATGCAAAATGTCAATATCATCTGGAGCAAGTAGGCCATTCAACAAACTCATGCTGGAGATTAAGAAATAAAATTTAGGATTTAATCGATGAAGGCACAATCCAACTAAACTTCGTAGAGGCTCTTGTTCCAAACATCAAGAATAACCCCTTGCCTAATCATAGGCCCATTATCAATATGATATTTGACAACTTAAATCCCTTCATTAACATGATCGATTCCAACCGAGAGCCCAATGTCTACAAATTATACAAACAAGAGGAGACACAAACTCCACAAACCAAAAGGTAAACCTTCCATGTGCCTATAGCCCCCGAAAATTATAAAACTACCCCTCTCAACTACTAGGTAGCAAATCAAGGGCAATTGAGCTCACTTATGGGAAGGATTACCCGCTTTAGTAGAATTTACAACCTGAAGGAGGAGCTAAAAAAGAAAACTGTGCTGGAAAGGCCAAATAATGAACTAGCTGAATATGAAGAAGGATTGCCTACTTTCACCAAAATAATCAAGTTTAGTGAGTATAAAATAATGGATCACCTCATTAAGACTACAGCACAAATATCTCTTATGAGTTTATTGATGGCGTCAGAACCACATTGGGAAGCTTTGTTCAGAACATTAAGGAAAGTCAAAGTCCCTTGCGAAATACCAATTGAAAGAATAGGGTTTGTCACTAACTCTATCCTTACCATGGATCAAATTTCTTTCTTTGTTAAAGAACTAGGTGAAGAATGTAACCAACACACCAAGCCTCTCTTCATAATAGTGAGGGTAAACAACATCATCACAACAAGAGTCCTCATTGGCAATGGATCATCCTTGAATGCCTACCCTCTTGCCACCCTAGATCTATTGGGCATCAATACAACCACTATTAAGCTAAGTTTAATGATAGTTAAGGCTTTTGACGAGTCTAGAAGAGAAATTATAAGGTAGATCGATTTATTGGTTGATTTTAGCCCACAGACTTTCAACATTCGATTCTAAGTCTTGGACATCCCAAGGACCTTCAACCTGTTATTAGGAAGACCATGGATACATTTAGTAGGGGCTATACCTTCAAGTCTTCATCAAAAGGTTAAGTTCATCTCCAATAACCAGGTCATAACCATTCTAGATGACCAAGATTACGAAATATATAAGGAAACGACCATACCCTATATTTGTATTGAGGAGTAAGAGGACTTTAGGCTCCAAATGTTTGAAGAGGTGTGCATAATTACTGATCAGGACAAAGATGAGAGGCTAAAATTCAAAGAAGGCTAGTTTGGTACCTATAGGCTAGATTACATCCCAACTTCAATGGAAGAGTTGCAAAAAATGCAAGCTAGGGGTAGAAGAGGTGATAAGTTATATCATGCCTCGATGACCTTCCTACCATTGTTAGAAACTTTCATCCGGGCTAATGTCTAGAATTTAGAGCCTACCAAAAAGGATACCTCCAACAGAAATAAAATAGTTGGCCCATCTAACAAGTCCCAGCACCTAAATAATTAGTTCTCTATCCCTATGAATAGCAATAAGTCTTATCTAGGGTAAAGGATGAATCACGATTTAGTATTTTACAAAATTTTATAATAATTACCTTTATTCTACGATATCGTACTCAAAAGAATTTCCTCTAAATAAGAATTAGTCTCCTTTCTCTTCACTTCTTCCCTACTTACACTCTTTCCTTTACATACTTTTCCTTTTCCCAGATCTAATACTTCGAATGAAGGCTATGGATATCTCATGTAGATAAGTGATGAAAATATTGATATCACTTCATGCCCTAAAGGGTTAGTTATTGGGCATGATGTCAATGACCATAGTGACGTTCAAGAAAGCTGGCAAAAACATAAAATGAGTAGAATTTCTATTGACGAGCCAATTGAGATGATTAATGTTGGGGCTGATGACAACACCAAAATATTGAAAATTGGAGGGAATTTGAAAGAAGAACAAAAGGTAGAAATGACTGCACTACTATCTGAATACTAAGATGTGTTTACATGGTCTTATAAAGATATGCCCAGATTAGATCCATCAATCGTAGTCCATCGCTTACCCACATGTGAGGATATCAAACCTGAGAAGCAAAAGCTAAGAAGGTTCCGACCAGATGTCTTGTTGAAAATTAAAGAAGAAGTGAAAAAGTTATTGGAGGTTGGTTTCATCGAAGTATCTGATTAACCCGAGTGGGTAGCTAACATTATATTAGTAATGAAGAAAAACAAAAAAGTCCAAGTGTACATAGATTTTCAAGACCTCAACCAAGCAACCCCTAAAGATAATTTCCTCTTGCTCCATATTGACATCTTGGTCAATAACACAATCGAGAATCATCTTTTCTCATTCATGGATGAGTTCTCTAAATATAATCAAATTCGAATGTTTAGAGAGGATAAAACCAAGACTACATTCATCATAACTTGGGGCACATTTTTCTATAAAGTTATGCCTTTTAGGCTTAAAAACTCTAGGGCAACTTACCAAAGAGCCATGGTTGCAATCTTTCACAACATGATGCACAAAGAAGTTAAGGTATATGTTGATGATATGATTGAAAATCCAAGGAAAAAAGAAAATCATGTAGATAATCTAAGCAGATTATTTGATAGGTTGAAAAAATTCCAATTAAAGCTTAACCCAAAGAAGTGTACCTTTGGAGTAACTTCAGGGAAATTATTGGGTTTCATCATTAGCCAAAGGGGCATCGAAGTGGACCTTAATAAAGTCAAAGCAATAATCGACTTGCCCCCTCTATGTATACTCAAAGAAATCAGAGGCTTGTTAGGCTATTTAAACTATATAGCCCGGTTCATATCTCAACTTATAGATAAATGTCATCCCCTATTTAAGTTATTGAAAAAGAATACCAAGATAAACTGGGATGAAGAATGCAAGCACTTGGATTGGCATTTACATTAAGCTTGAGGTCTTAGGTTCAAATCTTAGCAAAGGCATGGAAAGCCTTTTATTTTTCTTTCAAAAGACGTACTGCTACATCATCTACACTATGCTACCACGTGTTAGGATCTCATTGTGCTATGTGTCCTGATTCGTAACATTCAATAAGTGGACCTAGCTGACATAACACTCCACGTATCAAACTACATAGCGAACACTAATTGACATAGCTACCACATGTTATAGTGAGACATGTGACACACGGCCACTAGATGACACAGCTGACGTAGCACCATGTCAGCACCTCTTTCTCCTCCTTTCTTTCTCTTTCTCCCTCATTCCCTTTGATTCTCGCATAAACATTGCCTAAGGTCCTTAGTTTAAGCACATTTTGACTCTTTTTCTTTGTGATTTCACCAAATTAATGGTGAAATCACGAAGATGGTGTAAAGCACTGTGAATTAGTAGAAGCAAACATGTCCAAATTTGATCTTTGCAAGGATTAAATTGGGTTTGAAAATTCGAAAAAACTGAAATTTCAAAAATTTACATTCATTTTGATTTTTAACTTTTTGAACTTAATCTAGTAATTTTAAGTACGAAAAGGGGCTCTAGGACTTCATTTGAACACACACAATCATTAGAACCCACTCATAATCCTCTCTAAACATCAATTCGAGCTCTCTCTCTCTCTCTATACTCAGTCTGCCTCTCTCTCTCTAACTTTGCCCTTGACACAACCCACTTTGAGCTAAGTTAGCACCATAGGTAAGCTCCTCAGGTTGTTGTTGTTTATACCTAACCCCCCTCATAAGTGGCCATGCTCCGCAACACAAAGAGAAACTCAACCACCACCTAACCCTAACCGTGATCCCTTTACTTAGAAACCACCACAAGTCACCACCTTCAACTTAAGCTGGCCCTACGACTGAACTCCTAGTTACCTAAAACCACCAACCCAATACCTCTCTCGTCTCCATTAACCCCTAAACAACATGGAACTCCACCACTGCTACTACCTACATTCTAACCACTGCCTAAACAACCCTCAACTACCGTAACGTCGTGCTTACCCCTACTATCCCCAATCCAAAACACATAAAAAATGCCTTCTCCATTTGTTTTGGTGTCCAAATCAAGCCAACCGCAACGTGCTCCTTGCTGTGATAGAACACGACCCAATAACCCGTGACCAACTTGATGACCCAACCAAGATCTACAACCATGACTTAGGTTTGACTTGCATCCCCAGCTTGTCCAAGCCTACCCTTTCTTTTTTCTTTCATTAATTGTAATCTTTTCTTTTCTTTTCTTTTTTTTTTTTTTTTACTTCCTATAATATGTAAATGCAAATGTGAAATGAAAAATAAAAAAAGAAAAAAAGAAGAAGAAGAAGAGACAAAAGAAGAAAAAAAAAAACCGAAAAGGGAAATAAAAAAGGGGGCTAAGTTTAGTTTTTATTATCATAATGTAATTAAAATAAAAGGAAAAATAATAATGAATAATGAAAAATAAAATATAATGAAAATAGAAAATAAAATAATTTAAATAGATCAAATAATTAAAAGGATTTTGTCACTTAGAAAATTAAATTTTCCAAATAAAAATAATAATAAATTATCCTTTTCAATTAGGATCTTTTTTTTTTTTAGAATTTCCAAAAAGCCCTAATTAGAAACCTTTTTTTAAGAAAATTTTCTCAAGAAAACTTAAACCAATTTAAAAACATAAACTCGACCACTCTTTTTTAGAATAAAAGCAACCAATTTACTAAAATTTTTACTAAAAGAACTACGTACGTTTCATTCTAAATAGTAGATACTTAGACACCTATGAGGCAATAGTAAAATTTTTAAAAAAAAAAAAAAAAAACCATTTTTCCACTTTAGTTTAAATTATTAAAGTTCATTAATCAATGATTAAATTTTGTTTTTTTTTAGATAATTATTGAAAGGTGATTTTAAGGGATTAAGTTTAAAACTGGAAAGTTAATGGTATCCGTAAAAGGGTTAAAAATTCTAACTCTTAGACTAGTTTTTCTGGTTCTTATAACCATTTTAAAAATTAGTTTTATTAAAATACCGATAGGCAAGTTATAACCAATCTACCCAACTAATAATAACTTAACTCTTTTTCCCAACTCCGGTCGGGTGGCAACTCTAAAAATATTTTCAAAGTTAAAAAACTGATTTTCTTTAAACTCTAGTCAAATGTTAGTATTAAATGAGTAGAGTTTAATATTGATTGGTTTAAAAAAGATTAATTTGTAAAAACCGGGAGAAAAAACCAAGCTCAATAACTTAGCAAGTCCACTAGGGTCTTTCAAGAGGGTTAGCCATTAAACTTTCCAAAATTAAAATTAATCTCTAAAAATCACCTTACTAAGTGTAATTTATTCATCAATTTGTTATTATTTGTACCACAACTGTACTAACATTTTTGTAGGTTTAATTATTCAACTGTATGGGGATGGAGGTATTTATTTTATGTACCATAAATGCATGATAGATACGGTCAAACTTAAACCATATTAGGACCCTAGGAGGAGGGGGCCATTGTATAGGCTTTGAGTGCTGTAATGGAACCATAACTCAAGGTTGATTAGGCCACTTTCACTTAAACTTAATGCAACCAATGAAAATGTTTTTTAACAAGTGAGGTCACACAAGCTTAAGGACCTCTAGAACCCACTCTTTGTACATTCACGACATTCAGAACTGACAAATAATCAAGTAAGATGAGAATGAAAATATATAATGGCTTGGAGTTTCCTCGATTTCCCTTGTAATTTTAATATGTTGTAAACACAAAATTGTTGTAAATAGGTTTTGTTTATTGTAAATAATGGTCGGTTGATCTTGTAACATATTTTTTCTTTTGTAATTCAGGTTAAGAAATGGCCTGTTCATCCAACTCCATCTACTTTAGGGAAATGTTTGTTGACAAGCCCATCAGTCCTAAGCCTATCTTGGACCAATGGCTTTGACACTTCAATCCAAGAGAGCAAGAGACCATCGTTAACAAGATCAGGCCCATTCTATTTCTTCCCAAGGTAAAAATAGAGATTAATTCGATTAAGGCCCTTACCAACTTTTGGGAGCCTGAGAAAGTGGCTTTTTGAGTTAGGCCTCACATGATTATTTCAACACATGAAAAGTACACGCAATTACTTCAATTCCCTTCCTTAGAAAATACATATACCCTAAATTTGGAAGTTGACCTGATGAATGCGTTTTTAAGATTTCTGGGGATCAGAAAAGTTGAAGTGAACAAAGTCCTCAAAAGCTGTAATGGGAACTGCATCAAATTAGAAGACTTAAAAGCTTGGTTCACCATCGAACCTAAATCCAACCTACAGGGCATCTTCTATGGCAATCTCAAAGACTGCGAACAAAACAAAATAAAAGCCTTTATCCTAGCTACATTTGGGACTCTCCTATTCCTAAATGGAAAGTTCCTCATCCATTTCATCTTCGTTGAGTTAATGGGCCAATTTCTTGAAGGCAAATCATATGTCTTGACCCTCCTCATAAAATAAATTAAAAGCCTCAACATTTTAAAAGAAAAGAACGATGGCACACTAAAGACTAGCATGACATTACTAATAATATGGTTTGTGAGCCACATGAAGTGCTATGGGCTTGATTTGATCCGAGGAGAATTTGTTCATAATATTGATCCGATCGATTCTTTTATCGATCCATCTCCTAAAAGAAAAGTTCACTTATTGCTAGGTAGAAGTATTACGAAATGGACAGTAAGGTGGAGCAACTTCAAAGGGGTAAAAATGATCAAGCAATAGCCCTAATTAGGATGAAATTGTACATAGGCTATTACTCTAACAATATGATCACATAATTCAAAGGTATCCAAAATATAGTCTATAAGCCTCCACTAAACATCACGACCTTAGATTATAAGGACCTTCGAATTCTACTACCACAAAAGACACCTAAACTTCAGGTAATCAAACAGTTATGGGAAATAAGGACTGTCAACCCAAACATCGATTTAGGAGAGTGGCTAGGAGAAGTGGACAAGCATAAGGTCACCAAAGAATACTTGTATGATCATCTCTATAAGGCAAGGGGGATCCAATATCGAGCACCAGAAATCATTTAACCCACACCAGTTGAATTAGATCCTGAAATCAAGACCTACATGGACCAAGTACAAGCCTGCATAGAAGTAATCTATGAAGAGCGGACATGTAGGAGGATCTTTTTTGGGAATCAAGAAAACATTCCTAAGCCTTAGAACATCAATTGAGGATGATCCAGAAAAAGGTCAAAGAACTTGAAGAAATAGAAGAGACCATCTTAAAAAAGAGGAAGGAAGCACCAACAGGACTTAGTAAGCAAAAAAAGGGAACGCCTACCAAGTGCCAGAAGAACATTTAGAAATAGGAATACTCTTCTTGAATGTATTTTCTTTTTCAAATAATGTAAAAGGGAACTCCCAAAGCTACAAAATAATAAAAATGATCACCTTACTAGTTATTTATCAATTCTATTTCTCTGCATTCATATGCCATGTATTTTCTCATTCTTATATGTTTCTTTGTTTTTCATTAATCTCATTTAAAAATATTCATGTGCTACCTTGTTGAGAAATAATCTTAAACCAAATCGCCATGATAGCTCCCAAGCATCAAACCTTCCAGAGAAGTCTTATTAGAACCTACTCTCAAACCAGAATGGCTAGCTAAGGAAACGACAACACCAACACCAACACCAACAATGTTAACCTTAAAATTGTTGTCATAAGGTAAATAAAATAAAAGGAAAAATAACAATGAAAAATAAAATATAATGAAAATAGAAAATAAAATAATTTAGATAGATCAAATCATTAAAAGGATTTTGCCACTTAGAAAATTATATTTTCCAAATAAAAATAATAATAAATTATCCTTTTCAATTAGGATCTTTTTTTTTTAGATTTTCCAAAAAGCCGTAATTAGAAACCTTTTTTTAAGAAAATTTTCTCAAGAAAACTTAAACCAATTTAAAAATGTAAACTCGACCACTCTTTTTTAGAATAAAAGCAACCAACCTGCTAAAATTTTTACCAAAAGAACTACATATGTTTGATCCTGAATAACGAGTATATAGGTACCTATAGGGCGATGGTAAAATATGAAAGAACAAAAAAGAAAAACAAATTTTCCACTTTAGTTTAAATTATTTAAGTTAGTTAATTAATGAATAAATTTTTTTTTTCTAGGATAATTATTGAAAGGTGATTTTAAGGGATTAGGTTTAAAATTGGAAAGTCAATAGTACCGGTAAAAGGTTTAAAAATTCTAACCCTCAGACCCATTTTTCTGGTTCTTAAAACCGTTTTAAAAATTGGTTTTATCAAAAGACCGATAGCTAGGTTATAACCCATCTACCCAATTGGTTATAATTTAACTCTTTCTCTAGACTCCTCCGATTGGATGGCAACTCCAAAAATATTTTCAAAGTTAAACCCTAGTCAAAGGTCAATATTAAACGGGTAGGGTATAATATTTATTAGTTTAAGGAAGACTAATTTATAAAAACTAGGAGAAAAAACCAAGCTCGATAGTAATCAAACTCTTTCATCTATGCTCCTTACGAGCAGAAGGAAAGGATCTATAGGCTAGTTTATCTTGTTAGTCATGTTCTATAAGGTTTAAAGTTATAATATATAAAGTTAGAGAAGTTTGTTCGAGCCATTATTATCATAGCAACCAAAAAACTCTAACCTCACTTTAAGGTACACCAAGTTATGGTTCCAACTAATCAACCCCTAAAGCAAGGCCTACAAAAGCCTAATGTCTTAGGTCGAATGGTAAAGTACGCTTTAGAGCTTAGTGCTATAGGAATTCAATACCAACCTAAAGAGGCCTATAAGGCTCAAAATTTAGTAGACTTCATATTTGAGTTAACTAGGTCTAAGAAACTTGTCACGGACAATGAAGAGCCAACTTAAAAGCTATATGTTGATGGATCATCTACATGTGAAGGGAGTGGGGCATGTCTAATCTTGAAAGGCCCAATGGCAGCTCAAATTTCCAGCAAGCAATAATGAATCAAAATACGAGACGCTGTTGGTAAGAATAAAGCTAGCTAAGGTGGTTGGAGCTAAGCATTTGGACATTTACTCTAACTCCCAATTGATTGTTAATCAAGTTTAAGGGAGATAGCATAGCTAAGGATGAGAACATGATCCAATATCTATAGTTGGTTAAGGAGTTTAGATCAGATTTTGAGGCCTGGCAATTGATGAAGATTTTGACAATAGAAAATTGTACAATAGATAAGCAATCTTAGTTAACCTCCATAGGTTTACCAAACTAGGAGGAGAGAATTTTTATTGAATATTTATAGAAAAGAGCATTGAAAGATAACCAATGGAATGTTTAGAAGTTTAACAAAAGCAAGTGGAATACTATTAGATTGACCCTATTCTTGGCTACTTGAAGGATGGTGTTTTGCCTTGAAATAGTAAGGATGCTCAAAGACTTGTATATAAGGCCGCCAACTTTACAATTATTGGTGGGAAGTTGTATAAGAAAGAGTTGAGCATACCCTATTTAAGATGTTTGCAACCAATGGAAGCAGAATAAGTCCTTTCCGACCTACCTTCTGAAGTGTGCAGCAATCACATTAGAGCTAGAACTTTGTATGCGAGAGCTCTACGAATGAGATATTGGTGACCCATAATGAAGAAAGACTTACTTCACTTAGTTTAGACTTATGATTTCTGTTAGAGAAATGCTCCAATAGAGAAAGCTCCAATCGTAAGTTTGATCCTACTCACTAATCCTTAGCCTTTTGCCTAATGGAGGTTAGACATTCTCGATTCATTTCCAAAGACCACTAAGCAAAGATAGTATATCATTTTGCAATGGATTACTTCATGAAATAGGTTGAGGTTAAGGCAATGATGAGCATAACAAAGTGAAGTACTGAGGCCTTCACACTTAGCAACATTTTGACAAGGTTTAAGATACCTTTTGCTATTTGGTAATGATAAATACCAAGATTCTATGAAGCTTGGCAAATTAGGTTATGCTATACATCTATTGTATACCCTTAGAGTAATGGCCAGGTAGAGGCTATGAGCAAAGTTATTCTCTAAAGTTTGAAAAAGAGGGTAAACCGAGCTAGCAATAAATAGGCAGATGAATTGCCAAATGTTTTGTAGGATATAGGACTACACAAAGGACCTCGATCGGCCATACTTCTTACTAGCTAGCATTTAGGTCCAAAGCTGTGTTGCCAACTAATCTACAAATGGAGAATGTAAGAGTCCGAACTTACACTCTTGAGTACAATGACATAGGCTTGCAAGCTAATTTGGTTACTATCCCTAAAACATAAGCATTGGCTAAAACTCATCTTATTGCCTATTAATAACATGTAGCTTAATACTATGACAAGCATGTTAAGCATAAGTGTTTTTAACCTAGTGATTTAGTCTTCAAGAAGTTGGAGGCATTGGAGCAAGAGAATGTTAAGGGAAGTTGACTGTTGCATGGGAAGACCTTACTAAGGTAAAGGAGGTGATAGGGAATGGACATGCTTATATACTGGAGAGACTCAATGGACAAACTATTCCTTGAGGTTGGAATGTTAACAATCTCAAACCTTATTTGGAGTAACCAATCTATGAATGAAGATATGTGGAGTTTTTATTGTTGTTAATCATGTAGATTTGCAAAAGTTGTTCGTTTGTTTTATTAACATTGATTGTTAGTTTTGTGGTTATGTTTGTAAGTGGATTTGGTCCATAAATCTACTTGATTGTTCATCTTTATTATTAGTGTGTTATATGTGGTTGGAGTAAGTGAATCGACTTTTTTCCTTTCTAACAGTTTATATAATGAAGTCTTTAATTATTCAATGTTGTTCAAATTTATACCGTGCTTTTTTTTTAACATATCATTCTTTATGAAAAAGAATAAATGTAATTATAAATAATGTATATGATCCTTATTTGACCTGTTGGTTAAGGAAAACTCGAAAAGCCTCCAAACCATACTAAAGGGTAACAAGCAAATCATACAGCACTAAACTCCTAAGTCCTATGTTCGATGGACACTGGGACAAAGGATATTTGAAAATATCTAAAGTCCATAAGTAACTCAAACGACAAGATGGAAAAGCCTTAAGCTCTTTTAAGAGTGACAAGCACAATATCTATAACTCCTCACAAAGGATTATAAGCTATTTGTAAACCCCTAAGTCATCAATTGACAATAGGCATAATACTTTAAGTTTGCTAAATAGATAATGAGTCACCTAGAAACCTTAGAATACAAGCGCAATGCTCTAAGTCCAATCAATTGACAATGGGCTACCATTACCTTAACTATTCTAAATCAATTGCATAAGTACTGAATTCTTGGGAGCTTTCGAGCTCCTAAGTGCCAACATGATGCTCTAAGTCCTATAATAAACTGAGACAATGAGTTGAACAAAAGCCCAGATCATCTAATAACAAATTAAAAGGGCTTACAGGTATCATAAAGTAAATATACTGCCAAGATCCCTAAACGTACATATAAATACTAGATAGAACCAAAGCAAGTACAGTCCAAAGTTTAAGTTGAAAAGATAAAGATATATAAAGGTCTTGTAAAAGCTATTATAGAGGTCCAACAAATTATCCTTACATCTAATAAAGGTTGGCATCTTAACCTGAGAGTAGTTAAAAAAGTAGAAAAATAAGTTGAAAAAATGACAGTTCACTTCTCTAAAACTTAATTGGCAACAACAGTTTGGTTGTTAAGGACTTGGTTAGTATTAGGCTAGACATTGGGAGATGGATTTGGAGCAGGAGCTTTAGAGACTTCACAAACATTAGAGGCTTCTTAGGTATTTGCAAAGCCAACCATGGGGACATCAATACCTTCATTTGGTTAGTTTTCCACCTCGGTCTCATTTGCATTGTCTTCCCTAGTAGGAGTAGCAAGAGCTGCCTCCTTCTGACCTCATTTGGCAAAGTCTAAACAACTCAAGTCATAGTTAAGGTAGTGGATAAAGACCTCATCTCAAGCCAAATTCACCCCATCAAGCATCTTTTACAACATCAAGTTTATATACTCTTAGCTCTCTTGGGTGTCTTGATAAGCTTTATCATAAGCCTTCTGTTAATTTAAGCTTTACTCCTTCTCGAGATCTATCATCTTAAATCTAAACTCTTCATACGAGCTTTGTAGATGGGTAACTCCTCACTATGCTTACTTTTGAGGGATTCTACCTCACCTTGTGATTCTTATAGGTTGAACATTAACTGGGAACTTTTCTTGTACTTTTGACTAGAGCTGCTTCTTTCTCTTCCATAGACTCCAGCTTTTCCTTCAAACTTTTTATTTCATCCTCCAATTTAGCCTTCTCCAAACCCCATTTTTCTCAAAGCTTTTTCTACTTGGTCTCAACACAAGCGACTTGGTTCTTAGCACCTTCAGTAATCTAGAAGGGAAGAAGCTAAATCCGTTAGATTAAATAAATGAAAAGAAAATAGGGAGATATGAGGTGTGAGGTTTATGGCCCTCTTCTCTTCATCCAGAGCTTCAACAATCATCATCAGACATTGAGAACTTTGAAAATAAAAGTCAAGTGACCTATCCATTTCTGAGGGTTGAATGTCTTTTTAGACAAAACTTAACGATATTCATTAAGGGTTGAATGTCCTTTTAGAGACGAATATCCCTCACCAATGTTAAAGTGACCTATCCATTTCTGAGGGCATGGTTAGCTATACTAACATTCCAACAAAGAATTGCAAGACATCCTAATTTTCTTTCTTGGAAGGTTTCAAGGGCTTAGTATGGTGAAAGGCACCTGTTTGGCCTTCTTTAAGTCCTTAGAGCTACCATCAATCTTATCATCCTTCTTCTGACCTTCATCGAGAGACTTTCTCTTAGCTAGGTCCCTCTTTAAAAGTGGGCAATCATGAGTGTTAGGTCACTTCCTTAGCTCGATAGCCTCAGCGACCTTCCTTTTTGCAGTTGTCTTTGTTTGTTGAACTTCCTTGGTGATCTTAGAGGTAATGGATTTCATAGGAGGCTTCATAGATGGCTTCAAGGGAGCTTGTTTTTTAGGGTCCTTCTTGGAATCTTCCTTCTTCTTAGAACTACTAGCTTTTAGCTAGGCAAACAGATCTTTAGAGTCGTAATCCTTAAGTGGCATATATGTAGAGAAATACTTAGGAATTAGGCCAAGAAGGCACTAGCATATAAATAAAATAACTTACAAACATTGTGTCGAGCATAAGCAAGGAAGACCACTTAGCTCCTAAGTAGGCGCGAAGGTCCCTCCTCTTATAAGCCCACTTAGTACAATAAGACCACAAATGGCTTGTACCTCGTTCAACAATAATACCTTCATTAGTGCCTATAATGTCCTCACCTTGAATGGCATTGCCACCGTCAAATTCTCTCACCTCATCCCTAAGGAAGATTAGGGCATTACAAGAGTACTTAGAAATAATTGTGTCTGCATCCTAAAGGAACTAATTATTGTTATAGGCTTCTACAATGGTGTCGTAGGCCTTCTTGTCATTAGGAAGCAATAGCTTGAAGTCAAATTGCCTGATTGGTAGGCTCCAAATTGTATGGAAGTCTAAGTTAGTCTCCGACTTGATTACTACACATTTCTTCTTCTAATCATGTATGGAAGATTCTAACACTATCAAAATTTTTCTATGTAGTTAAGAACATTTGTAAAATCAACCATCACTTTTCTTTAATATGAAAATAGAGAAATATGGTAACGGTAGCCATAACTTCTAGGTCCTCGCAAATACATTTGAAGGCCACTATTAATCTAAATGAATTTAAGGTCAGCATAAATAGGCAAATGTGATGATATGTAAGGTAAGACCTCTAAAATATAGAGAATAGAAACCTTAAACCAACCTCAAAATACTTCTAGAAAAGGGTAAATTCTTGGTCTCCAAGGGAGGTAACACACTCGTGTAGTTAAGGCCTCTCTATCCTCCATTATCATAGGGCAAAACGAAAGTTAAGCCTCAAGGCATTGAATTCTTACTTAGTTATTGTGCTGGTAACTCCATTAGGACTCATATCATACTTAATGCTTAAGTATAGTGGACTTGCTTGGGAGTTACCCTCATTATCTGATAAATATTTGTCAAAACAAAGTTTTCTAACTCTCTATGACCTAAGAATACGAATTCTCACTAAACCTGTAAGCCTAGACAAGTCCTAGGGGCAATCATCATCCAAGCCTACCATACTAATAGGTTCTTCATGAAAAGGAGAGTCACCTACCTAGTGCATGGTGGTCAATTCCTAGCTTCGCTGCTAAGCGCAAGTTAAGTCATCAAATTTGATGGTTGACATAGTTACCTTAATGGTGTAGTTGAAAAGAGAAAAGAGTTGATCTAAGAAGGAATAGTATATAAACAAGACAGAGAAATTTGGGACACAAAATGACACCGGGTAACAAAAGACCAAGGCAAGGGAAAATGAGAAGGAACAAAGAATATGGAACTGAACCGATAGAGCTAATGAAAGAGTTATGACTTTTGGGATCCATGTAGAGTATGGTCATCAATTGTTGTAAGTCGTTCAATTGTACACATCTATTATGGATCTGATGACCCATGTTAAATTATAGTACAGAGGACGTGCGTAGGTTCTAACATGACTGCGCGTATCTTGATATTGGGATGTAAAACATCACTAATATAGACATGAAGCTTCCTCAACAAGCTAAACAAGGAGGCAGGTCAGTTTCTATAAAGTACATTATAGTTCTAAAGATAAAATCAAAACAATGAGCTTAGATTCAAGAGATGATGAATGTTTTAAGATAGCTTTCTATGGTAAATGAAAACTAATGCTCAAAGACTAATTTGAATGTCTATTAGTCCTTCCCCTTGATGTTCCCATTAAGTGGAGTTAGGTAGGGCAAATATTGATAATGAGCTCAAACGGTCTTAAAATAAGGGTAACCAAACTACGTACTCACCTCCAGCTCTTTCTCCATCATATTTCCAAGCTCCTTTAGGTTGCACTCGAAGAACCAGCTAAATTAGAAAAGCTAACAAGCTAAATGTGTATGAATAGCATAGAAAAACCCAACTTGAATAGGTCATATTAGCCTTAGTCAACTCAGAGGAACTACCTGTAGCTCATTAAGACTCGATCAACCCTAAGAAATTTAAATTCAAACAAAAGGTGTGAACAATTAAGGCTTCTTGTAGAAATAACTAGTCATTAGTAGCCATCACTTAAGCCATGTCCCTTTATATTGGGGATTGGTACTAAATTCAAATATAGCAAACATGAATGTTTAAAGGCAATGGTTGAGATTTGTAGCTATAAATAGAGCTTAGAAGGCTATAGTACATTTCCTTTAGACATTGATGTAACTCACTCACTTTCTCCTTTATTTCATTGTTTTCCTCAATTAACTTAAGTATCGAAGTGATAATACTAAAATTGCTCCAATACCCCCATAGCTTAAGTTTTCCTCTTTGACAAAGTTATCATTTGCTAAGTGCCCAACTATTACACACTACCAACTTCTACTCCACAAATAATATTTTAAATTAAAAGAAAATGAAGTATAAGGTAAATCGAAGCTAAATTAGTTTTATATATATATATATATATATATATATATAAATGAGCTTAATCAAGTTTTAAACTCAAAAATCAATGTTTGATAGAGCATGCTTGAGTCCAATACAAACTTTAAAATCTTTCAATTAAGCTCAAAATTATAATATTATCTTGATTCAATTTATTTGTAATTTAAATCCTATACTCGACAAATTCAATGGTATGAGTGAACTCCAAAAAACCTTTTCTATTTTACTTTTTAAAAAATTATAATCATGCATGAAATTTAATTATAATGTCGAAATAGCAATGAGTTTTAAACATAAGTTCAAGTGAGGATATTAAGAATTTTGAGAGCAAAAAATAATAATATAGCATAAAAAACTTACACGAGATAGTGACTTGAATTTGGAGATGCGAGATTTGTTTGGTACTAATCGGCATGGAGTAATGGGCTGCAAGTCAGAATCACGTAAATGGATTTCTATTACTTATTTGAAATTGAATTAAATTATATCGATAGAGATCAATTAAAAATTAAATTATACCGATGGAGATCTTCCAGGAATTAGTTACATGATACTTTAAATATAGTGAAGAATCATAAAAAACCCATCATGTTCACTTGGGAGAATTGAAATTTTATTTTCCTTATTCTTTATTATGACGTTCATTTTATTACATGATATAATTCCATAAAAATCCCTATTACTCGATAATAGGGACTCATTACTTGAATAAAAAAATTACAATTTCTTACAAAATTTCATATTTTTTCTAAAAATAACCTTATTCTAATTTAACAATATTGAACACTGCCGCCACCACCATTAACTACCACAATCGACTGTCCTCACTATCACTACGAACTACTATTGTTACTATCATCATCACTATCATTATTGTCACTGTTACTATCACTACTGTCGTCATTATTGTCATCACCACCACCACCAACCCAAAGTTATCACTACCAACGATCATCGTTGCTAGTATTGTTGCCACAACCGCTACCATTATCTTCATCATTACCATTGTCGTCGTTGTTGCCGACCACCACTTATTACTTTAGGATTAGTTGAGAAAAAGATGAATTGAGGGTAATTTAGTTATTAATACTCTATTACACTTTTAAGTTAATTAAATTCAACTAAATAAAATAATAAGTATTATATTTTTATTATATTTATCAAAAATTCTAATTCTATTTTTTTGTCATTTTATTTAGTGAAAGTAAACCGCCATTAAAATTTGAACCCAAAGATCAAATAGGAGAATTAGATTCGTACGTTCTATCCTGTTATGGTCCATGGATAGGCGGACTAAAAACATGTAGGGCCACCATCTAACGTTAAATTCTCATTAGGTTCCAATAGGATCAGATTTTATAGAGGAAAAAAAGAAAAAACAGTTTTTCCTTTTTCGTTTTTAACCTGCACATCTAATTGTACGATAAAGTAAATAAGTTTCTTCAATGAGGTCTGTAAGCATGCCGGAGGCCCATCGATCCATTAGTTTTCAGGACGTCATATTTTTACGGCCTTAAACAAAATTTGATTCGCAAGATACTATTACTTCATTTAGTAGTTACTGGGACTTGGCTTCTCATGATTTAAGGTACAACCCGTTAATAAGAGAACACGGTATGACTAAAAATATGATTATAAATATACATATATATTAATAGAAGTGTATCCACAGGACGTGTACAAAAATAAAATAAATTGATATAATATAAGTATGTTACTGAATTAAACTATATACCTGACTAATAATTTAAAAAATAAAAAATAAAATCAATATATAAATTGTTTTCATGCATGGAAACAAGAAAAAAAGAAGAGAAAACTACTACAGTACTACATACATAATCCGTTAAAATATAAATATATTACTCTATTTTAATTTGCTTCATTCAATACTCTTTTGTCATTTTTCTCTTTACTTGCTACTTATAACAAAAACCCACACTACTATAATTCAACTCTATTATTTTCTATTGTTTTCTCCTGACGATTTACTTTAAAATAAACTGCTATTTTTTTTTAATATATTATTTGCATTAAACACATGAACGAAAACTTATATATGTTCTGTGTATAATTAATATGTTATACTATTTCACATTCACTTTATATTAATTTGTAGATGTAATTTGATGTTGGAAGTTTATGTTTACATACTATAATAATATCATAGAAATATGCTCCCATAATAAGTATGTTTTTAAGAATATCTAAATTATATGAACTTTTAAGGGGAATTGGAAAAAAAATTGAAAAAAAAAGAAAAAAAAATCCACAAATTTGAATTGAAATTGCCCTTTCAAAAAGCAATTTCATCTTAATCCTAATGAAGAGTCGATTTTATGTTCAAATAGAAATCACATCTTCAAAAGACAATTTTCACAACCATAATACACATGCAAATAGATTTCTATTATGTCACATCCTAATATAACACAAGATGTACCATCACACCAAAATACTTATTTATATTCAATAAAAGTCTTATTTATAACAAAAAAAAGTACTACAACGGAGTTCAGCTTTACATGTATTTATATAAAAGAGTATATTCATCAAACTTAACAAAACCTAAAACACAATACTTTTTTTTTCTTTTTATTTCATATGTACAAAGCATTCATAAAACTAAGATCAAAATACAGTAAGGCTTCTTCAAAAGTAGCTAATTCCGTCCTACGTGCTCTCAAAAAACTTTTCCCCCAACCGATATTCATACCTAGTTAATTCTCTTTACAACCTAAGAATACACAAATATACCCTCAGCTTTCAGTGAGCTAAGTGAGAATAGATAAAACAAGTACAGAACAAGCATAATACACATTCATAAGGATAAGTACTATAAAACATTCAATTACATAACCCGAGTTTTTCGATACAAACTATCTATGAAGGAAATTCATGCCATGATTATGCATGTAACATATATCGATACCGATATCCTATACTTTTCTAACTTCTCATTTAGTTATTTGATATACGTAGGCATCTAGATATAACATTCAAGAACCTAAGGCAATAAGGAGTTTCCTAGGAGTAAGACTCCCAAAAAAATCCACCCTCTATGGTTTAAAAGTCCAACACATAATCAATCTAACTAAAACTACACATTGTAGCCAAAATAAGTTGAACAATGCAATTCTATGTGCTCAAAACTCAACTCAGCAATGTTCAACCTTTTAGAAACTTAACCCGTAAGTCATTTTGTACTATGCCATAAATGCGGTAAATAATACAATAACCCAGTATCAACCATAAATCTTAAGTTCTACATCATAAATAATTCAACTGTTTCAACTTCATACTACTTTCCTTTACATAGGGTTCACTTGGGTGAACACCCTAAAGGACAATTTGGTTTCCTAGTTTTCTAAATAGAAATACGCATTGACAAATTAGTTATATATGAGGAAACATTTCACTCAATCAACACACATTCAACAAAATCAGGTATCCAATCCATTCAGCACATCATTATAGTTTATAACACAACTAATTCCAAGTCAAGTAGATATAGATCTACTTGCAAAAAAACAAAAATATCTACTTACCAAGGTTTAACGGTAACATGAAATTCTAAGCTTTACGATGTGATCTTTCCTTACCTATCTCACCTAGAAAAATACACACAGACCCTAAGTCAACTACGGGTTGATACCAAACTCTTATAAGTTTTTACTATCACATTTCCAAACTTATTCCAATCATATCTTATTCATTTCTTATTCGATTTTAATAAACTTTATATCATCACGACCATTATTTTGAATACTATTAAGATATCTTAAGAATCAAGACTAATCAATATTGTCAAAAGTCCAAAATTACCCTTTTGTATTACCGATTCAACCATACATTATTGTAACTTCGTAATTAACTCAAATTAATTTTACATGTAAATTAAAAATCCTAAAATTCCATATTTTCCAAACCGAATAGCATCTATTATGTACCCAAAATATCAATCTTTTATAAATTTAATAAGTATCTCACTAGTACTAATTAATATATCATGTATTAGGCTAATATATGGGTTTATACAAAGAAAATACATAATAAATAATATACAAACCAGATTAATTATACGAAAAATACTGTGGACTAAAAAAAACATGCACTTTAGATATTGATCATCATTTGTACTAACCTAGCTTATCACCTATATTTCTAAAAATAGCATTTTAGCTTAAAATTAGTGAAAAATAAGAAAATAAGTAAATTTAATCACAAGATAAAACATCATTATAAACTTCCAAAAATCAAAATATATAGGGCTCATGCTTTGATTTTGTCAAAAACTAATTAATTTAACAAAACAATAAAATTACTAGTTTTATCTAATATAATTACAATAAATAGTAAAATTTCTTATTTTTAAAAATTTTTGTAATTGCAATTAAATACACATATTAAGTATATTATGTACAAAAATTTAGCTTGAAAGGACATTATTTAATATTTCTAAAATTTAATTTAATTTTCGTCCAAACAAAGTATTTTCTTAAAGACCCTATATTTCCAATAATTATTTAACTAAAATAAAATTACTACATTAATTTACACATAAAATAACCATATAAAACCAAATTTCATAATTAAATAAGACTTTTTTATTTTTTATTGAAAATTTAGAAAGTTTCGGTTGGAAATTTGGTTCACCTAAATTGGCCACCTAATCTTATCAAAAAAGCTTGCCATGCTACTCTCTCTTTAAACCCAAAAGGTCATCACAATAAGACATCAAAAACCTATTGAATTGGCTTAGACAAGAACCATGCTTTGTTTTTGTTCTAATTTTCTTATTTTTCTAAACTTTTCTTATCCAAATTTGGTTCACTAAAAGGTTTAATATTTGATGCTCAACGTCTATTTATAATTTTGGAATTGTTTGGATTGATGAGTCATTATGCCACATGTCAAATTTCTTAACTTATGTGTTATTTTTTTGTTAATTCAACATGCTAAGTGTTAATTTCTTATATTTTGGTTTCGACTCATCATTTAATCCTTAGCTGCCATATCATTTGATGACTCATCCATTCATTTTTTATTAGTTCTCCATTATTTTATACTAATTTACCTTATTTTTTTATAATTTATTATTATATATATTTATTTAATACATATAATGCATATCATATGTGAATACATATATATTATATATAATTCAGCTTCATTTATTATTTTTTAAAGTTAATTAACTTTTCTCTAATATCTTTTTATATTTAAAAGCTTAAATTTTACGTTTTCGATATTTATCAACTTTATTAATAAATTGACGTTTTTCTTAAATTAATCCTTTTCTATAACTTATTTCAAGAAATCGACCTTTCGAGAATACTTTGTCTAACTTTTCTAACTTATTATAAAGTTTGAACTAAAATGGATAATATAGCCTAGTACTATCAATTTAGGAGCTTGAATCCTAAGGTTATCATATAAGCTCGAAGCCCTAAGGTATTACATATTAAAACCGAAATCACCTCTTTAAGAGGTCATTTTATTATGATAATTGAAATCACCTCTTGAAAAGTAATTTCAAGTACCATAGTTTTGGGATTATTTTCCAAGGATTGATATTTTTGGTATATTTTTTTTAGCAATTTTATTTCCTTTCCTCACTTTTAAGAAATGTAATTTAACTTTATCATGATATTGATATTTTTCCTAAATCTCTATTAATTGTCCATATATATACATGTATATATATGCATATATGACAAAATTGAAAAAGTAAATGCGAATAAAATCTTTCGTAAGTCAATGCAATGAAAATGTAACTACTAAAATGCATAGTTGCAAAAATGGAGAACATACATAATAAATGATATTATATTTTATGCAATTCAAATAATAAACATAATATTAATATGGGAAAATTGAAAAATAAATCATGTGGACAATTGAAATCAATAATTTGAAAACCACAGATATAAGAGCTATGAGAAAGACAATGATAAATTGAAAGCAAGTATACAAAAGAGAAACACTTGAATTATCAACTTCAAATGGAAAATATAGGTAATCAAAATACTCATTGCTACTCTTCTTAATTGAATTTTTGATCCATAAACTTGATTTCAAAATTAATTAACCATGTTTTTGTTCTTTATCCTTTGGCAAAGATGGTAAAATAAAAGGAAAGGGAAAGTAAATAAATTAATTTGTTAAAGAAAATAAACATTACTACATTTATTACTAAACGGAGAAAAAAAGGAAAAGAAATCTAAAAATGCTTTTAAAGATTAGATTTAGAGAGCTAATAAATTATTGCAAATTTTCTTTTTTTTTTTTAAATAAAAAGGAGATTGATAACGAATTACAAATCATAAAACTATATAAAATTGATAAGAATTGGTGGTTGTATTATTGGAGAAACATGGTTAGAGAGACAAATCATTAAACCATATAAGATTTATAAGAATTGGTGGTTATATTAATAGGGAAATATGGTTAGAGTGAAAGATACCGTAAAATTAATAAGGCCACATGCATATAGAAAAAACGGAAGTAGCGATGCGATAGTGAAATTTGTATCTCTATGGTGTATTGTAGCTAAAAACTGTAAAACTAATAAAATGAATGGAAAGTCATTAAAATATTCGCTATAAATGTGATAAAATGGTTTTACATTTAAGGACACTAAAAGAATATTTAATAAAAATGTTGTTCTTTTAGATGCAGACTTAAATGACCAATTATTACTTTTGATAATAGTGATAACAAAAAAGCTTTATCTTCCTTACGTAAACCAACATAAAATATAACAGAGTCAAATAAATTCTACCATCAGCAAACATATCAATTAGTTCAACATATTTAAAAATTAAACTCCATGAAGCACTTCAAGAATATCTCTACCATGATTTTGTATAGGTAATAAAAACATCAAGAAGAGAGGGGAAATAAATCTAGTGAAATTAATGGGAGAGAGGGAATGGTTATTTTTTAGACTACCATCATCATAAAATCAAGAAAATTAAAAAGTAGATGTTAAAAAAAATACCAAAACTATATAATAAAAAATGTGCAAGAGAGAGCTTGCTGAGGAGAGAGAAAGTATGTGAAAGCGAAAAGTAGAGAAAGTGACAAGTTGTAATTAATTTAGAAAAGTAGTCATACTATGTCCTAAATAAATTGGAGACAGATAGTAGATATAAGGTAGTTATTTCCACCCTTCTAGCTTAATATTAATATTAATATATATATATATATATATATATATATGAGGCTTGATACTAAAGATAAGATTATGAATAGACATGATTATATTTTGTAAATTAATTATTAATGATCTGGAAAAATTATAAAGAAGTAAGCTATGTTCTAGAATCTTAAGGTGATTTATGTTTATCTTTTTGACAAATATGACATGTACTTTTTAATTATATGTTAATTTTAGTTAGGGACACGTGTCAATATTTGATTGGAATATTAATATTATTAAATATATTTATTTAATATAATAAAATAAAATAAAAGATGAAAAAAGAAAGAAAAAAAAATGCTTAAAATAATAAGAAAAGGGACAATTGACTACAAAGATATGGGGATGTTGCAGCCACCCCACCTTAGTACAGTAAGCAATGACTCTATGTACATATAGCCATATGGCTTTTTTTTCCCCCTTATTTTGTGCATTTCCTATTTTATTTTTATTAGTTAATAATATATAATAATACTAGTGGTCAAATCAAATATCGATATGTGTTTCTAATTAAAATTAATGGATAATTATAAAACACAGCTTATGTATTTGTTAAAAAGAAGCACAAATTACCTTTTCTTACAAAAACCCCAAAATACAATGATCTCCATTCAATTTTTGTACTTTTGACGCTGAAATGATTTCGATAAGAACTTAAGATATCTAACATAGCTACTAACATGAATTGTGACCCTTAACTATGCTTAGGTAAATATGTTTTATGAAATTGATTAGTTTTTCCTTATATTAGAGAAATATGTGTGATGTTATTCATATTTGATCAACCCACATCAACTAGTTACATTTAACGTAATTTCAACAAAGGCATTCCATTATATTATTTTCCAATGCTATCATTCAAAATTTTACAAAAGGAATGAACCATAATGTTTGCTTCAAGCTTAAGGACTTGTTTTGTTCCATGAGATATTAAGGCAACAACTATAAACAAAAATGACTAAAAAGAGTAAAGTCCTAAAGAAATAAATATACAAAGAATAGAAAATGGCATAAAGAGAAAATTAAGAAAAATGTCTGTATTATGCTAAGGATTCTATCGTATGATTGCTTGCATATGTAGCTCTTTATAGATGGGTAACTTTCTAGTGGAAGTAAACAAACTACATGACTAAGTTAGTGATTACCTAGCAAACTGGGGGGTGCTTTTGAGAAGTCATGGGTATAGATATACATTGGGGTTCTTAGCACCAATATTATCGAGTCGAAGGTCAGCACGATCATAGTCGAGTAAACGTTTGAGAGGTTAGGCTATCTAAGCACTTCATACTCAGTTTGGCTGTACAGTTGGTCGAGGAGGTTGGGTTGTCATTCAGGTGCATCTTTGGTCAACAATTAGAGACTATTCATAGGTGTAAGAGGGTTTAGCTCAAACAAGGCATCAAGTCAACTGATTACAGTAGCTCAGTCTCATCGGCTATAGGGTGAAAAGAGAGAACTCCCCCTTACTATGCTTTCCAATCTTTGAGCTCAAGCTTGGGCTTGGGTTAAAGGTCCAACAATCTGATTCTTATCATCCTCACCGAGTTGATTGAGATTTGGGATCAAATCCAATTGTTTCTCATCCGAGCCTTCCTCAAATCGGTAGGGACTAAGGTTAGCAACATTGAACACATTGGATGCTCCAAATTCCCCTAGCAACTCTAATTGGTAAGTGTTGTCATTAATCTTCTAAAGGATCATATAGGGTCCGTCAACTCTAGCAAATAGCTTTCTCTTCCTCTTGTTTGGAAACCTTTCCTTGCTTAAGTGTAACCACACTTAGTCACTAAGCTAAAATTGCTTGGTCTTTCTTCATTTGCCTCTCTCCTTTAATTTTCTAGCAATTCTATCAATGTGCTAGGCAACTCATTGGTAGGTTTGCTATATGGATAGAGCTCTAGTTCTTGCTTTTGAATCTTCTTCGTTAGTAAGTGGCATTGGGGAATAATCGAGGGGTAGTTTAGGGTTGAAACCATAGACTACTTCAATGTAGGCAGATGTCCTAGTCGCTAAGTTCTTTCATACTGCAGCTCGGAGCAATGAACCTAAGGTGCGATTGACTAGCTTTATTTGGCCGTCGGTTTAGGGATAGCAAAAGGTGTTAAATAGTAATTTAGTTCCCATCCAATGCTACAAAGTTCTCTAGAAATGACTCAAGAAATTTGGGTCTTTATCTAACACCACACTCTTTGGCACTTTGTTTAAGCAAACTATTTCCTATAAAAATAAAAAAGCAACTGAAGCATCATTAGTTTTGGTGCAAGGCACAAAATGTGCCATTTTGCTAAACCTATACACGAGAATCATTACATGATCTTTGCATCGAGTAGTTTGAGGTAATCTAAGGACAAAATCCATACTCAGGTCAATCCATGGTTTAGTCAGAATAAGTAGAGGCATTTCTTTCCTTTATTCTACTTGGCCTTTTGCTTTCTTATAGGTGATGCATCCCTCAATCACATAATGCACATCACGTTTCATCCTAGACTAGAAGAACTTGTCATTCAATGGTTCATATGTCCTTCATTCTCCAAAATGCCTAGAGAGGCCTTTACTATGGGGCTTCTCTTATTAACAGCTCTCTAATTGAACAAGTTGGCACATACAATTTGCCACCTCGAAATAGATAACCATCCTCCACATGGTACTCATCTACTGTTCTTCCTTCTCCACAGTACTTATATACAGAGCCAAAATGAGAATTATTTTGATATTGTTTTTTAATGCTTGCAAACCTTAACAACTTAGTCTATAACTTAGTGAGAAGAACATGTTGCCTTAACAAAGCATTGGCAACTATATTATTCTTACCTTGCTTGTATTTAATGATAAAATTAAACCTCTCAAGAAATTCAATCCCTTGAGCTTGGTGTTTGGAAAGCTTTGATTAGCTCTGCAAATATCTCAAAAACTCATGATTTGTGTATATAACAAATTCCTTTAGCAAAAGATAATGTTGCCATATACGAAGAGCTCAGATTAGGGCCAAAAGTTCTTTATCATACATAGAATAGTTTAATTGTGCTCTTCTAAGCTTCTCACTATAATAAGCAACAAGTTGGCCTTCTTGCATTAGCACAGCTCCTATGCCGACACTTAACGCGTTGCATTCAAGCTCAAACACTTTATTAAAGTCTACCAGAGCTAAGACTAAGGCAAAGGTTAGCCTTGCTTTTATCTTGGCAAAACTCCTATCCTCTTTCTCCCCACTTAAACTCCATATTTTTCTGTGTTAGCTTAGTCAAAGCACTACTATAGTACTAAATCCTTGAATAAAGTATTGGTAAAATGATGTCAATTTATGGAAACTCCTCACCTCAACACATGAAGTTGAGGTTGGCCACTCAAGAATTGCTCATACCTTCTTTCCATTAACATTTAGTCCTCCTCCACTAACCACGTAACCTAAGAAGATCGCTTCTTCTTGGAAAAAATAGTATTTCTTAATGCTTCTAAATAATCTCTTTGCTCAGAGACGGTTAATATGCATTACCAAGTCGGCACTATAGACAAGGATGTCATCAAAGTAAATGACGACAAACTTTCTAATTAAATCCCTCAAAATATGATTCATCAGTCTCATAAAAGTGCTTAGGGCATTTAATAATCCAAAAGGCATGACCATCCACTTGTACAGGTCATGACGGGTCTTAAAAGCAATTTTCCATTCATCCCCTTGTCTCATTTGAATCTAGTGGTATCTTGACTTTAGGTCAATCTTATTGAACACTCTCACATTACTCAGTTCTTCCAACATATCGCCTAGCCTCAAGATAGGGTATTGGTACTTGATCATTATCTTGTTGACAGCTTTACTATCCACACACATATGCCAAGTGCCATCCTTCTTCAGCGCAAGTAATGCAAATATAGTACAAGGGCTAAGACTCTCTCTTACATATCCCTTCTCTAATAGTTTGTTGACTTGCTTTTGAAGTTTTGTAGCACTCAGGATTCATTCTATCAGTTGGTTTGTTCGGCGGTGTAGTACCGGGTATCAAATCAATACAATACTCAATTCCTCGAAATGGGGCCAATCCTTTAGGTAACTATTTAGGAAATAGTTCGGAATATTCTTCGAGCAATTTCTCAACCTCTTTTGGTAGTTTCATCTATTCCTTCAATTCCAGTAGCCTTCTTACTAATAGGAAAGTCGATAAGTCAAATTTTTATGTTTGCTCGAAGTTCGGCTCTACTCAATACCAAAGCTTTCTTCAATCCCTAGGCTAATTTAGCTTATAATTTACTCACTTGACTCAAAGTCATATGGTTTAAGGTAATTTTCCTACCATCCTTCTCAAACATATAAATGTTCCTGAATCTATCATGCATAAACCTCTAATCAAAAAGCCAAGGTCTGCCTAGTAGTATATAAGACACATACATAGGCAACATGTTACAAAGAATTTCATTAGAATAATTTCCAATAGAGATTTGCAACAACACTTGCTAAGTGACATGCAGTGCTCCATTCTCATTTAGCCAACGCAACTTCTATGGTTTCGAGTGTAAGATAGTAGGCAACTTAAGCTTTTTAACCAAGTCAGTAGACGATATGTTGGTACAAGTCCAACTATCCACTATAAGTGTACAAACTTGGTCATTTATCTTATAAGTGATGCAGAATAAGTTCTCTCTCTACTCCTCCTTATTAGAGGGTTCCAAACTCATCATACATTAACCAGAGTTAACTTATCTAGATCTTCTGCAAATACATCTTCCTCAATAAGTTCTTCTTCCTGGGAGGTATTTCCCTCAGGAGCAACCTCTTCCTTAGGTTCCTTATCAATGCTATCCACTTCGAGCTTCGAGACATCTCCCTTGATAATCATAGCCCTTCTGTTTTGATATTGAGCGGCTATGTACCTAAACCCTTGACACTTAAAACACTTGATCTAGCTCGTCTTCCTCCCAAATCCTTAACCTTTCTCATAAGTTCTTAGTGGCACTTCACCATCAGTTGGTCAGCCCTTCTATTCAACTCTAACATCTATTCTTTTACTTAGCTTGGCACTTTGCTAAGCTTAGTAATTTCCTTAAGCAGGTTAGCCTAACTAACCAGGTCGGCCTAACTGACCAATCAGCTCAACTAACCAAGTCAGCTCATAGAGGTCAGCTCAGCCTATTTCTCCTCTGTCTTTACACTCACTGAGCTATTCTTATAACCTCGTCCAACGCAATAAACCATTGAAGTTCTACGATATCTCGAATGTAACTTCTTAATCTAATAAGGAATCTAGATACTGTTCGAGATGATGACTTATCCACTTCACATTGAATCATAAGCATTTGGAACTCCCAAACATACTCAACAACAGAATAGTATCCTTATCGTAGCTCCTAAAGTTTAACTAAAGTATCCTGTAGGTAGGTATTTGGTACGAACCTATTTTTGAGAATTCTTTTCATCTCGAGCTAGGTGCTGACTTCCTTGTATCCTTCTTACCTTCTTATGGTTTGGAAGATCCTCCACCATAATGTAATATACCTTGAGAATACTACAGCAACAACCTTCACCTTCTCATGATCCTCATACTGATAATAGTAAAAAACACGTTCAACCTTATCCTCCCAATCCAAATAGTCATCTGCATCCCTAAAACCATTGAAGCTTCACATGGTCGGCAGTTCAAGACACTCTAGCTCACTTCTTTTCCTCATTATACTCTTCTTCTCCTTTATCATCCATGTCACCTAAATCAATCCTTCTTCGTACTCGTTCTCCTACTCCTCTACCTCGAACTTGTTGAGTTGGGATCTATCCCCTCACAGGTCAAGCAACTTGAGGGAGTATTTTCCACGGCCTCGGCAAGTCGAAAGGCCAATGCATGTACAATCCTTATAAGGTTGGCCATAAGGTTAGCCATGTCATTAATTTGTTCATTTGTACTTCTAAGGGTGCCTTAGGGTTGTCATCCATGGTGCATAACACCACTATTGTTCTCCCCAATACTAGCGTTAATACCGGGATCCATCATTTTCTCTAACAAAACTCGATAATAAACTCAAAATCTAAGAAACAATAGACACTATTCCTCTAAGCTAAACAACACATACACTCTTCCATACGAATGTCCAACTAATCTACAAATACAATAATTACTCCAAAGAACAATAAACCCAACCAAAACTTGCTCTGTTTTTATATGTTTGAAACATGACAAAACAAAATATGCAGCTATAATGAACTACTACGCCTCAAACTTACTCAAACACTCATAGCTAACTTCTATGCAACTACAACATACTACCACAACAAATACTATTCATAAGAAAGCTCAAACACAACTTACCTAAATGAACCTCCTCTCTGATACTGAGATGATATGCCATGCTGAGAGTTAATAAGGGTGACAGTATTGGGATAAGTCCGAGCTTACTAAAAGCTTGAAAACAAATAAGGAAAGAGAAACATGTAAACAACAATGAAGGTAAAATAAGTAAAACCAATGATCAACTCCAAAGATATAACGCATTATGGACCTATTAAGGACTCATAGCTCAACTCGATATGACGCACAAGCTGATCTAATAAGGGTACTCACCACCTAACCTTGTTTAAGAGTTAGGATAAAAATAAAAGAGGGAAGTAAGCACACTTAGCTCATAAAAAGGGGAAGTATATTCAATATCTGATTTATGATTATGCGACTACCTTTGTAATGGGTATTTATACCTGAAATATTAGGGAAACAACTATAAACGTAAATTATTAAAAAGGGTAAAATCCTAAAGAAGTAATGTACAAAGAATGGTAAAGGGCATAAAGAGAAAATCAAGAAAAACATCTGTATTGTATGTAGGATTATATCATTTGATTGCTCATACACATAGCACTCTATGAATGGGTAACTAATGTGTCTTAGGGGTCAGATACATAGAGAAACACCACAATAAAGCAAACTGGAAATAAACAAAAGAAAAAGCTAGTAGAGCTAGGGTAGCTACCAAATGGATGTGACGTACTGCTTAATCCTACTTAACCTACAATCCGCCAGATATGATACATCAGTCTGAATTAAAGGATAACTCACTACTACTCCTTGCTAAAAGGAATAAATAAGAGTTGAATAATAACGAGAATGTTAAGGTTGCTCAAAGTGAGTAATTTTTGTATTGAAGAGATGATTCTTGCATACAAGAAAGTGGAGGTTTATATACCCGTCTACTATGATAACTTTACATGTATGAAAAGACAAAAGAGTAAGTTACAGCTAGATTACATAAGATATACTAAAAAGAGTAAAAGAGATAAAGAATATTTAGTATGGAAAAGAAAAAATCATTTTGGAATAATGTGTCAGAAGACATGTGTTGCTCGGTATCTGGATGGGAGAAATATGGTACAATGTAGGTGAAAACAAAGTAACGCTTGTGGTCAAGGGCTGACTTGATGTGGACCAGGTCGGGGACCAATTAATTCTTTGAAGAGAAGTCAGCTTGATTCAAGGTTGGATTCTTGTAATCGGATCAAGAGCTTGCTTCAGCTACTCTTAGGCTGTCTCTTAGGATAAAGCGTTGCTGTTGAATAAGGGTAGATCTGATGCATGTAAGGATCTAATAGTCAAGTTGGCATGAGATCAGCTCAGGATAGGAATCCTCGTCTCAACTATGGCCTAAAGCTAGTACCCTTTGAGCGAGTCCTTGAAGTCTTTTAACTTGACTACGCGTGATCGGTCCAAGGGGTTGATTTCTATCATCTACTTGGGGTCCAAAAGATTTATCCTTAAATCTGGAATGGTCTCTACTCTTTCTTCTGAGGCATTTGTAGGGTGGTCTTCTATTGGTTGGTGAGGGATTAAATTGAACACATTAAAGGTAGAAGAAACTCCATAGTCATTAGGTAACTCGATTTGGTAAGTGTTGTGGTTGATTTTCTTCAAGACTTTGAACGGACCATTAGCTCGAGGAGATGGTTTGTTCTGTCTCAAGTGTAGGAATCGTTCTCAGCTAAGATATATCCATACCAAGTCTCCTAGGTGGAAAGAAATAGTTCAATAGCCTTGGCTATCAATTTCATGCTACTTTTGATTGAACTTAGTGATCTTCCTAGTTATAGACTAGTGTAGCTCATGCAATTCTTAAGCTCGATCCACTCTAGATTAACTCTTTTCAGTAGCTGTTGGGGTACTAATCATATCCAAGCGAATAATAGGGTTAAGGTCATAGACAACCTTGAATGGGGTCTTCCCAATAGTGCTATGGATAGTCCAGTTGTATGCAAACTCTATAATGGGTAGATATAGATCCTAATCCCTTAAGTTCTTCTTGACAACAGCTCTGAGTAGATTGTCTAACGTCCTGTTCACCACTTCAATCTGGCCATCAATCTGAAGGTGGCTATTGGAGCTGAATACAAGTTTGGTTCCAAGTCTTCTCCAAAGAATCTTTAAAAAATAGCTCAAAAATTTTATGTCCCAATCTGAGACAATAGTCTTCAGTATCCCATGTAGTCAGATAATCTCTTGTAAAAACAAATTAACGATATATAGAGCATCATTAGTTTAATGGCACGGAATGAAGTGCACCATCTTGTTGAAGCAATCTACTACAACAAAAATAGAATCTTTGCCTCTGGATGTCTGGGGCAACTATAGGATAAAGTCTATGCTGAGGTCGGCCCAAGGTGAAGTTGGTGTTGGCAACGACATGTATTCTCTATGGGGTTCTCTCTTTCCCTTTGCATGTTTACACACTTCAAAACTACTAACCGCCTTATGGACATCCTTACCAAAACCTGGCTAGTAAAAGTTTTCCCCCAATAGATTGGCTATCTTAGTTTCCCTGAAATGACCAAATAATCCTCCGTTAAGAGCTTCCTTAATCAATGGCTCACACGTGGAATAGTTTAGCATGCACAGCTTTCGGTCGTTGAACATGTAGCCATCTTTGAGAAAATATCCCTTGACAACAATTCCATCCTTGTATTGTTCCATGATAAGGCCAAAATGAGAATCATAAGCATACCGCTCGGTAATTAGTGAAAATCTAAACAATTTTTGTCTACAAAGTAATCAGCAATGTTTGCCATCGTAACAGAGTGTTGGCAACCACATTTGCACTTCCCTTCTTATACCGGATAAAGTATAAGAAACCTTCCATAAACTCCAACCACTTAGCTTGCCTCTTTGAAACTTGTTCTAACTCCCCAAATGCTTCAAAGACTCATGGTTTGTATAAATAACAAACTCTCGCGATAGCAAATAATGTTGCTAAACAGTAAGGGCTCGATAAAGAGAGTACAACTCTTTCTCGTACATAGAATAGTTCAGGGTAGGACCACTAAGTTTCTCATTGTGGTAAGCGACGAGTCGTCGCTCTTACATCAAGATAGCATCAATTCCAACTCCCGATGCATCGCATTCTAATTCAAAGGGCTTATCAAAGTTTAGCAGTGACAAGGCAGGTGCCAAGGTGAGTTTTTCCTTGATCACTCTATAGTTCTGGTCAACTCGGTCATTTCACCTAAATCCTTTACTCTTCTTAATCAACTCGGTTAATAGGGTGGCTATTGTGCTGAAATCCTTAATAAATCACCTACAAAAAAAAGCTAATGTAAGCCCCAAAGTTCAGCCAAGTAACCGTAGGATTGAACTTAGAACCCAAGGTTTAGGGCGATCGATTAAAAGATCCGATCAAACCCAAATTATAAACTATTGAGAAGAATATTAGTAAAAATGACCCCGTAAACTTAAATTTAAGAAAATAAGAAATAACATAGGAGACTATAAAATTTTCAAATTTTAAGCATAATAACTGCTAATTACCGAAAAAGCAAAAAGTGTAATATAATAACTAATAAATTATTAGAGATAGATTATATGTATACTAAAAATTTTAGAATGACCAAAATAATATTTAGGAATGTTCACGTGCACCCTACATGTATTTACGTGTAGATAAAAATACGCGTAATTAGTGAAATAGGCCGAAAACTAAGTAAATAATTAAAGAAAAATACAAAATAATTATAGAAAAATCAGAAAAAAAATCAGAAGTGGATAACTGAAGCAAGATCAAGTTGTGGCAGGTTCAAATCAGAAAAAGAAAAATTATCCAATAAGAATTGGACAATCAAAAAGCCAAAAATCAAGGAATTGGGGCAAAATCCCATCAAATTAATGCACAATAATTACACTAAAGCCCTATAAATAGCAGGAAAAATCTAGGAACTCATTTGGACAGTTGGGAATCAGAAAAAATTAGGGAGAGTCGAAAATTGAGAGAAAAATTCGGTTTGGAAAAAAATTAGAAAAATCTGTGCAATTAGGGCTTCTAAAGGGAACCCCCACCAGACGAGCAGTTGGAAGCGAATGGCCACCACCACCCCACGGTGGTGGCAGCGCCCAGGCCGGCCGACAAGGCCACGGCGGCCCGCGGTGGCCGGAGCCACCCAAATCGGTGAGTCTGATTTCCAGCCCGATTTTGTGAAATTTTGTAAAAATAGTAAATATAATTAGAAAATTATGAATTTTGTTATTATGGGATATTTTTGTATGTAGTTTTTAGGAAAAATGTTATTTTGATGAAATTATGTCCCGTAATATATGGTCCCTAAGAAATCGTGCAAAACCGAGCATGTTTCGGTTTAGAAATAAATGACCTTAGGAGTGTAGTTTCAAGCCCAAAATTTTTGTATAGATTACTCAGAGGATATAGAACAGTGCTATGAAGCTCGTTTTCAAAAATTAATTTTCGAAATTTTTAGATAAATTTTAGGCCCTAAAATGAGGCATAAAATGGGTAATTTGGAGTTAATTAGGTGATTAGGATATTAATTACTGATTTAGATAGTAATTAGATATTTAGGGATGTTAATTTATGATGTGGAAACCCAATCTTAGTCTATGGAGTGTTATGTGTAAGTAATAAAGGTGTTATGTGGTAAATGTAGAAAATTAGAAATATGTAGAATTGGAAATTTATAAATATGGAAAAATTAGGGTTATTTAGATAATATTAGGGTAAAAATCAGAATAATATTAAATCTGAATTAGGATTGAATTTTAGGTAATTATATAAAAAAAGTAAGATTTTCTCACATCGGAGATAAATCTGATACCCTAATTAGGACTAGCGTGTACCGAATAGCTTAGAATACTAAATTAAGACCTAATAGGATATTTGGATACCCGAGCTTAATGTGATTAATTTCACATTAGGATTCGAACATGTTTAGGATTTAGAAATCGAACTAAAACCTGATTTAGAAATCGATGCGAAAACCGAACCTGAACCTAACCCCAAACCTAGAATAATTGTAAAAGATTTAATACCTAGATAATTAGGCATATTAAATCTTAAACAAAACATAACAATAAGCGTTATATGATAAAATGAATTTATAATATTTATATGAAAAGCTGAAACCGCGTTCGTGTTATAGGGATGATCGGCGATGGCCTAAGTAAATCGGACCTCGAGTGAGTGAGCGAGGAGTCGAGGTAAGTTGGGATTAATACGATGCTGTATTTTAGAGGCTTAAGATTATGCTTGGTTGTGCTTGTTAGATAGTTGAATGTGTGCATGTGCTTGATTATGGGTGATGCAATGGTTCTGTTTGTTGCTTTGGCAAATATTGTATGAATTGTATGTAATGATTGATCACCCTAAACTGGACTTAATCAAATATACGACCAGTAATCATAATCGAACATGCATGGCAACCCGTTAGGGGATTTAGGACTCTCCGGCCAAATACCGACCCCTTCGGAAGGGATAGCGCAGGATTGCAAAATGGTCCCTTCTTCATCCTCAGTCGAACTAAGTGACAGGAGAGGAGGTCGCGGCGGGGGTGAAGTCAATGGTTCGAAGGTAGTCGCGGGAGGAGCGTGGTCTCCATTGCACAAGCCTAGGTTTGGTCGTGAGCTGTTGCATTAACGGCAACTCCTCAACCCGGATTAGAGCGGGCGCAATTTCTCTAATCTCACGACGGGCCGGACAACGTCATGCGATGGCATTTGCTTGCACATGTATTGCATCTAATAAGTGATTGAAAACCTTGTTGTGTTTCTGGTATAGTTTTAAGTTCTCCGTCCCTACTTACTGAGCTGTGGTTGCTCACATCCCTATAGACATCGTGCAGGTGCTGGCTAAGAAGCGGCAACCAATTACTCTGAAGCTAGCAACTGCTGGATCCTAAGGAGTGAGGAAAAACATGTGAAGAATAAATACATACTTTTAAGGTTTAAGTTTTTACTTTAGAACTTTTCATTTTGAATAATGTAACAACTAGGAAAAATATTACGGAGAAATATTGTAAACCTTAATTACAATAGCTGAATTATAGCATATATATATTTCCTCACTTTCTTAGATTAATGATTTATTTAAATTACAAACTGTTTACTTCAAAGCGAGTTAGTCGTTGACGCCTTGTGTAGATCAGGTCTAATATAGCGGTTGTAAGGCCAACTTCTATCTTAGGATGGTTTATACGGCGGGGGTTGTTACGACTCTGCCGCTTCGGGGCGTGACAGCTAGGACATGGAAACTTTGGACCATAGTGACATTCTTCGACATCAGCCATTCCAGAACAGCTCGAATCTTCTCCTCATTTGCCCAAATTCCTTCCTCTAACACTACAAACCTTAGGAATATCACTTTTCTTTAGCAGAACATACACTTCTTCACATTTTCGTATAACTTCTCAATTCGCAAAATGCTAAATGCTTTGCGAAGATATTGAACATGGTCATTCAGGTTGGCACTATATACCAATATATCATCAAAGTACACGGCCATACATCTCCCAATTAGGGGCCGCATTACATGGTTAATAAACCTCATGAATGTGCTTAGCGCATTAGTAAGTCTAAATGATATAACCAACTATTCATAGAGTCCATGCCTAATCTTAAAGGCAATCTTCCATTCATCACCCCAATCTCATGAGAATTTGGTGGTAGCCACTTCGTAGATCAATCTTCAAAAATATCTTTACACCATGAAGCTCATCTAACATGTCATCGAGCTTTGGTATTAGGTATCTATACTTGACAGTAATTCAGTTGACTTCTTAGTTGTCAATGCACATGCGCTATAAACCATCTCTCTTCGGAAGGAGCAAAGCTGGCATAGCAAAAGGGCTCATGCTTTCCTTCACATACCTTCGCTCAATGAGTTCATTTACCTATCTTTTTAGCTCGACAACTTGCTCAGGGTTCATCTTGTACGCAGGTCAACTCGGTAAGGCGATGTCGGGCTGTAGATCAATATAGTGCTCTATGCCTTAAATTGGTGGTAGTCCTTTAAGCAATTCTTTTGAAAACAGATCGGAAAACTCATTTACCAAGCTTTGGATCTCTTTTGGAATATTTTGTAACTCCCTCTTCTCCATCAATCTCCTAACCAACAGGAACATCAGTTCATCAACCTTGCCAGTAAATTGGAGCTCTCTTCGGCTCATAACTAAGGTCTTCTTCTTACTAACTTGGGTAAGCTGATTATGGGTTTCATTTACTTGGGATGAGGTCATAGGTTGCGACACAATCTTCCTTCCATCCTTAACAAAGGCATAAGTGTTTTTATACCCGTTGTGCGTAATACGTTAGTCGAACAATTAAGGTCGTCCAAGCAACAGATATGAAGCTTCCATGGGGACGACATCGCATACTACTTTGTCCCTATATACATTTTCGACACTGAACGGTACCGTCACTTGTTTAGTTACGTGTAAAGCACCTTTATCATGAAGCCAATGCAGCTTGTAAGGTCGAGGATGCTTTGAGGTCGACAAACCCAACCTTTGCACAAAGGATTGCACAATCGCATTAGTGCAACTTCCTCCATCCACTATGATCATGCATAATTGGCCTTTGATGATACACTTATTATAGAACAAATTCTCTCTCTGCTCCTCTTCAAAGTTCGGTAAGGAACTCAATACTTGCCTCAGGACTAAGGTCATCACTTCTCTCTGGTCAACATAAATACGAGTCTCCTCTTCCTCTTTAACCTCGAGTTTTCTAACATCTTCTTCCTTTTCGGGCTCACTCTTGTCAGTGCTATCCACTACATCTCCTTAAAGCACCATGATGCATTGGTTTGGACATTCAATGGCCATATGTCTAAAGCCTAAGCATTTAAAGTATTTTACCTTACTAGTCTTTCATTCGGAGGTTTACCCTTTCTCATATGTTCTTGGAGCCAACCTAACCTTAGATCAACCTGGTTGATTGGGTCAGCCTGGCTAGCTTGCCCGGCTATTATCAGATCTGTCACTCCTTTCCTTAACTCAGTATGGTCACCTCACTTAAATAAGTCGACGTAGTACTAAGGCTCACGAAAATGTCAGCCTAGGTCGATTCGAAACATTTCTCCTATGCTTTTCGACCTTCTGCACAATCTTAATCGCCTCTTCTAAGATATAAAACCTTTACACTTCTACAATGTTACGAATCTCATACTTAAGCTCGAAAATGAATCTTAATGCTGTATGAGCCTCTGGCTCTTCTACGTTGACTCAGATCATTAACATGTGGAACTCTCTCATGTAGTCATCTACAGATCAGCTTCCTTAGCAAAGCTCCTGCAACTTTGCAAACATATCTTGTAAATAAGTCTCAGGTAGAAATCTATCTCTTAACAACCTCTTCATCTCATCTTAAGTTCTAACACCCCGTCTTCCATCTCTTGCTTTAACTACATTCAAATTCTTCCACTATATGGTGGCATACCCCGTAAACTCCAACGCAACAAGTTGGACTTTGACCGCATCCTTATACCCATAACATTCAAATGCTTTCTTGACCTTCTCTTCCCACTCCAAGTATTCATTTATATCTCCACTTCCATCGAAGGCAGGATTTGTACCTTAACATTGTCTAACCCTTGAGGAACTCGGCGTCCTTGTCCCTACGCTTGGTAATAGTCCACTTCTTCTTCACCAAACTTTTCAACATCCATCTCCTCTTCATCTTCCCCAATCTCCTCCAACTCTAGTCTTCGTCTAACAACTTTATCTATTACTCCTCTAGCTTGTAGTGGTCGAATTGGGCGATTAGTCCGATTACCTTAACCATAGTGTCTCTCAAGGGTGTCATCCTGTGTGTTTTGCTGCTGCATACCTTAGGGTTATTGTCTATTAACTTGCATTGCGATGACTAGACTCTAAACAAGGTTTGTGGGTCTGTTAAGTTTATCGTCAACCAACCTTAGGGTGTTACTACCATTATGACCATGACCAGGTTGAGTATTACTACTCTGGTTACCAATAACACCCTGAACACTTGAATTAGACATAGTATTGTACTACTCAAATGGATTAACAACTTACTAATAACTTCAATACTTGATAGTAACTCAAATAATATAAAAACAAACTTGCTCTGGTTTCACAATGAGAAATAGAGTAAAAACTAAGTAACAATAAAATTACTCTTACTGTCACACCAACACTCGTTGCAATAGTTACGGAAGGAATATTGTAGCCACTAACAATAAAGCGAACTAAAACTTCACTACAACTTCATACACTCCCTCACGGAGTTGTGCTCTGATACCAGCAAAGCTGATGCATCTCCGGGGTCAGATACACAGAGAAGCACCATAACAAAGTGAACCAAAAAGAAATAAAAGAAAAAGCTAGCAAAGCCCATGTAGTTTTATGAAAAGACAAAAGGATATTCTATAATTATGTTACATAAGACATACTAAAAAAGGTAAAAAAGACGAAGAATATTCAGTGTGAAAAAGAAAGAATCATTTTAGGATACTGTGTCAAAAGATACGTATCGCTTGATGTTTAGATGGGAGAAATATGGTACAAGTTAGGCGAAAACAAAGTAACACTTGTGGTCAAAGACTGACTTGATGTGTACCAGGTCAGGGACCAATTAATTCTTTTAAAGAGAAGTTATCTTGATTCGGGGTCAGATTCTTGTGGTCGAATCGAGAGCTTGCCTCAGCTACTCTTATGCTACCTCCTAGGATAAAGCATTGCTACTAAATAGGGGTGGATCTGATGCATGTAAGGATCTAATAGTCAGGTTAGCATGAGATTAACTCAGGATAGGAATCCTCGTCTCAGTTATGGCCTAGAGCTAGTATCCTTCGAGCGAGTCCTTGGAGTCCTCTAACTTAGTTGCACGTAATCGATTCAAAGGATTGATTCCTATTAGTGACTTTCTAGTAGAAATAGATAAACTGTACAATTAGGTTAGTAATTGTCGAACCAAGGTGTTAAGCAGACTTAGGGTTCCTTCTAAGAAGTCATAGGTATGAGTGTGAGTTGGGCTTTTAGGCACTAATACTATCGAGCCGGAGGTCAATACGATGATAGCGAAGCAAACGTGTAAAGGGTTAGATTGTCAGAGCAAATGGGTGGGCCGAGTTGTTGTCTAGGTGCATCGCTGGTCAGCAACTAAAGACTATTGATAGGCACAAGAAGGATTAGCTTGGACAGGGCATCAAGTCAACTAACTGCAGCAGCTCTATCTCATTAGTTGTAAGGTGAAAAGAGATAACTCACCTTGCCATGCTTTCCAATCCTAGGGCTTAGACTCAAGTTGGAAGTCCAATAACCTAATTCCTATCATACGATTTAAAAATATACACCTACTAGCTATACTTGAAAACAAATGTTCATTTTCTTTATTATTGTAGTTATATAGATATATTTTATGATTACTAGATTATTGTAAAGAGGCTTAAGAAAAAATATTAATGGTAATACAAATTTCTCCTCTTCTTATGCAGTAAATATAAGATGATGGCTCTATTATATTATAATAGTTAGAGCTTCCCTATATGGTATACATAAATATCTACACAACTAAGTAAAACATTTTCATATTCTTTTATTTCAGCTAATACATGAATGAGAACATGAAAATAAAAACATTTTCTTATTTACCACCATGTGTTCCAAAACATAAAGACTCGATAGTTTGGAGATTAAATCTTCAAGAATCCTAAATTAATGGTATCTCTATTCCAATTATTAGTGGTACAGCTAGGGGAATTTAGCCTTATTCATTATGACATTACTGACTTATATCGTAATATGTATATGACTCATTTGAAGACTGACGATAGCTTAAATGTAATTTCCATTTTAGCATCACCAAAAGACTAAGGAGAGGGGGATTTAGCCTTAAAGGAAAAGTTGGAGACAAATCAAGACTAATAGATTTTAGCCATGCCATCTAAATGATACTTTCATGCTATTCGTATAATAAACTAAGTTGGGAAGCCTATGTGAATGGTTATGGAGGAGAGTGTGACTGAGTTCTATGAGCTACTAAGCCTAAAATACTTGAAGTGTCTCATGAAGATGATAGCTAAGAGTTGTTCGAATGGGAGTACAATGCCCACTATCCTTGAAGCACTCCTTTTTCCAGTATTAACAACACATAGAGAGGTATCAAACACTATGATGTTTTGCTACACTATATTTTTCTGTATTTTCCTTAATTTTATGACAATTTTACCCCAATTAAATCCCTAATTATATTATAAAGAATTCCATTTATTGTAAGACAGCTATTACTTTTAGCGATATTGTGTATCATAGGTATCACTCCTAGGGCAACTCATGGCAGTTCGTTAACCATGTGTAGTAGAGGACTTGCAAAAAGTCCCTTATAACATAGCCAATGAGAGCCCTTCGACACTCAAGTTAGTGGGCAGAGAAAAAGATGTATAATGAGTGTAACAAGAAGATTGAGAGAGTTCCCAGGAGTAGTTAAAAAGATCCCTTATCCAGTGATTTTACTCCAAGTTATAGGTCAAGGGATTTGACTTGTTTAAACATGTTGCAAAAGGGGATTGGCTGGTGCAAAATTTGAGGGAACAATATTGTTAGTACAAGAAAAGATTACTAACCTTCTCCCAATTGGTGGAGGCTTAGGAGATGAGCTTGTCACATTAGTAAGGAGTAGCTGCCCTATTTCGACAGTTAAGCTACAGGCTGGGTGTTAGGTGGTCATTCGGCATTTAATGATGAGAGAAAAGAAAAAAAAAAGCGAAAAGAGAGGCTTATGCTTGGCTTGTTGGCTAGTAAGCTCTCTAGAGGTAGTCTTCGAGATTGGGAGTAGACTCTCCTCTCGAGGACAAGAGGCGAGAGGTGAAAGGCTTCTGACGAAAAGCTCCCGGACTACTTGTGCTCAGGCTCAAACAGCTTAAGTAAGGCTCAATTAGATGTTAGGCCAACCTTTACCTGAGCAAGCAAAGCCTTAACACTACATTGGCTAGACTCTCTAGTTTGTTAGGCCTTTAGATCCTTAGATTGGGGTTCGACAGTTAATAACTTTAATATATACAATTGTGGAGTTAATCTCCCCTAATCCTATTCTTGCCAATCTGTGTGATTATGGTGAACACTAGTTTGCTTGATTCATAAACCATATCAAATTAAGCAAATTCAGGTTATATTATTGTAGTGAGCACATTCATGAGTAATTAGTCATATCTTGATCATCAAGCACTATAGAGTCAAAAATGTTGTTCTTCTCATCAATCTATGGTTATGAGCATGCTTATAGTCCACTTACTTACATCATCTACAATTTGATTTTCTTGTAATTTTTTCAATTTAGATTCCTTTGTAAGGGTTGATTCTCTTAGATAGGAAAGAGCATTTCTTCTATTAGAAATTGATAATAAAAGTTCTATTCCTTGGCTAAAAAAATATGTAGAGAAATTGAGAATTTTGGAAGTAATAAAAGGAAAAGAGTCTTACAATTACAAAGATTTCAACCTTGGGCATATCCAAATAGAATAACCTCATTAGCCACCTCACCAATTAGTGCATGCCTATCCATACTTATTATAAAAGTTAAAACCCGTTATATATTTAAGCTAAGGGGAGGATTCCCTCTCTCTCTATATATATTTTCTAAACAAACCTTAGCTTAGCTACACCACTTTTTAGATACCTCTTTCCTTCCTCCACTATCTTAGATTTGCTGATCCATCACTATTGATCTCAATATCCGTAGTTCCCACCATCATTGATAATTGCATTGTATATCCACTAATAGAGGCATAGTTCTATAAATATAGTTAGTTTGATTAGGAATATTGATTTATTAGTAGTTTTTAAAGCATTTTTGCTTAATATATTTGTTATTTTTCCTTTTCTTTTTGATGTCATCCCTTATGTAGGATCATGCTATCCCTCTCTCTCTATATATTTTCTAAACAAACCTATGCTTAGCTGCACCCTTTTTTGGATACCTCTTTCCTTCCTCCACTATCTTAGATGTACTGATCCATCACTATTGATCTCAATATCCTTAGTTCCTACTATCATTGATTAATTGCATTACATATCTACTAACAAAAGTCTAGTTCCATAGATATAGTTAGTTTGATCAAAACTATTGATTTATTAGTAGTTTTTAGAATAAGCATTTTTGTTTAACATAGTTGTTATTTTTCCTCTTCTTTTCGATGTCATCCTTGTGTAAGATTATGTTATCCCTTTTATGGAATTGATTAAACTTGCTCCTTGATGAGTTTTATTCATTTAAGAGAAACCATGATATCCCTTATATGGGACATACTAACTCTTGAATAGATTAATTATTTATCCAATTGGGCTTTTGTACATCAACTCTTTATTTTTGAGTTCTCATGTACTGATAGGTTTGATTGATGTAATAGCAGGGAGCGGGAGCGGTTGGTTGACGACTGAGAGAAGTGTGCCAGTGGAGTCGAACTCTAGTGGCATCATTAGAAGGCAACGTCACCAATAGCTATAGTATTTATTACATCATTATTAATTTTGATCTCTAAAATATAAGTTATATAAATTATTTTCTTTCCTTAAATTTTTTTAGGATCTTAGTGTTGGCAATGACCCCTGCCCTCCTTTCGATCTATCCTAAATACAAAATAATACCATTTTCCCTCTTTATCGCAGCATGTTATAAAAATTTAGAATTCAATCATATCATATAACATGTAATAGACACCTTATAACTTATTTCCCAATTTCAAAATGTCAACGGCTTGGAAGGAGCACCGTTTTGTAAAGTCAATTGCTCAAGCTTCGGATTTAATGTCAAAGAATATAAAGGAAATAAGACCATTCAAGTTGATGATCCTCCTTTGACAAGGATGAAGTTTCAAAATTGAGGAAGTCAAAACCATGGGTGGCTAGGTAGCGGATGCCGTAAAACTTCAAATGATAATTTAATTTAGGTCTTCGAAAGAAACAAGAAAAACGCGGAGGGGAAGGGGATGAGCTAAGAAGTTGGTCGCCAATTATTATCTAATCCACCAACTGGTCAAAGAAAGCCGTCGGCAAAACCTTCTATACGTGAAATCAATATATGTCACTTGAATTTACTTGTTTCGTATCGTCAGGCCAGCGGGCCGCCAGCTTACAACTAACAAAGATCACGGTGCAAGTTGGGAAGAGAAGATTATCATTACTAACATGTCTAGTATACAGCTAATGATATTTCGATATTCAATGATAATATTGAGTTGCTTTTATTATTCATATTTTATAGAAATGAACACATGCTAAAACATCATAGGTACTGTGCATATAAACTAATCCACCTCGTGCATTAGTATTCCAATAAAACCTTACTTTGCATTGCCGTGATTTATTATTTTCCATTCCATGAAATCCTCACGATTTGCGCATAATTGATCTTTTTTTTCCTTTCCCTCATTTGGCTTGTGCACTATATGCGTCATGATGATTATATGATATCTTACTATAAAAACAATCCAAAATTTTATAAATAACAGCACTGATATTTGAGTAACTTCATATATATTACCAATTGTCCAAAGTGGAAGTTTAGGTACTACGTAGTTGATAATCCCAATTCGAAATAATTCATCGCAAGATGATTATCAATATCCAGATGAAGAAGGAAGCAAGTCATATCGATGATTGCAGGAATAAAATAACCTCCTTTTAAGAACAAATAAATCATGCTCCTCGGATACATTTAAAAAGTATCCAATTAATTAAGGATGTTGTAATCTAATAATATAAATACTGAATTATCAATAGGATAGGTTAAATTGAATTCCCTCACTCATTAAAGTTGTAAATTATAACATAATATGCTTAGAAAAAGAAAATTCCGATTAGTTTGATTTAAGCGCATGGACATGCATAAGATATATACGGGATATGTGTAAAAAACTTGTCAGATACGCTAACGACACTCCCTTCCTTGCATTTTTTACGACTCACAAACATAAAAGAATAACGAGAGAAATATTCTCGTTTCCATGTAAGATTAAAGACATAAAAGCACGTTTTCACTCTAAGTCGAAACCCACCTTCCATTTGAAAGCTTTGGATGAATATTAACAAACATGGTGAGGTTAGTTCATTAGATTTTCAAACTTTCAAGCTAGAACCCTCTTCATTCAAGAACTAGGCACTGTTAAATGTGTAGTTTTATTTTGACATTTGTCCAAATTTATTGAGTTTTGATTTTAGCAATGTTATCATACACCGATGTATCCTTGCATTACATAATCGATCTAGTTATTTTATTTTGAGAAAATTGAAGATGCAATTTGTATTACAATATTAATTTAGGTTCTGACATATCTATCTCTATATGTTGTGTCATAACCTCTTTTCTTAAGAATTGCATGTACTATTGATACATACAATATAAAGAAAAGTTGAAGATACACGGTTATATTGATAAATAATTCACCTGATGTAGTATATGGAGTTTATTAATTTGTGATTTACGCTGCCGAACTTACCGTTAGTCTTGCTCAAAGGTGACTTAACAGACACTAAACCTGAGCATCTGGTACAATGAAAACTTAGTAAGAGAAAGTTATCATTTCATTGCTTCCAAATGAAAAGACTATATAAGGGAAAGATACTGTTGGGTTGCACTTTGTACTTTACCTCCAATCCATGTAGACCATGGTAACTTTAACTTGGTATTATATTATAGAAGGAGAACCTAACAAATTGCATGGCTATCCCTACTAAACACTGGCATTCCCAAATCCCAACAATTGATCGGCCATAAATATATACTATTTTTTTTTTTTTCACTTCAAGGATAGTTTTACTATTTTTCTTTCTTTCTTTAAATTTAATTTAGTTTTACTGTTTTTCAAATAGCTTTTCAATCACTTCTCTAAGGGTTTTTTTTTTTTTTTTCACTTGTCCTTCAATTATGTTCATTATCTTCACTTTCAATCCATTCATTTATATCTACCTTCATGATTTTCCAGCAAAGTGTTACGGTCTTCAAATGATAAAAATAGTTTTTTTTCCACCTTTTGACCATCCTTTCGAAAACATAGATAGACTTAAGATAAATTATAAATTAGAGTTAAAAGAAAAATAAAATTATTAGATTAACTATTTAGACTTTGTTTAGACCTTTATAATCCATCTTAATTCATTTTGAGGGAATGAGGAATGTCATCATTTCTCCATTTTTCATTGTTTTAGATTAAAAAATGGTATAAGGGAAATATTTTGGTGGAATGCATTTTATCTCTAATATACAAATGTATAGCATGCCACGGCCACATATACACACATATATATTTGTATTTATTGTTACATTTTTAGAAAAAGAAAATACCTACAAAGAATATATATATTCAGAATATACATAAATACATATTTCTTGTATATTTATAATTAATCTAGAAAATAAAATAAAAATAAGCACTCATGTGTGCAAGCGTGTGTGTATATATATATATATATATATATGTATGTATGTATGTATATTTATGCTTAGCTTGTATTTTCGTATTATGTATATATTTATATATACTGTTTTTGAAATATATATATATATATATATCCAAACATATATATTTGTGTGCGTGTGTATCTCACTTCAAGTCCCAAAAATAAAATAAAAAAAGATAAAAATAAAAATACGCATACAACCCTAGCACATGTGATGCAATATACAAGTATAATTATATACTTACATATATTTTTTAAATATCCACATATACATAATATATATACACTTTATTTTTGTTATTCATAAGAAATTGTCCTACACATGCAAAATCCCTAATGTACCACCAAGTTACATAAATAAATAAATAAATATATACACACACATAAACATGTACAAGATACTTAGCTAAATACATAAGAAGGAAAACTACAAGAGGAATAATGAATAGGAAAGTTACTCTTGATTTGGCTTTACAAAAAGAGGGCTTATTGGTAGGGTTTCTTCTTATATTCTCTAGGCACTTCAAAGGAACTCCTCTTATTGGTCTTGAAGTAAAGTTGGGAAGTGAAATATGTGGTGGAGTGAGTGGATAAAAGTGAAAGAAAATAAAAGAAATAAAGGGAGGATTGAAGGGCAACTTAGAGCAATAGAAATTGGGGAAAAAGAAAAAAAAAAGTGTTGATTACTTTTAATACTTGAAACTTAGGGATATGTTTTACTTCTTAAGTTAGCCAAAGGTTGAAACAAAATGGTATAGGTCTTATCTTTTTTGTTTTTGTCAAATCAAATATGATTAGGCTTAGGAATTGATGGAATTTTAGTCAAGGATTTGGTTAAGATTTAAGGAAATTGGTTAACTTAGTTATACTAGTAGTTTTAGTTACATTAAAAAAAAAAATTATTTAGTTAGTGTATTTAGTTAGATAAGAATACATAGGTATAATATATAATATAATATAATAGTGTACAATTTGTATATCATATGATATATTAAGAAAAGAAAAGTAATTAATTAATATATATATATATATATATATACAACCATTCCTATACACGTAGGACTAATTTTTGTAATTTTGTTAATTTATTATTTTAATTAGCTTATCTTGGTTAATTATTATCATTTAAATTTATCTCTAATCAATCATTAGTGATTTTACGTAGTTTCATGCGTTTTTGTCTATTTAATATTAATTTTATCGAATTAGGGTTTTATTACTACCTAGGTGAATTTTTAGGGTTTTATAATCTTAGGGTTTAAGATCTAGGGGTTTTTTCCATAATTAGGGTTTTCAAATAGTATATTAAGGTTTTTCTTGTTCGTCTTGAGTTTCAAATTATAAATTAATCGATTTTTAATTTATTTAGTCATGTTGACTTAAGGAAATATCTAGGGTACTCAAGTTCAATTTAAGGTCCAATTTGAAAATTCACAGGATTTACATAATAGACATTTCGAAAAGTTTAAATAAAGTATTAATATTTCACAAAATTATTTAAATAAGATATCAATGTTTCATTAAATAATTCAAACAATTTTATAAAATGACTATTACATTATAGTTTTATAATAACCAAATCTCTTACTTGAAAAGTAATTTTTGAAACATTATCCCTTATTTAAACTTTTCAAAATGTTAAATTTACACCCAAACATTAATCCCATTTGTTGTAATTCTCCCTATAAATTTTAGAGATAAGTTCAAAATAGTAAGAAGTGATTCAAGTGATAACTTCGGTATCGCTATGAATTACTATAAGATTAATCAAAAGGGATTTATTAATAGGATAGGTATATACATATGAAGGATAGGTATATACATATGACAGTTATCATAAATATAATCTTAAAAATATCGACAACCCTAAGATATCCTCCTAACCCTACATATAGCAACAATCTTAACCTATTTCTTTGTCCAATCTATTATAATTCAACTAACTAACTATAATTTAATTGATTGAAAAATAACATTAAGCTTCCTTAAGGTTAGCTTACTAAACCCTAAAGCTTTAGCAAGAAGCCCCTTCCTTTTCTTCTCTTCCAAGTTTGTGTGTAAAAGAAGGTAATGCCAACTAACTTCAACTTTTCACATCCCATTCCAGTTCAACTCTTTCTATCCTATTTAAACTAATCTAGTTAGTATCCAACTTAGCTTCTTAAATGGGTTGATTAACCAACTTAGCCATCTCCTAAAACAAGTCAACCTCGTTCTCTTCTTTTGTCCCATTTTCCATCTTCATTTAATTACATAGTAGTATATTTGTAAATCCCCACTTTTTCAAAACCAATTAGAGTATTCTTTCAAGTTTAAATAGATTCGAATTGAGTAAGTGATTCAGTATTAGATTATTATTAGATAATGGAATTAAATCTTATGACTAGTTTAATAGTTAAAATTAGTATAAATTCACATTTTAATCTAATTCTTTGATGTGATGCAAAGATTCAACCAATACTAGGTTAATGTTTGCTTTTATCAAATTAATTTAGATTAATTCTAAAATATACTCTAAAAGTACTTTTAAATATTAGAAATTATAAAAAATCATGAGAAAATAATCTTTCCCAATGATCCTTCATTTACCATGATCTAGGAAGCACATGAGACTTCAATTCTTAATCATTAAGGAATTTTATTCTTAATCATCTTAGCTAACTTTCAAAGGAAACTAATAGAAGCATATGAGAGAAATGAGTTGACTATTAACTAAACCTACTTCCTCATTAAGTATATATTTCTATAAGTGGGTGATCTCATTTCTTTCAATTCTTTTTGCCTCACTCTCATATAAAACAATCATATAGAACTAAATTACAAATAGAAGTGTTTCTTTCTTTTCCTCTTGTTGTCACAACTTCCATGTCCCACCATACATCATACAACTTCAATTTTTAGCACATCTTATATGTAATCAACTTAGACAAGCATGATTCTTCCATTAAGTTGATCATCTTGAGGATCAAAACATGTGTAAGTCAGGATTTGAGGTTGAAAGTGGTAATTTAGAAAGAATAGGTAAGATTCTTAGCTCAACTTTTTTATGATGGTTCTAATTTAGGAGTTTCTAATAAAATATGATGAATTTGGTTTAGATTTAGTAATAGAATCAATTAACTAGAGTTTAAGATCGATTAAACTTGAAACCCCATTCTCTTTTCCCTCCTATGGATGTGCTAACCATGGGTTAATTAGGAAATTCACATTTTCTTTTAACTCAATTGCAAATCTTGGATTAAATCATCAATATAAGTTGAATTAAATACCACCTCTCTTGATTGATTGATGATCATGCATGGATTAGAGAAACTTAAGGTCTTATACTTTTATATAAAGGTGAATCAAGATGAAAAGGGAGTGGAAACAACCAATTGATGGTTCATTTGAAGACTTTATGTTATCTTTTACTCAATATATATATTGGAGATCCACTTAAATCATAACATGATAATTTGTAGGAAGAATGTTAGGATATATGCATAAGCTTGCTAATTAAGCAATCGGTTAGATGATGATTATATTAAGAACTTAAAAGCTCTCTTTAAGTTTAAAACCATTAGGAGGAAAAAAAAATGGTCATAAGATGAGATTTAATATATAATTTGAAAGCATTATGATAATTAAATATATATACTTTCTAATTAGAGAATTCAAATATCAAAATCATAAGAAATAGCTAAGATCAATAAGTAAAGTAAAATATCAATCTCCAAACCTATATAAAGCATGCACTACATTTAAGGAAGGGAGGGAGGGGAATCTTAAAAGTATAGTTCCTTATGATCTCAATTACTTCAATTAGGAAAAGCGGTATATGGATGGAAATTAATAATCTATATGCTTATATTAGGATTGTCTGTATTTTTATAGGTGATTCTGTTTTTGAACTTGAGAGATTCTAAAGATTGAGTTAAGTGAGTAGTTATGCTCAAATGAGAAAGTTATAATAATCTACTATCTACTTACTATTTAATGTTTACGTATTTCTTATTTGTTGATATTGATTATTATTTGTTGAGCGATTAATTACCTTATGTGCTAACATATATATGACCAATAAAATAACTGGAAATTTAAATTATTAACTTAAATAACTAAATATATCTATCAAATGTATGCCATACTTTGCCTAATTCTAGAAATCATTTGCAAAATATTTTTTCAAATATTTTCCTAACATGTAATAATTTTCTAAAACTCCAGCGTATGTTCACAAAAACCATAATTTCTAAAATTCTTACTAGTTTTCGAAAATTTCCTTTTCTAAGATGGCATATCAATTTTCAAAAGCTACCCTTTAAGAAATTATAATAAGTATCTTTAGAAACCATTAGTGAAAATTTGGGATCAAAGCTAATGAACAACTGTTGGTTAGTCGATGATAGATGACTTGAGTCAAGATCCACTTGGTCCAACCTTGGCAATGTTTTAGATTGGATAATGGATGGATGGCCTAAGTCATGGTCCATTCGATTTGGTCTTATGGCATTAGTAATAATTAAATGAAGGTTGATAGATGGGTCCACCTAGTAAACGAATGTCTTGAGTTAAGGTTCACCTAGAGAATAGCTCAAGTCAGGTTCACCTATGAGGGTGCCGTTTAGAGTTAGGGGCACTTAACATTCAGACGCGAGTGCAATCACAGTGTAAGCAACATAACTTTACACCTTATATGGTTTTAGATCTCCATGGATGTGTTATTTGTATTTATTACGCATCCATTCATTTCTTATGTAGCTAAACTACACGATTGTATTACTAATACTTGATAATTTACTTAAACGGTAGTTGTGAGGAATTAATTCACTAAGTTATGATTTGCTCACCTCCAATAGTTTCTTTTGCAAATCTTTTGAAATGGGTTTAAGTTAGAATCAGAGTACAAGGTATATCCAACCTAACCTCTAGAAGATAGACTTAGTGAATTAGAATTTATAAAGCTATGAAAGATTATGAGATGAATTTCATAAAATATACACACACACATATACACATATTCATTTGAAATCAAATTTTCCATTCTTTTTAAACCATGTTTTGAATCTATGAAATTTTAAGTTTGTTTGTCTTATTATATTATTTGATAAGAGAAACCGATTTTCTATGATTCCCTTAGCTTTTTTTTTTTTTTATATTAAACTACAGTTGTGTTAATTAATTTTTACTATTAATCAACTATACATACTATGACTAAAAGATATAAATAATGATTTAAGCAGAGTTTTGCAATTTCTAGCTTACAAAACATTTTTTACATTGTGAGTCTACATGTAATATAATGGTCTTAGGATATTCTTGTTAGGCTTCATTTAGGTCATGACAATCCCTCTAGAAACATGCATAGAATTAAGATAAACTATAAACTAAAGTTAAAAAAATTATTTACGTAAATCTTTAACTCTATGTATGACTTTAAACATAATCATAAGTCATTTTAAGAGAGTGAGAAATATGATTACTTCACTTTTCATTGTTTTGGAATTCAAAACCAATAAAAGAAAAAGATTTTGTTGGGATGCATTTTACTTCCAATCCATAAGTAATGATAAATCCAATTTAGTGTTTTTATTAATGGAAAATATGATAAATTTCAATCACCCTTGCATAAAAATTTATAAAATTAAAAATTAAAGTTAAAAAAAAAGGAATAAAAAAGAAAATACTTAATGGAGTAACTCTTTCAACATTTTTTTAATCAACATATAACTTTTAAATTTTGTTTAAATTTTTAGAATTCATCATAACTCATTTTAGAAGGATGTGAAATATGATTATTTCTCCACTTTTCATTATTTTGGAATGAAAAAATAGTATATGAGAAATATTTCATTAGGATGTACTTACACTCCAATTCACAAAAACTAATAGCTTTACTTTAGTGCTATTGTTGAAAGTGAATATAATAAATTCCACAATAATTCATATTAAACACTTATATTCCTAACATTTGACATATAATAACATATATTAGTTTCTTTTACTCCAATATAGTCATATGATTTTTCAAAAAGCTACATTGTATCATTCTTTAATAAAATTTTATCTCTATTTCCAATGACTTCTACATAGTGGTTTTCTCACTTTTTTTTTCATTATTTTTTTTTCTTTTTACTTTCAACACATTAGTTTTTACCAATGTTATGATTTTTGAAGCCAAGTGTTTTAGTCTTCAAACAACAAAAATCCATTTTTTTTAACTTTTAGACCATCTTATAGAGACATACATACAATTTAAACGATTTACAAATTATAAATTAAAAAAAGCTTACTAGAGTAACTTTTTAAATTTTGTTTGGATCTTTAGAATCCATTATAATTTATCCTAAAAGCAAAGGGATTGTGATTAATTCTCCACTTTTCATTATCTTGAAATGAAAAAATTGGTACAAGAAAAAAATTTATTGAGATACACTTTACCTTCAATCTACAAAAGTTAATAACAATAATTTTGTGTTATTTTTGAAGGAGATTAAGATAAATTCAATGATTATATATACTAATTTATTTCACTTAAATTGTACTTTTTAAAAAAGTTGCAAGATATTATTATTATTAATAAAAATTTATCTAATTTTCAATCACTTGTATATAATAAATTTTCACTTTTCTTTTCTATTATTTTCTTTGTTTTCACTTTCATCGCTTCAATTTTTTTATTGGTGTCATGATTTTCCAAAAAAGTGTTATATGATTTTCAAATGACAAAGATCATTTTTTCTTTCATCTTTTGGCTATCCTTATAAATATATGTGTAAAATTAAGATAACTTTAAAGTAGAACTCAAAATTAAGAAACAAAACTTATTTAATTAATTTTTTAGTCTTTATTTAGACTTTTAGAACCCGTTATAAGTCATTCTAATAGGATGAAAAATATAATTATATCTTCGTTTTTTTATTATTTTAGTATTAGAAAACAGTATAAAGGAAATATTTTACTAGGATAATCTCCAACTCATAAAAACTTATAAGTTCACATTTATATTGTTGTTGAAGAATAATATAATAAATATCATGATTTTCTTTATTAAACACTAGTAATTGCAATATTCAATTGGCCATAATATATAATAATTTCATTTACTCTAAGATAGTTTTACTATTTTTTGGAAAGTTATATTATATTGTCATTAATAAAGTTTTATTTTCATTTCTATCACTCCTATATAGTTTTTTTTTTCCATTATTTCTTTCTTTTTATCTTTAATTATAAATTTTTCATCAAACGTCGTAATTTTTTAAACAAAGTGTTATAGTTTTCAAATTATAGAATTTTTTTTTTCCAATCCTAGTTTAAATGTATACAAAATTAAGCTGAATTATAAGCTAATATTAAAAAAAAAAAACTCATTAGAATAACTTTTAGGACTTTGTTTAAATCATTAGTACTCATCATAGATTACTTGTAGAGGTTTGGAAATATGATCATTTCTTCGTTTTTCATTGTTTATAAATGAAAAAGTATAAATAATAGATATTGGTGAGATGGACTATATCTCAAACTCATGAGAATAGATATCTTCAATCTTTTCTTATTAAAATAGAATATGATAATTTTCTTAATTATTATTACTGAACATTAACATTTTCGATATTAGATAACTTCACTATGTATTAATTCACTTTTCACTTGGAAAATAGCTCTATTATTTTTCAAAATATAACATTATGTTATTACTAATAAAATTTTACCTCTATTTTTAATTACTTTCGTTCAATATTTTTTTTCCTTTCTTCTTCGTTTCTATCCATTTTTTACCTAACATCATATTTTCCAAATATAATAGTTATTATTTAGTAGATTATATTAAATAACAAAGTTAACTCAGTCCATCAAAATGCTACATTCTGTTATCTTTTAATAAAATTTTATCTCTCTATTTCCGAATAATTCTATATAGTGGTTTTTTTTATTATTATCTTCCTTTTTACTTTCAATGCATCAATTTGTACGACTATTATGATTTTTGAACCAAAATATTTTAGTTTTTAATATTGTTTGGGATAAAGGAAAGAAAATGGAAGAAAAGAAAGTGAGAGAGAAGAAATATAGAGAAAAAAAAAATGAGAGAAAAATTCTTGTTTAGATATTAAGTAAATAAATGTGAAAAGAAATCTAGATAGAATTTTTTTCTAAATTTCGTAAATTACTAAAATATACCTAAAATTTTAAAATGTGTTTTGGTAAAAGGGCATTTATATAAAATTACAAACTTTCCATCTAATTCTCTTCGAATGGAAAAATATTACTTTTTATGAGAAACATAAAAAATTTTATGCAAAAAATTCCTTCATTTCTTTTTTCCTTATGTTTCCAAACAAAGGGAAGAAATTAGAGAGGAATTATTTCCTTCCCTCCTTTGTCTTTTCTCTAATCTAAACATAAGGTAAACAAAAAAAATCCCTTTTTTTTTTCTACCTTTAGACCATCCTATAAAGATATACATAAAATTAAGATGATTTATAAATTATATATAAAGAAAAGCTCATTGGAGTGACTCTTTAGACATGTATTATAGTTTATTCTAAAAGAATAGGAATGTGATTATTTTTTCACTTTTCGAAGAAAATAGTATAGGAAAGGATTTGTTAAGATATACTTTATTTTTAATCTACATAAGTTGATAACTACAACTTTTTTGTTATGGTTAAAAGAGAATACGACGAATTCAATGATTAATATCATTATTAAATATTAGTATTTCCAATAGTTGATCTACATTATAAACATTCATTTCTTTCACTTTATGGTAATTGTACTATTTGAAAAAGTTACATTATATTATTTTTAATAAAATTTTATCCAATTTTCAATCACTTGTATAAAATAAATTTTCTCTTTTATTTTTTATTATTTTCTTGGTTTTTGCTTTCAACAATTCCTTTTTTTTATTGGTGTTATGATTTTTCAAGTAAAGTGTTATATGGTCTTCAAATGGCAAAGATCATTTTTTTTTTCGTTATCCTTATAAATATATATGTAAAATTAAGATAAATTGTAAACTAGAATTCAAAATTATAGAAAAGAACTTATTTAATTAACTTTTTTGTTTTTATTTAGATTTTTAGTATTTATCATAAGTCTTTTTAATAAGATGAGAAATGTGATGATATATCCATTTCTCATTGTTTTAGTATTAAAACACTGTATAGGGCAAATATTTTGCTAAAATGATCTTCTACTCAAAAAAATTGATAAGTCTATATTCATATTTTTATTGAAGAAGAATATAATAAACATCATGATTTTTTTTTTATTAAACATTAGCAATTATAATATTTGATTGGCCATAATATATAATAGTTTTAGTCACTCTAGCTTTATTAGTTGTCAGAAAATTACATTATGTGATTGTCAATAAAGTTTTATCTCCATTTTCAATCACACGTATATAGTATATTTTTCCATTATTTTCTTTCTCTTTACTTTTAATCCATCTATTTTCATTTCATGCTATGATTTCCTTTACAAAGTGTTATAGTTTTCAAATTATAAGATCAATTTTTTTTCTAATCTTTGTTTGAATGCGTACAAAATTAAGATAAATTATAAACTAGTGTCAAAAAGAAAAAAAAAACTCATTGGAGTAATTCTTAGGACTTTAAGTATTAATATCCATCATAATTCACTTATAGAGGTTTTGAAATATCATCATTTTTCTACTTTCCATTATTTCATAATGAAAAAAACATTATAAGGAAGAGATTTTGTTAGGATAAACTTTATCTTAAGCTCATGAGAACAAATATCTCTAATCTATTCGTATTGAAGAAGAGTATGATAATTTTTATGATTACCATTACTGAATACTAAAATTTTCAATATTAGAAAGCTACACTATATATTAATTCTTTTTTCACTTTGAAGATAGCTTTATTATTTTTTAAAATGTAACATTATGTTATTATTAATAAAGTTTTACCTCTATTTTCAATCACTTATGTATAGTATTTTCTTTCCATCTTTTTGTTTCCCTTTTCATCGTTTGCAACCTATTCATTTTTTACCTAGCCTCACAATTTTTCAAACATAGTATTTACTATTCAGTATATTACATCAAATAATAAAGCCGACTTAGCTTATCAAAATGTTACATTATGTTATTTTTTAATAAAATTTCATCTCTTCATTTCCTATTACTTTTATATAGTGGTTTTTTCACTTGTTCCTTTTTATTATTTTCTCTTTCTTTATTTTTAATCCATCAATTTTTATTAATGTTATGATTTTTAAAGTAAAGTGTTTCAGTTTTCAAATGACAAAAATACTTGTTTTCTACTCTTAGACCATCCTACTGAAACATACATAGAATGAAGATGATTTATGAATTATCTATAAAGAAATGTTTACTAAAGTGACTCTTTAGATTTGATTTTGACCTTTATTATAGTTTATTCTAAAAGGATAGACATTATAATTATTTCTCCATTTCTCATTGTCTTGAAATGAAGAAAATGGTATAAGGAAAAGATTGATTGAGATGCACTTTACCTTCAATTCACATAAATTGATAACTACAATTTGGTGTTATTGATGAAAGAGAATATAATGAATTCCATTATTAATATCATTATTAAATGTTAGCATTCTAAACAATGATTCACTATTATATATACTAATTTCTTTCACTTTATGGTAATTAAACTATTTGAAAAAAGTTATATAATATTATTATTAATAAAATTTTATCCAATTTTTAATTACTTGTATATAACAAATTTCCACTTTTCTTTTCTATTATTTTCTTTGTCTTCACTTTCAACACATTCTTTTTTTATTAGTATTATGATTTTTTAAGTAAAGTATTATATCTATATTATTGCCTTTTTAAAGCCAAAAAACTTTAATAACGATCCAAAACTACCGAAGTTAGTGTCTTTATTATTTTATATTTTAATTTTAATTACTATTATTCAGTATTTCATATTTTCATATCATCCATTTCAGTTGCTGTTCTATCTTTCCATATCTTGCAAATTATTTTTTCAATCCATGAAACTTACTTTAAATCCATTTTTTAAAACAACAACCATTAAATATGTAATTTAAAAAACAAAAATTTCTCCATCTTATTTTTCTTTCTCTTAGAAGCTTGCATTAAAATAAAAGGAAATCAAATACTACTATTTACAATAATTTAGTATGTTGTAAGTTGTAAAATATAGTTTTATTTTATTTTTACACATTCTTCAAATGACAAAGATCATTTTTTTTTTTCATTCTTTGGTTATCCTTATAAATATATGTGTAAAATTAAGATAAATTATAAACTACAATTCAAAATTAAGGAACAAAACTTATTTAATTAACCTTTTTATTTAGATTCTTAGATTCCATCATAAATCATTTTAATAGGATGAGAAATTTGATTATATCTCCATTTCTTATTATTTTAGTATTAAAAGACAGTATAAGAGAAATATATTGCTAGAATGATCTTTGACTTATAAAAACTAAGAAGTCCATATTCATATTTTTGTTGAAGAAGAATATAATAAATATCATAATTTTCTTTATTAAACATTAGCAATTGCAATATTTGATTGGCTATAATATCTACTAGTTTCATTCACTCCAAGGTAACTTTATTATTTTTTAAAAAATTACATTATGTTATTATTAATAAAGTTTTATCTTCATTTTTAATCACTTCTGTATAGTATATTTTTCCATTATATTCTTCCATTATATTCTTTTTCTTTACTTTTAACTATCCATCCATTTTCACATGACATTATGATTTTTTAAGTAAAGTTTTACAATTTTCACATTACAACAACCATTTTTTTTGCAATTCTCATTTAAATTTGTACAAGATTAAGATGAATTATAAATTAGTATTAAAAAAAAAAAACAACATTGGAATAACTTTTACAACTTTGTTTAGATTTTTAATGTCCTTATAGAGGTTTGGAAATAACAACATTTCTCTACTTTTCATTGTTTGGAGATGAAAAAATATTATAAAAGAGAGATTTAGCTTAAATGAACTTTATCTTCACCTAATATAATTATCATTGTTGGGCACTAATATTTTCAACAATGATGCTACACTATGTATTAATTCTTTTTTCTTGTTTCACTCCAAAGATAGTTTTATTATATTTTGTTCATTTGAGTGGAATTGAAATTCAATCTCCTCTTTATTCCTTATTATAGTATTCACTTGGTTTTTTTGTCTCCAAATCACAATTCCTTAAAAATTCCTATTACGTGAAATCAAGTAAGAGAGATTCTTTAATTCAATAAAAAATCACAAGTCCTCATAAAATTTCACATTTTTTCCAAAAATAACTTTATATCAATTTAACAATAACCATCATCACCATCGCTACTATCAGTAACTATTGTTACTACAACCATCACCACCACCACTGTCGCCATCGTCACAGCTTCCGCCGTTACCGTTACCATCGCTACTACTACTAATTACCGATCGCCACTACCTATCTATAAGACTCACAACTAACTACTCAAAATTTCGATCAGTTAAAAGATTTGATCGAACATAAATTATAAAATAAAACTAGAAATATTAGTAAAAATAATCCTATAAGTTTGAATTTAAGAAAATAAATAATAAAATAAAAAAAAATAAAATTTTTAAATTTTAAGTATATTACTCATTATTTATCTAAAATGCGTAAAATGCATTCTGATAATTAATGAATTACTAGAGATAAATTATATGCACACTAAAAATCATAAAATAACCTAAATAATATTTAGGAATATTTATTTGTACTATATATGAATTTACATGTAGGTAGAAATATGCGTAATTACTTAAAATACGTGAAATGTGCTAAAATAATACTAAATAATTAAAGAAAATTCATAATTAATTAACGAAAAATCAAGAAAAATATACAAAAAAGAGAAAAAGTCTAGAAGTGGGGCATGGAAATCTGAAAATTAAAGAAGGAAATTAACCAATTAAATTTAGCTAAATAGAAAGTTAAAAAGAAGAAGAGATAAGGTAATTATTAAATTAATTTAATGCATAATAATTTCCCTAAAGCTCTATAAATACCCTAAATTTAGAAGCTCATTTGATTAGTTTGAAACCCTAGAAAATTAGAGNAATATGCTAAAATAATGCTAAATAATTAAAGAAAATTCATAATTAATTAAGGAAAAATCAAGAAAAATGAGGAAAAATCCAGAATTAAGTCGTGGCAGTTTGGAATTGAAGAAATAAAAACAACCAATCAAATTACAACAAATAGAAAGTAAGAAAAAGAAGAGATAAGACAATTATCAAATTAATTTAATGCACAATAATTCCTTAAGATCTCTATAAATACCCTAAATTTTTCAGAAGCTCATTTTGAATGTCTGGAAGTTTAAAAAATTAGAGAGAGGTGAAATTGAGAGGAAATTAGGGTTTTGCAAAAAAAATTACAAAAAAACTATACAGTTAGGGCTTCTAAAGAGAATTCAGACCCGATGAGCAGCTAGGAGTGGACGGCCACCACTATTACACAATAGAGGTAGCGCCCAAATGGGCCGACACACTCATGACCACCGATAGTGGCTCGAGCCATTAGTTTTTGTGAGTTCCGATTTTTCTTAAATTGTTAAAATTATCAAAATTAGTTGGAAAATTATGAAATTTGTTATTCTGGAATATTTTTGTATATATTTTTTTATAAAAAATATTATTTTGATGAAAATATGTCCCATGATATATAGTTCTTAAGAAATCATGCAAAATCGAGCATTCAATTTAGAAATAAATAACTTTAGAAGTATAGTTTTAAATCCAAAATTTTTGTATAGACTACTTAGGGGTTATAAAACATGAAGCCCTTTTTCAAAAATTAATTTTCAAAAATTTTAGATAATTTTTAATCCTTAAAATGATACATAAAATGGGTAATTTAGGGTTAATCAAATAATTAGATGAGTAATTACTAATTTGATGCACAATTATATGTTTTAAAATGTTGAAATTTGATAAAGTATACTATTTGTAGTATTTGGAATGTTAGATGTAATCAATAGGATAATTATGTAGTAAATAAATAATAAGGAAAAATAAGTATAAAATTTGATTTAGGATAAATTTAGACATTTTGAAATGTTAATTGATGTTGGGAGATGGTAATTAGAGTGATAGAAATATTAGATGTGTATTATATACATAATAGGTAATAACACATAATATGCAATTATTGGAAATATAATAAATAGAAGATATTAGAATAAAAATTGATATTATACTAATAATAGGAATAGATATAAAATCTAATAGGAAACTTAAATTAGGGTAATTATATGAAAAATATAAGATTTTCTTACATCAAGAGTAAATTCACCAGTTAAATTAGGATTCAAGTGTACCACACAGACTATAACACTAGTTAGAGACTAAAAACGATATTTAGGATATCCGAAGATAATGTAACTAATTTCATATTATGGGTCGAAATAATTTTTTAGGATATACGTATAAATCTCTAATAAAGAACTAAGTTAAAAACCTAATTTAGAAATCGATGCGAAAACTGAAATAGAACTTAACATAATTCAAGAAAAATTGTAAAAGACTTAAAACTTAGATAATTAGGTATATTAAACCTTAAACAAAAGATAACAATAAGCATTATAGGATAAAACTAACCTATAATAGTTATACAGAAAACTAAAATCACGTTTGTCCAGTAGGTAAGTGCAGAGTCTAGGTAAGTTGAGATTAATATAGTATTGTATTTTAGAGGCATGAAATTGTGCTTGATTGTGTTTGTTCTAAATTGATGATACGATTTTGATTTATTGCTTGACTTGTATTGTATGATTTGTATGAAATGATTGATTACCCTAAACTGAACCTAATCAAATATACGACTTGCAATTATAAATCGAACCTACATAGCAACCCATTAGGGAAAATCTAGGATTCTCCGGCTAAATACTGACCTCTTCGAAAGGGATAGCACTGGATAGAATAATGGGTTCTTTCTTCATTCTTAGTCGAACTAAGTGATAAGTGAGGAGGTTGAGACAAGGGTAAAGTCAATGGTTCGAAGGTAGTCGTGGGAGGAGTGATATGTTCATTGCACAAGCTTGGATCTGGTTATGAGTTGTTGCATTAATAGTAACTCCTCAACCTAGATTAAAGAGGGCGCAATTTCTCTAATCTCACGATGGGACGGATAACGTTATGCAATAACATTTGTTTAAATATGCATTGCACCTAATAAGTTATTTGATAACTTTGTTTGTATTTGTAATATCGTTTTAGGTCTCCGTCCTAACTTACTGAGTTGTGGTAGCTCATATCTCTATAAATGTCGTTATAAGTGTTAGCTAAGAAGCGGTTTACAATTATCCTGAAACTAGCAACTGTTGGATTCTAGATAGTGAGGAAAAACATTTGAAGAACAAATTTATATTTTTTAAGGTCTAAGCTCTTATTTTAAAATTTTTCATTTTTGAATAATGTATTAACTAGGAAAATAGATTACGGTGAAACGTTGTAAACGTTAATTGTAACAACTGAATTTTAATGTATATATATGTTTTCTTACTTTTTTAGGTAAATGACTTATTTAAATTACGAACTGTTTATTTTAAAGTAAGTTAGTCGTTGACACTTTATGTAGATCAAGTCTAGAATAGTAGTTGCAAGATCAACTTATATCTTAGAATGGTTTGCACAATGAGTCTGTTACGACTTTACCGTTTCAAGGCGTAGCACTATTGTCACCACCAATCACTAACACCATTATTATCATACTGTTGCCACCCCCATTACCTATCAGTACCATCGCTACTGTCACCGCTGCCACCATCATCAAACGCCACCGCCATCATCACTGCTACCACTTACAACCGCTGTTGACTATTGCTACTGTCTTCGCTCCCACAATTGATTTCTATCACTATCATTATTACTTATTACTTTAGAATTACTTAAGAAAAAAAATAAATTAAAGTAATTTAGCTATTAAAGTTTTATTACGTATTTATTTTTAAGTTGTTTATTAATTCAATTAAACAAAACAATAGGTATTACATTTTTATTATATTTTTTTAAAATTCTAATTACGTTCTTCTCTCGTTCTATTTAGTGAAGTGAACGGATAGTTTTTAAAATATAACATTATATTATTATTAATGAAGTTTTACTTATATTTTCAGTCACTTTCGTATAATATGTTTCTTTCCATTCTTCATTTGCAGTCCATCCATTTTTAACCTAGTGCCAGTAATTTCCCGGGCATAGTATTTAGTATTTAGTAGACCACCTCAAATGACAAAGCCGTCCTGGTCCGTCCAGAGCTTCGAGTCACCAACGTCAACACCCACTTGGCGCACGTGGGCCCAATAAAACTCACGGGCGGCCAAGTCAATCAACTCAACGGTGCAAACGAGGTTTTATGTTTTTAACGCTTTCTTCTAACCTCAACAAAATCAAACTTCCTTTCAGTAGCCTCCTTCTTCCTTCCTTCCTTAAAACCTACCAAAACACAGCCAACCCCCATCCTCTCTCTCTCTCTCTGACATATCTTCACTCAAAACAAACCCAAAGAAGAGAGAGAGAGAGCCCTCTTAACCCATTTACTCCATTACTCCATTACTCCATTACTCAATTGCAACATGCCTTCTTCAAGCAATGGCGGCGATCTAAACAACCAATCCCAATCCCAAACACAGACTCCGACACAACCTCAAACTCAATCTCAGCCGTGGATGCAACAGACCCCGCAATGGATGGCTGGGATGCAATATCCAGCTGCTGCTATGGTTATGATGCAGCAGCATATGATGATGTACCCTCACCACCATCCTTACATGCATACGGCTGCTTATCCCTCCTATCACCAGCTGCCTCATCAGCACCCCGCTTACCAACACCACAACCACCACCATCACCTCCAGCAAGGGCCGGGATCTGGTGGCGACGAGGCTAAAACTATTTGGGTTGGTGATTTGCATCATTGGATGGACGAGACTTATCTCCATAGCTGTTTCTCACACACTGGCGAGGTCTAATTAGCTACAAATCTTATTAAATCTCTCTCTTTTTTTTTTCCCCATGTAATTGTAGTTTTCTTGTGTAGATTTGTTCATTTCTAGATTTGTTTTTTATTTGATTTGTAACTACTTGTTGGTTCTATTGATTCCTTTTTTCTGGTTTCAATAACTGTATTGCTAAACTACTGATCGGACAAAATGAACATGTTTAAATGCCAGATTTTGAAGAAGAATTGTGGAATTACTGGAATAGAACTTGGGATCTTGCTCTTACAGTATCTTAGTAGATAGATTTTATTTGAAAATTAATGGTCATTGTGAATATAGAATAATGATATATGGATAATGATAATTTATTAGGGGCAAATCTTGAAACATTGGGTTATTTTATATGTATGTATGGTTAGAGAGATGCGCTAATGTGTAATATAAATGAAAGCAATAAAGATTAGTAACATATATAATAATTATTGAAAAGACTAAGGAATTTAAAGATTTTTTTTTTTATCGGGTAAATTGCAAAATCACGATCTTGATTATTATGCTTGTGTGTTAGCTGATTTAAATCTCCATAGCTACCTTAAAAAGTGAATTTGCCTACCCAAATCACCTAAAGGCGACTACAAAAATATACCTATCAGTGGCAATTGAGGGTCCAAGTACACCTTTTGTGAAAGAGGTGTAACTGCATAAACATATGACCTGAGGGCCAGGAGTGTAACTTACCCTATTTAATTTAAGGCTAAGCAAGGCATCAATGCAAATTTTGACAGTAAATGGTCTGTCCAAATGTCTTTGATTGATATATTATTAATGCATGGTAGTTTCTTCTTTGACATTATTGGTGGTTAACTTAGTTGTTTCACTGAACTAGTTCATTAAGGCAATTTGTTATCCTTTCTTCTACAATGGGCCATGGGTATCCATTTTTAAGTGTGCAACTTAACTTATTCATGCTCTGTTGCAAACCTTGATTTGGAAACAAGGGTGTTGATGCATGAGATATCCTAATGGACATTTCAGATTTTTCTGTGACTTACAGTCCTTTTTACTGAAGATTTATCAAGGAAATGACACTTTATAGAGTGCTGACTCACTAGGTGGAATTAAACTTAGGATGAGTTTGAAAAGAAATTGGAAATATTATTGTTCACAAAAAAAAAAAAAAAGAAAAAGAAAAAGAATATATTGCATTTGAAATGCTCATGCTTGTGGATCTCAAGCTAGTATATAGGTGCAAATTGAATCAAACAAAGAGAAGATGTATACAGATCTGATGTCTTAAAAGCATTGTACACTAAAGATCAAGACATTCATTCTTTTTCTTCAATGCACTGCAATTCTCCATTTCTTGTCAGATTCTTGTCAAATGCACTATTCATGATAAATACTAAAATGGTATTTTATTAAACCTTTTTCTTCTAATGAATAAGTGATTCAACTAACTCATCATGAGTGCTAAGATTGTTCTCAATATGAGGACAGTGGTTGGTCATTGAAGTTTTTTGGATATTTCAAAGCTAGGTTAAATCTGTTATATTATGGTATTGAACTGGAATGCTTATAACAATCATCTGTGTCACCACTATAATGAAGTCCTGACCTGATTTTGGTCGAAAATCTGATGTTGCTCATATAGGTTGCATCCCCATGATTCTATCTTGTGTTACAGCACCTATGTACATGTTTTAAATGTGTTTTTACTCAAACGGCACTATTCTTCAACATTCTCTGCCTTTTTGTTATGTGGAAAACATGTTAAAATGTAGATGCATGTGATACTTGAATATGTCCATGTATGCTACAGACAACATTGAGTCTCGCTGATGCTCTACTCTTATTAGCAGCTTCAAATTTTTTAAAGGATTTTTGCAGAGTGGTATTGTTGTCACTTTTATTTTTTTGGTTAATTTCAGTGGTCAGTATGATCTAAATGATAACTAAATAGTACATTTAGGAAATTCAAAAAGGTGCAATGACTTGCCATGGGCTATATATATTGCTTTTATCATGTTTTTCTGTAGTAGCATTAGCTTGGTGCCAAGTGCAAAGGAAGACATGTCTTAAATAGTCTCACTTTTGTTGCTACTACCTGAATGTATAACTCTTTCAACCATTTTTTCATGAGAAGATTGCCCCATATATATATATATATATATATTCTGGGTAATTACTATCTAAAGTGAATCTCCCTAAACATGTTAGATTCATGACTAAGACGCTACCTCATTACTTGTTTTCTCTTGTGCACTTAAAATTATTCTTCATTTTGAGTCTTTGATGGTTTATAGTGAAGCTTGATGTGAGAAATAGTATTAGTAGCCTTGTTTTGTATCTTTATCAGCTTTCTCTTATGTGTTAACTTTGTACTAGTACTGATTGCAGAGATGGAAAATTTGAGAATTTTTTGGTTCTTGATATTACTCCAGATTTGATGATCTGCCATAATGAATCCCGACATTCTAGGATTGTATCTATGGATTTGAATAAATGGATTATTGCCTTTCTAAGATATCCTATCTGAAATGGTTTTTGCTATATTGCTCCGTGATGTCTTCTTTGTAGCCACAAGTTCCCTAAAATCAATTTTGGAACACCGTGCTCTTTATATGTTTAGTTGTAACTGGACACTCATAAAGCTGATTTCAGATTTCCCTCATTGTGATAAAAAACTTCCCTTCCACTCTTGATGCTTGCTTCTTCTCACTTATAGTTAGTTACATGCATTTGCAGGTTGTGTCTGTAAAAGTCATACGAAATAAGCAAACTGGTCAGTCAGAGGGCTATGGATTTGTTGAATTTTACTCACATGCTACAGCAGACAAGGTTTTGCAGAGCTATAATGGTGCTATCATGCCAAATACAGAGCAACACTTCCGCCTGAACTGGGCAAGCTTCAGCTCGGGTGATAGGCGAACAGAAACTGCCTCTGATCTATCAATTTTTGTAGGAGATTTGGCTTCAGACGTAACTGATACATTATTGCAGGAAACTTTTGCTCGTAAATATCCTTCCGTTAAAGGAGCAAAAGTCGTTATTGATTCAAATACTGGACGTTCAAAAGGATATGGTTTTGTTCGATTTGGGGATGAAAATGAGAGGTCAAGGGCAATGACAGAAATGAATGGTGTCTACTGCTCAAGTAGGCCCATGCGTATTGGTGTTGCAACTCCCAAGAAATCAGCTGGTTACCATCAACAACAGTATTCCTCCCAAGGTATATGATGAAGATTTCCAATCTTCAGACTTTTGATTGCATTACTTGCCTTTCATGAATATAAATTATTATCCAGTGAGCAGCTACTTGTTGTGTGTCTGTTACCTTTAATACACAGTGATCGATTACTTTCATAAATAATGATTGTTGGTTTTTGTTGAAATATGGAAACGACCCATATCTACTAGCTTTATCTTTTAAAGAAATTGGTTGTTGGATCAAATTTAACATGATAATAGAAAGGAAGGTGTAAAGTTTTAGTCCCACTTTGTCAATAAACACCTATTTAACCATATCTTCATGATGAGTCATTGGGTATTAATTATTTTCTGTTCAATCAATTTCTTTTCCTGCTTCTTTAATGATTTCCTCATCAAGATTATGCATGCTGTTAAGCTATTGCCTGGATAAATGTATTTATATGTCTTGACCTAACATGCTTGTCACTTCCATTTGAATGAACCCTGGACATAACATACTGCTTTGTTACCTTTAATTTATCCCTTTGAATTATTGTCCTCAATTATTCTTATGAATGAATGTTTCATTGAACAAGGGAAACAAGCATTCAAGTTTTTGTTTGCTGCTGCTTGAATATCAAAATATTTAAAGGGAAGGTTATACTGCTGTCAGTGTCAGTGATAGCTTACACTTAATAGATCTCGATATATATATATATTTTGGGCAATTAGTTTTAAATATCTTGAATTCTACAGATATTTGCTTGGAATGTTTTCTACTCTCACCTTCTGTGAATGAGTTCTGGTTGGTGTTGTTATTGGAAGGTTTCTACTGAGAATAGTTGTGGTGGCATAATAATTGATTATCATCCAATATGTTTTATCTGAGCTGCTCCATTTTGCAGTTGCCATGGAGATCATCAAAACCATCCAATTTCGATGGGAGAAATCATTTCTTTTCTTCTTTTTGGCTTAATTGCTTCCCATCATATGTATCTTTAACATACCTGATTTGAGTGTCTTGCATCTTTTCAATTGTTTGGCTACTCCATTTCAGAAAGAATTTTTAGTTTGTATTTTTCTTCCTTTTCTTTGATACTCATTAAGAACATAAATAACTTTAGCAAAACAGCCAGATATAGAAAACCACAAAAAAAACATCTTATGGTTGGAAAAAGGACGAACTAGATGGTTCCTACAAATTGCTTCAAGTTTGCTTCTACTTGGTGAAAACTCGTACTTCTATGGTGCCTCTATATTCATCTCCATGCTCTGTTCCTTTTCCAGATGTGTGTGTCCTAACTAAAACCTAGTATCTGAGGAATTACTTTGAGCATATAAAATCTGTATCTTTATGCCACATAACTTATTCTCATTTTAATTTTGTACCTGTTTGATTAGCTGTGGTGTTGGCTGGTGGCCATGGTTCAAATGGTGCTGCTACACAGGGCTCTCAGGGTCATAATGAATCAAATAATACAACAGTAAGTGAATCTGTGCGGCATATATTGGGCAACCTAAATAGTTATTGCTTTTATGTTTCTCTAGGTTTACTTTTGTTTCATGTTTTTTTTTGTCTAAAATTCAAGTTGTTTTCCAGATTTTTGTCGGAGGGCTTGACTCTGATGTCAGTGATGAAGATCTGAGGCAACCTTTTTCTCAGTTTGGTGAAGTAGTCTCAGTGAAAATACCTGTTGGAAAAGGATGTGGTTTTGTTCAATTTGCCAACAGGTAGCCTTTTGTCTATTATTTTCTTATTTTATGTTAAATTCAATGGTCATCGAGTCTTTCCCTTTTTCTTTCCTGCTTTCTATGTAAAAATGTTCAATGGTTTTGGAAATGTCTATACTAAAATGAGAATATAACAAGCTATATTGCTGGAGGTTCAGATGTCAGAGGGCTTCTTAACTGATTTCTCAACATATTCTTGGTTCATGGAGTTCTGAAGGGAGCATGGAGAATGATGGGCTTAATAGATGTATAATGACTTTGCTTGCTATTTTCTTGGCAGGAAAAATGCCGAGGAGGCAATGCAGGAGTTGAATGGGACTGTGATTGGAAAGCAATCTGTACGTCTGTCTTGGGGTCGCAGTCCAGGAAACAAGCATGTAAGTCACCCAACTCAAATCATCTGCATCTGCTCTTAATTCATTGTCTTTGTTTCCTACGTTGGAGTTTATCGCAAATTAATTGAAGCCAAACTTTGCTCTTTTTAGTGGCTTATCTAACTTGATCTTATCTATTTACACGGACATTGCAGTGGAGATCGGATAACGGTAATCACTGGAATGGATCATACTATGGAGCACAGGGCTATGGTGGATATGGAAACGCTGTGCCGCAAAGTCAGGACCCCAGTTTGCATGTTGCAGCTGTGGCTAATGGAGCTTCCTGATAGGAAAATAGCATCCTCAAAAGAGCTTTAGAGGTGAAGTAGCGGTTGCTAGTTTTTTCCAATATATCTTACAAGAGATATGTTGGGGTGAGATGGAGTGAACTTGTACCAGGAAAATTTTTCATATCTACATTGGATTTTGATACTAGAAAATATTTCGCAATTTATTATAGTTAAGGTAGAGGTAAGATTATTTTTACCAAATCGAACTCATATTGATAATTGGTTAGGTGTGGTCGATGTTTTGTTTTAAGCACAATGAACACTAATTAAGGCACCGTCTTCGATGACAAATGATTGTTCACTGTGGTAATTCTTCACTGGCGTTTCCTTTAGTTAGTTCGAGTGTTCTTCGTTAGACCTCTGAAGTTATTGAAACATTTTATCACTGCGCTCAGAGAGATGCTGTAGCCTTAAGTCCGACTTGAAAACTTGCATATTGTTTAGATTTTGTGCTTTAGCTTAACCTGATTGAAGTTGTTTATTTTTCAAAGTAATCTGTTTGATTCAATCGAGTTTATATGGAAACTTGAATTAAACTGAACTCAAACTGGATTTAATTTGAGTTTAAGCTTGAACTTGAAAAGTTTACGAGGCCATCAAGTTGGAAGCTTCAGCTGAATTTGTTGCGTTGCGAGTCGATATTCTGTATCTGCTTTCTCATTTACCCGTGTAGGGAAGATAAAGATACAGTACAATAGTTAGTCATGGTAGGTGAGTCATGCTTCATCCTTCTTTTGTTTTTTCCTTTTTTCGATCATCTCCTACCATTATAAATAATGAAATATCCAAAAAGCTATATAACAGGATAATTTTAAGATTTTACGTGTATAATACGACTGCTGGGAGAAGCATAATCAAATCTGATTCATATTGTCGGTGTACCGATGTTTATACATTTATACACAATGAAACACCTTAAAAACTGTATAATGGGATAATTTTAAGAGTTGATTTCATTAGGAGAAGTGGAATTAAATCTTATCTATTCCGTTGGTAAACTAAGATTCAAACCACTCATTTTAATTTTGCAGCACATCCATCTCAATCTACTAGATTTGGCACTCGTATCTTCCCCCACTACTTCAATAAAAGGCACACGTTTTTGTTAGTCTCAATTGGAGCAAAGGAGTAAACATTTGTACACAAGTAAATTACAAACGAGAACACATAAAATGACGTTTTCATGTCTTTTAAGTTATGTCTTCATTCAGATTTTACTTCAGCCATATCCTATCACGTATGAAGAATAACAAATGGTTGAAATGTTCTTTTAGACCCTTTTATGCACAATTCTATCAAGACATTGAAGAAGGGAGTAACAAAAACTTGGGCTTTAGCACCACATGGACCCTTTTGCACTAAATATTACTATCAGCGACCCGCCTATCTTGCCATTATCAAAACGTGTAGCCTATTTCGTGAAAAATGGTTGAAATGTTCTTTTATGGATTCCCAAAGAACATGTCATTCTCAACTGCAGTTGAGGAATTAAAACGAAGGCAAAGCACATACATATGATGGGATAAAATATTAGGGAAAATGCAAATAACCCTAAACTTTGATTTAATACTTCTTGAAATAAATTAGCAAATAACTTTCATAGACCTAAAGTTTGATCTATGTGCTTTTTCTTGAACTTCTCAAAGTATAATGCACCCCTAAGTTATAGTCTCAGTACACTCTAATTTAACTGAGAAAGTAAATGTATTTTATTTAGATTATCAATTTATCAAAGTTTCAAGGTGTTAAAACACACTGCCTAAGTTTTGGGGTATATCCGCGCTAAGGATAAAATCTGATGTGTTAATTGCAATTACCCCTAAAAGTTTCCCCACTCGCCTTTGCGGACCTTATTCGTATCTCCCCCACAAACATTGTACTGCCACTGCCAGACTTATAATAAGCAATTAATACAGGTCTCATTTACTACTCTTTTACTTTATTCATATACGGAAGATGTTATTAGCTATAGCAGGAGCCTGGGGATGGGAAAGAATGGATCTTTGAAAACCATTGCCAGTCCAGCTTGCAAACCAGATCCAGAAGCTATTTTGCTTACCATTTTAAGTTATGACTAAGCAGTTTTTCTGCACCCAGGTTAAGGCTTTGGTAGTTTCTTTAGAAATGTTCATTTCAGACTTTCCCTTCTTCGCCAACGCTGACTGCTATGTTGAGTTAAAACACGACGACATGCTAATGATGCTGTAATCAACCGGTTTGATTTTTCTATGATTCCGACGATCACCATGTTAAACATTTTCTCCGTATTTAATATTTTTCCCACTGAACTTTGAATAATAATTATTTTTTTGAGGATGTTCCACCGTAATAACTAGTTATTATCATTTAACTGAACTGAACGGGGGGAAAACGATTGGAGTACTCGTTATCTTGAAGCCGAAAAATGTGTCCATCTACCAGTCATGTTCGTTACCAGTAAGTAATATGTTGGTTTGCTTCAATCATATATCTTATAATGGAGAAATAGGAGAGTTTGCCCTAAATTATTTCCTAAAAAAGGGTAGGAGCAAAATGACTTTTCAAGGAATAATTTATGAAATATGGTTGTTAAATTGCATTTTGGAGATGCGATTTAGTTTCCCATTGCTTAGCTGTCACTTTGGTGCTAATTTTGTAATGAAATCATAGTTTTATCATGCGATTTAGAAATATTATCATAAAAATGTGATTTAAGAACTGTGTTACCTAAATGTTACTTACTCACTTAAATAAAATGGGGTGTTTTAGGGTTGGAAATCGCATCATGAAGATGCAATTTAGTTGGACCCTTATCACCCCTCAAATCCTTTCTTCCTCCCATTCACATAGTAAATTCTCTCCCTCTATTGAAAAAAAAAAAGTGTCCCCTCTCTCTCTTTCTTGGCTACTTGCGATTTCTAAGGCGTATTTCCATAAAATTTGCATATCATGAGTTAAACTCACGTATTTGGTATACGTTTATTAGGTAAGTTTTAATTTTTAGTTAGATTTGCAACTTAAATGGTCAACTTATTTTACAAGCCCTAATCATTTTTTCTCTCTAAATAATCATCAATTTGTCCATCTTTGTAGGCAAAACTTAAATTGGTTAAGAATCTTTGCACTTATTTGGTTGTCTTGGCTACTTAAGAAGTAATCTCTTAGTTTTGTAATATTGTGTTAATTGTGCATACTTGTGGATAAGGGGGAATCATGTGAGGTTGTCAATTTATGCCCATAGAAACATATTAGATGGCGTAGACAAGGTTTGTTATGATAAGCTAATAATTAAAAATAAATAAATTAGGGTTAAGGTAAATGTGAGATATGTGAAGCAATTAGAGAGAATTTTTGTATCCATTAGAGTTGATGTTAGAACATAGGATGTTAGAACATATATGGTCTAGGTGTTTCACAGGCAACCAGCTATTGTCTTAGGTAGTTCCATGTAACAAAATTATTCACTAAACCTTATCAATGACGATGATGATGTGGAGGGACTGATTAAATATGCCAAAAAAAGTAGATTGTCTATTCACTTAGAAACTGTTTATCAAGTTAGAAGGTAACTCTAAATTGATGTATGAGGGAAATAGACTTAATGAGATAGTCATGCCAATTGCTATACAAGTGCAATATTCAATGAATGCTCCAACTACGATTCAAGAAAGTGCTATGTTCAAGAGCCTTATATCGAGGAAATGGATTTACCCTTTAGTGATAATTTTAAGAGAGATTGATGAGGTTGAAATCAAAATGAAGTTGGTTACAATTAAAAAGCAGCAATAATAAATGATGAAATAGACATATCAAATAATCCCTTACCTCTAATAGACGATGCAATGCCTAGTTCCCCCATTGTTTAGCAAATTAATCTATCCATTAATCATTTGATTGTCCTTACTTTTGAGCATACAATTCCATTCTTCAATAAGATAGATGGAGATTATGGTTATATAACATTTGAGGAGACTGCAATTTCGTTGGAGGAGTTAAGTATTGGTGATGAGTTGAAAAAAGGCATGCGGTTTGTAGGGATAGCCAATTTGATATATGTAGTCCTTCCATATAAAGCATCACCACAATTTTCAGGTTGATGAGTTGGATAAGAAGGTATGGCATGTTGTTTACAGCGAGAGGGACAGGGGGTGTAGATGGTGACTGTGAATTCTAAATACGTACGGACACAGACTTTATAGTTAAAATTGTCAAAGGGTTGCACCCATGCATCAATCCCGTTTTAGACCAAGATCATCCATAGTTAGACTTAAGTTTCATGGCTTAGTATTTTCTGGGTCAAGTCAATAATGAACCTGGTATAAAGGTCTCTATGCTTAAACAAAGTATCCTAGATGGATTTGGCTACTTAGTGATAAAGAGGTGAGTATGGGATAATAAGAGGAGACAATTAAGATAGTTTATGGTAATTGGAACAAGTTGTATATAGAGTTGCTAAAGTTGTTAATAACATTAACTAACCTAAGCTTATATGTCACTTGAGAATACTTGTTGAGTGTTTTGGAAGGCAAGCATATCGAAGTGTTCTATAGAGCATTTTGGACATTTGGTCCATGTGTGCAAGCATTTTGTAGACCTTGATATCACCTTTTTATATGGCAAATATAGGGACAAATTGTTGTTTACTTATGGCATTAACGGTGCCAACCACATAGTTCCTCTAACGTTTGCATTGGTGGATGAAGAATCGTTTACTTCATAGGCAAGGTTTCTAATGTTATTGAAGCAACATCTTATTGGCAGACGTGGTGATCAGCAAACCATATGTCTTATCTTAGATTGAGTTGCTAATATTAAAGAGGCTGTTGAGGATAGGAACATTAGTTGGCGTGAACCATTTGTGAAGGGGCATTATTACATCCACCATGCGTTAGCAATATCTATACAAAAGTACAAAAGTGCCCCCTTAAAGAAACTTGTCACTACATCTGGTTTGAAAATGTAGTAAGCAAAACATAAGTTGTACATGGAGGAATTAAGGAAAAGAAATGAAGATGCACCTAATTAGTATACAAAGATTCCAAAGGAAAGATGGATGAAGGTATTGACGAAGGTTACAAATATGGGTTCCTGACTACAAATTTTAGTGAAAGCTATAATGTTGTGTTGAAGGATACAAGGTGTCTTTCTATATCGGTATTAGTCTTAAAAATCTTCTACAATTGCGTAGGGTACTTCTAAACACGCCATGAAAAGGAATTGAAGTACTTGGATAAGGGGAAGTATTCTAAACATGTTGTGATAGGTGGCTTCTCGACAATATGTTATAACTTTTGACCAAATGAATAGGTTGTTTAAGATTGAGATAGGTAGGAGAAAGACAAGATATGGAAGGTAGGGTGGCAACAAACATACAGTCATTATAGTAATGGATGTATGTATATACGACAAATAACAAACTTATAGGATACCTTGTTCTCACACCTTTCCTACCATGTCACATGTTAGAAATGGACTAGATGGATAAGGTTAATAAGTGGTACCATTGGGATCTCCAGTAACTTGTTAATCATGCTAGTTTCTATCCCCTTGGAGACAGTAGTAGATAACCTGAAGTCTAGACACCATTCATTCCTTAAATTATTGGTTGGCCCTTCGGGCCAACTATAATCATCACACTATCATAATGAAATGGACCTTAAGGAGCCTTTGACGAAGAACTGTTGTTGTTTTTTTACGAAGGAAGGACACAACAGAAGAAGCAGCCCCATACGAATGAATGTAGGAGGTTTAATGAGTTGTTCCTTTCAATTACACAATACTTGATTGTGCTATTTATTTGCATTATTAACTATGCATTACCTAAATGTCCTAATTGTTAATTATTCCTTATGCAAACAAATCCGAGCCCAACCAATAGATTATTCCTTAGACTTCAAGACAAAGTTTGGGCTAGATAGGTATAGGATTAGTTTACAATTCTATGTTACATATTCAATGTTTTTTTCATTAATTTAGCGTTATTCTATACCGTTTTAGGATTTCCCCATACTAATATGCCGCCAATGGGAAGTATCCTTACATTAGCATGGGCATAGGATCCTTTTGGCCCATGCATCATGCCTTATGTATAGCAGGCTAGCTTTTACGATGTTGTGCTCCTCCCCTTCATATCTCTTGATTGGCATCTTATTGCTACTTTAGTAGAGAGATGGAGACAAGAAAACTATACCTTTCATATGTTGCATGGGGAGTTTATGATCACATGACAAGATGTTTCCGTCTATTTCAGGTTGCTTGTTGATGGTCATATAGCAATTAAGGGGATATCATCAAGATTAACAAGTTTGAGCGCCTATTAAGCATTAGACTTAAGGATGATAAAGATAATATTAGTAATGAGTGTGCCAAGATGTCGTGGTTGGAGAGTTCATTTAATTGCTTACCTCTAAGAGTGAATGACGTGACTATCATGAGATATGTCCATACATATATGCTACAACCGATTGGTCGAGTAGTTTTTCCCTATAAATCAACTTAGTTCACTTGATGTTTTTTCCCTTACTAGAGGACTTTGCAGTTGTAGAGTATCACTGGGGGGTCCTGGATTAGTTACATAGGAATCTATGTTGTACCATTGATTGCTAGGCTGTAGAGATTAGAAGTATTGCTATGCTATTATAAGTTTAGGCATGTAATAAGTTTTCCCACATCACACCTCGTCGTTTCTAGGTGTATATCCTGAAGGAGAGACCCTTAGCATGTAGTTGGCATGTTGAGTTTGATACTTCGAAAGTTTCTGCCCATGTAGTAGGGTAGTATCGAAATGCCTTCAATAAGCATATCTTGGAGTAGGTACGTAAATTCATTTAGGTTAAATGTTTACTACTCATGTGCACATGTGATTCTTATATGTTTAAATGAACTCCTTTGTAGATCATTTGGAGGTGTTACTCCTCTAGCATCCTAAATACATTATCATTTAACTATTAAGTTAGTAGCGATATTTGGCTTAACCGTATACCTATTATATGCTTTCACATTGTAAAGTGGCACCTTTTAGATCATATGGTGTGGTAGTTTGGCAGAGTACAAGGTTCTTAGAAGATCTAAACACATTAAACGTGATTCATATGATTGATCTTAAGAGGAAGATTGACAAGTATTCGAGTAAGCGTCATGCAGCATGGATCCACATGTGGGATGAGTACAGATGGACAATTGTATATCTAGACTATGATAATGGTTTTTCAAATGTGGTTATTCCCCAATACTATCCATGGTATTACAGTGTTACTAAGCAATACATAGAACATACTCGAGCCCTACTTAGTGCTATGGTAAGATTGTAGAAAAGATCACGTAGAAAAGATTGACATAGTATCTCTTTCTTTTCTATGCAGACAGATGGTTAGGATTGCATTGATAGTGATCGTTACACATAGTTATAGGCATAAGAGATCACCCAGTTCTCTAAGAAGCTCCTTAAGGGCCACAAGGTGTCACATCATACCTTCTAGGCCATTTGGAGGAGCCAATTGATCTTCCACCTCATCCAATATGCCTAAGGGAATGAGGTCATAGTTATAGTGATGCTTGAGGTAGTCACTAGTAGCCACCTGCAGGCCAATCTCCTTCAAAACCTTAGAATCGATTTCCTACTCCTCCTTTAGATCAACTAAAGGCACATTACTCTCCAGTATATTATGGGGTCATCGTAGCATAAGGCTCTACTCCTTACTTTCTTATCACAACTAGCATCGGATATCATGTTATTCCTTAACATACCACTAATCTAGCCTCCACATTCATGGTTACTCCGGGTGCTCTTTACTTTAAGGAATATGCAGTAGGCTTCAATGTAGGTAAGACAATCATAAAGATAGACCTACGATAGTTTTCATGGGAGGAGGGACCAATCACATCTTTACATATTGGAGAGATTTCAATTTTTAAGGGGAAGCCTACTATACGAGGAAGCATTAGGCCAAGTATAGAGAGATTGTGTGTTTTCTTGCTTACATAATCCATGTTGATTAAAAATGAGAACTATGAGAAAGCTCTTGAACTATTGCACATATGTAAATAACATTATTACAAGAAAACAAAGCTTTAGAGATAGAAATTTTGCTATAGAAAATTTTTGTGTCTAAAAGACATGATTAAAGATGGATTTACAATGTATTTGTGATGACATAACATGGATACAATTTTTTAGCAACAAAATCTATAACAAATTTCTTTCAAATTTGAGAGAGGAATTATGTTTTTGCAAATCTATCTCTAATTTCATGGTGAGAAAATAAAATTTTTTTGCGCTATCTCTTATTTGGAAATTCTATTGCATATTTAACTGTAAATGTTGGAAAGAAATATATATTGTTCTCTTTTAAAGATGGATTAATTTGTCTCTAAATGTTAAAATAAAATTATATATACATAATTTGCATCATGTATGTAATACATATAATATTATTTAACACAAAACAAATTCAAAGTAATGGTTATGCTAGGTTCAAGGATGAAGACATATTATTGCTTTTTACATTTGATGAATAAAATTCTTTTTTATGTTTCTAATTTGGATAAAATATACACATCCCACCTATGTTTCTTTTATCTTTTCTTAAGTGTTTTCAATTTGTAGCATGGTAATATCAAGATTTAAACAATTATAATTAAACGATTAGACTCAATAAAAATTTTCTTAAGTGCAAACTTTAATATATAGGCTTAAATTTTAGTACATATAATTTTTTTTATACAATGTATAAAGCTTATGAATTATAATTTCTAGATTATATTCATTGCTACAGTTATATAAATACTTGTATAGAGTTATTATAATCTTGTGCATAATCTAATGTGCTCTTCAAAATAGTTATTAAAATTACGATTCTATTCATATGATTTTACAAGCTTATGATTTTAAGAGACTCTTCCAAATTAACTCGTATATAAAATCATTTTTATGTATAAACTTACGTTTTTAACTGAGTTTATATATAAATTATGTAGAAACTTATATTTTTAATCGAATTTACCGATTCTATATATTTGAGTTGAATGGGTTAAAAAATAAAAAAAATACAACTAAGTTTTTATAAGCCATCAACTATTACGACATTATATCATTTTCCCTATCCTATTTTAATTTTCTTTCCTCTTTCTCTCTTATTTTATGTTTATAACCTTCTTCTAGGTTTTACCTTCTTCTAGGTTTTAGCTTTAATAACAAACATTATAAGGAAAAGTATATAGTTCAGTTTATACTATGAATAATTTAAAATAAATTAAAATGTTTAGTTGTCTTTAATCAATTTTTTTTTTGTCAAAAAAATATTGAAAAGGTTTAGTTTTGACTTTGTTTATCTTTCTTTTGTATATGTCAAATTATATATTATTAAGAACTTTTTTATGAAAAATAAACTTAATTTCTTCATTTTTTAAAAATTTTTATCATGTATTTGAAGTTTTAAATAATTATTATAAGTATATCCATAATTTTTTAAAGCTATTTTGCATAAGTCATAAAAACTTACATTTTTATATTTTGATTTCACATTTAGATTCTACCAATCAGTTAGCGATTTTAGATAGAATTATGAGTTTCACAACATTACTTTTGAACTATTGTAAAGTCTTGATTTAGATACATGCTTCTTATGGACATATTGTTATTGCTATACATTATTGCTATCATTGAAAACATGGTGGAGATTGGCAACTTTTGTAATTACAAGAGAGCGATGATTTCTACGACATGTTTATAATGTTGGAAAAGGATTGAAGATTTTTGTAATTTCCTATTACATGTTTATGATGATTTCTACAATATGTATTATTTGAATGGACACGCTTTTCAATGACCAGATTCATTTTTACTCTTTACACTATAATTTCTTATACATGATTGCTGTTTATTTCATTAAATGATTAGCTAAATTGAAAGTTATGTAAATTGTGATTATCTCATACAAGTTTTTAAGTTATATTCTGCATAGCAATAAATATATTTTTTATTATAATGACAACCAAGATAGATAGTTTTGTGATAGCATATATATTTATATTAATAAATATAATTTTATTAAAATTATTATTAAAATAGAGACAAATTTTTAATATAATTTAATTATATATATAAATTTTTTTTGCATTAACTATAAAAATAGAGACAACTTTACAAGAGAACTTATTCATACAAAAAAATTAATTTCAATTATCTCAAATTAGTGTTAGATTTCCAATTGAAACTAACATAAATAAAAATTTAATTATAATAAAATTAAATTAGAGATAAATATGCTATGAAAATTTTTAATTAAAGTATAATTAGTATTAATTAGCATTGAATTAGAGGCATAAATTGTTACATTTTATAACAAAATTCTATCTCTTTAATTTATTTTGTCGTATATTGTTGTTACAATTTGTGATTGAATTTATTCACATTAGTAACAAAAACTTTGTCACAAACTTGCGATGGATACATAATTAGTCGCCAAATAGAATTAGCAACGATAATTTTTACAACAAAAATTTGTGATAGAAAATTTGTCTTTAAAAGTCTTTTGCAACAAAACTATTACTTTCAAAGACAGAAATTTCTATCTCTAAAACCCATAGTGTGATATTTGCATTTATATATTGTTTTTTCATTCCTTTTCAATAAGCAGTTTTAATTTGATTTTGTTGTTGAATTTGTTATGTATTTAAGGTATATGGTCTTTAGTTGATATTTATAGATTTTGGCCAATGTTTATGATGGTATTGTCAGGTGTTGATGGAGTTGTTGTATGTCTAAGATATTGATATTTGGATAAAGTTTATGCTCGGAGTTTGAATTTGGAGTTTGGGTTTTAGGTTTTGCAATTTAGAGTTGGAGTTAGAGTTTTGGTTTCGGATTTTGGAATTTAAGTTTGGGTTTTTGTTTGACTTTGGAGTCTAGGTTTCAGTTTGTATATTATACTCCGTGTTTGTTAAACTTTTGATTGCCATTGCATAGTGTGTTTTGCTTCTATCATGATTTGCTACTATAAATTAAAGGGGAAAAGTGTGATTTTTAAATTGCATTTTAGGAATGTGGTTTTGAAATCACATTTTGTAATTGCATTATTAAGATACAATTTCTTTAACATCCAGCTAGCATCAATAATTGCAAAACTAAATTGCACTTTAAAAATATGATTTTGGAACATGGTAATAAGTTTTGCCCAAACCATTTTTTTAGGAAATAGCTTGCCTCAGAGGGTAAACTCACCTATTTCTCTCTTATAATGAGTACATTACCTTTTTTTTTTTTTTTGATAAGTATTTCCAACATAACTAAAATTTTATTCTCTAAATCAGAGTCTAGGTAGTCATCACTACTATTATATTTGGTCAAATGAAAGTAGCATATGTGATAATAAAGGGTTTACGAACTAAAGGGTAATCTATAGCTTGTATGTCTTTAATACATTGAAGAAGGGAGCTACATGGTTGTTGTGCTTGAGATCAAAGAGAAGCTAAACAATATAATAAAAGAACCCAAAACTCAACATGCTAATAAAATATGAATGATAGTTGTTTAAAAACTATCCTTTGCTGCAATCATTCGTACATACATGATTGGTATTGGTATTTATCACCTCTTCTATACATATATGGTGCCAATAAATCTTTTTTCTACAAAAAGCGGTATATACCATTCCTTATACTTAGAGAGTCAAATGGATCTCTTGAAAACATTTTCTAAAATTTTTTTTTAGTTATTTATCATAATCAAATCTTTAAAACTATCAAATATTGTCATAATAAACTTAAGATATTGCAGATATTAGTAGCTTTTAGTCATAAATAGTGGTATGGTTAGTAACTTGGACAATATAAACCAAAAAAATTGAAGAAGACGATTTCCTCTTTTTGAAAATAAAATTTATTTTTCTCATTTTTTTTTATTAACTTCCATAATAGCTAACTTCTACATGATATTTACAATTTTCATTGCTCTTTATCACTTATGATTAATAGTTACTTATAACCACGAACTTATGGGATCACTAAGATAAAATTATTAACATGTGTGATGTTTATATTATAATAGATTTCAAAGAAAAACTCCCTAATTCATTATTGGAAACCATGTAAATCAAATGCTATCAAAGAAAAACAAGACAATGGGAGAGAGATGAGCTACGTACATGGCAATAAGGGTTTAAATAATAAAAGAGAGTACGTGTAAGGGTAATTCCAATCTAAATATTCATTATTTAAATAAAGCCATGCGAAGGGGAAATTCTAATCTACTGGTATCTTCAATATTCTCAATAATAAAAGCAAATGTAAACTCTGGAAGTTTTCTAAAATAAAACTAATTTCTCTCATCTTCATAATCTCCATAATTCCTATCATTAATTTTGCTGCTATAGTAAAATGCAAAACTAAGATAATCATAAAATTCTACATCTTAAATGTCATCAACATCTAAATTCACAACCTAAACATGGATGAATGATAAAACACAAAATAGAGATAATAGATGACAAGTATAAATACATGACATGCCACATACATAACTACACAATATACTAATGCAACATAAATAAATAAACATCAAGATAATCAAATTAATTGTATGGATCATTTGATCTCAACATCTACACCAAAGAGAAATGTGATGCTCATTCAATCTTGTCACTTAACCTTGAATATATGTGTAGGTCCTATAATCCCAAAACTATAATTAAGGCTAATTATCTCCTATTAGTTTTAATATTAGTGCTAACCATTGAGCATTACTATCCATAGTAGTACCCTTTGTACTACTGTAACTTGTTCACAACTTCACTCTAGCATACTTAATTCGTATATAGCAATTACCCATACTACCAACTCATTTACCTACACATGGTCATTCAACGCATAATGCTACCAACTACTCTATCTTAGATATCTATCATACTATAGGTGGTGAAAACTCAATCCATGACCTATCAATCCAGAATGCTTACTGGCCTCAGTACAAGTTATAGAGCACTTAACTATTATTGATAGTTAAATAGTTTTAAGTTCATTATTTTATCCCTATAAGCACATTCAATAAACAATAGTAACTTAAGTACCTAGATAATTTCTCATTGAACTAAATCTCCTCGGATTTGATTAAAAAAAAAAGACATAATTATACATAGTATGATTGATCACGACCTTATTTATACTAAAGGATCATATTTTGATGATTAAAACACAAATTTCACATAAACCAATTGAATACATTCAAAATAGATCAACTAGGTTTCTTCCAAGAGAAATTTGGTTGACCTAATATGTAAGTCAGTATATGGGTTCCCTTATGATTACCATTTGATCAACCTAATTGCCTACATAGTTGATTGATCCTCATTATCCCTAATTTGGATAGCTAGGTCATACATTTGATCAACCAAAACCCATATGAAGTTAACCTAATATTAAACTAGTTAGTTGCTTTTACATGTTTTTCATTTTTCTTTTCTTTTCTTTTCTTTTTCTTCTAAATTTGAAATTTGACCTAGACTAACTTGGTTTGAATGTCTAACTCGAAATCCTGTTTCTTTTAACTATTCCTAAACCAAAATTTCACCAGTTTGAACATTTTCTCCATTTTTATCTCTAATTCATACTTTAAGTAAGTTTATCAATTTTTTTTTATTTAGCTTAGAATCTATATTCTCCTTAAACTTATTATTGAGCCCATGAACTCGTTGATAGCTGTGATTAAACTCCTAACCTCTATAGTTTTTACTCCCATTTATGAGATAATACACTTAAGGGTTGTTTTTTGTGGTTTATCTTGAAATACCAAACGGGGTTGGAGCTACTTACCTCACAACGATTATGCCTAGAACCATAAACCACTATTCACCACCTCTTTTCGCAATCTCTTCACTTTCCTCTGTAGTTTTCCTTCAACAAGCATCTATAGTGGTTTAGAAAGATGTTATCGTTAATATTACTCCATTCTTATATTGAGATTGCGGCTTCCTTACTTTCCCACATTTGAAGCCTGTTGTTGAATCTCCTTCTCATCGAATTCTCAACCTCTCCCCTTAATTTTCATAAAATAATTATGTTGTGGCTAGTATCCCGTTTGCAGTAATCCTCAATTAGGAGAAACTTAATAACATTGAATTAAGGAAACGAAACTTAACAATTTTGTGGTCCAATTTGACCGCTAATATTGGTCTCAGAACCACAAGAAAGCAGTATCAAAAAGCAAATAGAAAGGGGGAAAGAGAAAAGGAACGAGGCATGAAGATAATAAAAAAAAAAAAAAAAAAACAAAGAATGTTGGATGACGTCCAGTGGAGCAAGTGTCATCAATGCATTTTTTAAGAATTTAACTTATATTATAAAATTATGAAGAAAAATTGTGACAAGATCAATCCGAGATATTTTTTCTTTAAATAAATTTTTGCCGAAACATTAGATGTTTCTCTTTGATAGATTTTCACAGAGCTAATTTGATATTGAGAGTCAACGACTTGGGTTGTTACTTGTGTGCTTTTATTGTTTTTATTATTATTATTATTTAAGTTGTTATGTCATGGATACTGCCATCTCAAGATCATTCTTCCTTGACCATTTTTCCTTAATTTCTAAATGGAAATCCGCGTCCCGTGTATCATTAAAACCACGTCGGCCCTCGTTTCTTCTTCTTGCTTTCAGTTTTTCAAAATCTTGTTTGAGGTTATCCGCGTAGGTAGATATGCCATTCAAGACTGAATTGTACTTATTATATGTTTCTTCGGTTAGATAAATAGACAATCAGATGTGTGTTTTGAGTCCAAGTGCAAAATGGAACTCCACTCATGCAAATAGTTGTTGCAATATTATATAAAATGGAACATAAATGAGACTTAACTTTTAAAGATAGTGATAAATATGAACTACCAAAGAGGTTTCAAGAGAGCTCAGACTCCCATAAGAATTTGTTATGCCCACTCTTATTATTAAGATATTATATCTTTAAAGAATTATGGCATACAATAACTAATAAATATCTATTATCTCAGAATGTCTATTACCAATAATATTGACTTTGTTTTGTTGTCCAATTAATATGAATAGTTATTACTAGGGAATGGCTATTCCAATGTTTGGTTCATGGGAGTGTTGTAAGTAACAGAAGAAAGTACTCCTAATTCACTTAATAGATTGGTTCAATATAATATATATATGTATATGTATGTATATAATTAGTTTCAATTAACATGGCTTAGATTATTATTCCTATAGCTTTTATTAATTAACTAACTATTAGTTAATTAGGTAAAATTAATAAATAATTATAAATAATTGATAATTAATTCATTAGTCATTATTTTTAGTGATAAGCTGTTCTATTATTAGATACTATTAGTAATCAGTAAATAAAATAATATAAAAATTTAATTCCTATTGTAAAATGATAATTAATCATTAACTATTTTTTTATGGTATTTTCATTATTACTAGTTAATTAGATATTTTAAGTCAGTTCACTAATACAACATGGATACTTCTTCTTTATCTTTTAACAATAGATTTATTATTGATTCTTAACTATTACAGTTATAATTACTTATGATTTATTTGTGTTCTTCGTATATCAATAATTATCTTCAATTGTGATAAAATTAATTGTCTAATTATTGTAAATGAGTATTGATTTTGCAATACTTCTCCTCGATTATTTAATTATCGAAGTCCTTGATTAGTAATTATTTTTTCTTTATAAAAATTAGTTCATAATTGATAATAATTAAATAATATTATTAATTATCTATTTATTATCACTGACTCAGTCATATACATTATAGTATTACTATTTATCATTGTAAAAGAGGTGTGTTGCCGTTCTCTATTATGTCTGATGAGGGCATATAGATAAAACATGAAAGGAAAAAAGAGAAAAGAAAAGTTCTCAAGGAACTCGAATAACTATTTGCCCAATACTATGTTTCTTGTAGTTAGTATTCTTAAAAAGAAACTTGGGTAAGTTATTAAAAATTATAATTTTCTAAACATTAATTATAAAATGTCTTATATATATATATATAATATCTTAGAGCAACCTGCTAAGAAATGCTTTCATATTCATGTGCCATTCTATGATTACTCCTTTTTAGTCTAATGAGGCATTTTATGACATTTCTTACCTTACATTTTACTTTTCTCATTAAAAAAAAAATCTCATTATCGTAAATAATAACCATGAAACGTATTTTAAATATAAATAGTGGGAGGTTTCATATGACTCCTTATGAAATAATTCTTATGGAGATGATTATTTTGCTCATTATTAATATATGTATTTAGAAACTTCCTTTATAATATGAGGAATTCAATATTACTTTTCATGGAATTCCATATCTTTTTTTTTTTTGTCAATCATTGGGGAGGAAAGAATCAAACTTGATTAATCCACCGGAAGATTTACTAGATTATCAGAGTCTTGACATAATATTCCATGTGTTATTTTTATTCTATTAAATCTCTAGTAATTTCTTAAAGTACGAGGAATACAAAAAGAAAGCAAATTCAATTTATAAATAATTCCTTTGTGGGCTTAAAATATAAGAAAAGCCCTATTAGGCTTAACTAAAGGCCGAGCCCTAAATATTAGTAAAATGCGGGCCTCTCTTGCTTTGTAGCCTTAACTAGGAGATTAAAGTTAAGATTTCTAGCGTTGGTAGACAGGCATAAGTAATACACGTAAATCGCCGTCAAGGAACTTCCAAAGACCAAACAATTTCATTCCAAACTCTTTGACGAGGTCTTTGACAAAGGGTGATCACTAGCTGAATAGTTTTTGCCTATCTCATACACAACCAAGTCTAATCTCTCATGTTTATGTGTTTACTCCCATTTATTAGTTATTATGCATTAATATGACGGATTTTTTATGGTACGGGGTAATCGTGATGCACAAAAGAAAATCACAGTAATGCAAAGGCACCTGTTTCTTTTATAGGGTAAAGATGATCCCCTTTTTCTTTTTTGTTCTATTTGTATCTTGATGATGAAAATGATTTAGAGGGTACATGGAATAACAGTTTTTCCTACTCTTTTACTATCTAGTTGTGATTAATTGTGCTAAACACTATGTGCTAAGTGATAGGTGTAATCTATACATAATGAATTTTACATTGTACCCAATTTGGTGCCTTCATAATTCTATTTTCTTGAGTTATAACAAGCCCCATCCCCAAATATAACAGCCTCATGTCCATCCCCTAAAGGATATAACAAGTGATTTGATTCATTTCGTTACTGTTTCGATAGCTTAAGAAATGAGTAGGAAAGAAAGTTATACAAGCAATAAATACACATATTTTTATGTTAAATTACCTTCATATATACTAAAGCTTTCTTCCAACTAATATGTTAAGGATAATATTTTAATTTTATAGAATTTCCCCTTAAATTGCAACGCAACTACTTTGGAGAGCATTAGAAAAGGTGATTCGTATGGAAAGAATTCTCCAAAACCCATGCCTTTATATTTTTCATCTACAATCAAACAACGAAAAGTGCATTAAAAATCTAACTTCTCCTGCCTTTAACATTTTTCCTCCTCCTTTTCTTCAATCCAAACACCCTTCAAGGAATGACAATTAGGAACGGAAATTCCTCTCATAAAGTATCTATTTCTTCCAATCAAATAAGGTATAGCTATTGGAAGGGAATTAATAATCCTAAGAATACCTATCTTGACAAATCGAATGCTACCTATATGGTAAAGATAAAGGTTTACATATGATATACATCAAAAAAATGTTTTTCAAAACTAAGGGCATTTTAGGCATTTCAAAACCCTTATTTCATTTTCAGCTACTCATTTACTTAGCCCCCTCTCTTTTAATCCAAAAACCCTACTAAAAACCTCCTTATTTCCTCTCTATTTTCGTCACTCTCCTTCCTCCTTACTGGAACAAGCTCTTGGAGATTCAAATACTTAAGGAAAACCCATTTTTATGCTCCTTTATGGATAAGGTAACTTGCAAGTCTCCATTCATAAGCTTTTCTTAGTAAAAACCTCCATTTTCATGGAGTTTTTTTTTTTTTTTTTTACATTTGTTTGTAATACGAATATATGTATAAGTTTGCAGCTCTTTGATGGGTTTTGTTTTCCATTTATTCCTAAGTAAGTTTCCCATCCCTCTTCTTTTGTTTTCAATTTCTTAATGGGTGTTTTTTCATCCAAAGTTGGATTATGTGTTGAAGTTGAGATAAGATTGAAATTTGGGGTTGAGTTTTATGAGTGTTGAAGTTGATTAGTGATAGATGAGTTCATGTATGGAAGAACTAAGGTTTAGATGGTGAAATTTTAAGATTAAATTGAAGCTGAGTGTGTGTTTGTAGGTATAGGGCACCTAGACACTAGAAGGATACCATTTGAACTCTAATTTTGCCTTAAGAAAAAAGGTTGTTTCTGAGGATGCTAGGTCAAGACACTAGATAACATCTTGATGCCATGCTTTATATAGCATCCCATCTTGTTTTCCCTTGATTCTTTGTACCCTAAACCCTCACTCAAGTGTTATATACATCCAATACTACCCAAAACTGTAATCTTCCCTTATATTTAAAACCTTAAAAGCTTAAGTTGTATAATACTCTAAGTTGCCTTTAGGTTGTGTTAAGTTAAGTTGAGTTAGGTTAGGCTTTCTTAGAAACTTAGTTGGTATTGAATTGAAAAGTAAACTAAAATGAACTTGTTATTTTATTAATCAGGTTCTTGTTACTAGTTTCTTTAGTTCACTTGATTTAGGACTTTTGGTTGAGTTTGGTTCAGTTTCTTAGGTACTGGTGCTTGCTTGTTACTCATGCTTGCTAAGACTAAGTAAAAAAATTGGTTTAATTTATATTTGGCCTAAATAAATTGGTTGCTGATCGTGCTTGACCTACTTGCTTTAAGAGTCCGTAGTAGGAAATGCCTAGGAGAGCAACTATTGATCATATGCAAGATTTTCCTAGTGGACTTACATATGGGACAACGCAGCTAGAATTGTAGGATTTCTTGACTCTAGACTCGGACGTAAAGAACTTAAAGGAAAACTTATATCTATATCTACTATGTGTGTAGACATAAATCAAAATGTAGCAAGGTCATGAATACCCTTTTTTGGTTGTTAGCCTAAATTTAAGATAATTAATTGATTGTTTACTTAATGTAACTTGCATTATATACATATATATGGATTGGCTTGGCATCCGTATATACTCAGCGTTACGTATTGAGTTTCGGCTCATTCTTTTATTTTTACAGCTGCAGGTTAGTTTGACAAGTTTACTAGCTGTGAGAAGTACGAGAATTGTAATCATCAAGTTGTGAAAGTGAGACTTTCAATATTGTGTAAAGGAGATTGCTGAACCATGGAACTAGTGTTGAGATGATTTATTGGCAAGTGTAGTTGTTAGAGAGTCTTTAATATATAATTGTGGCTGGAATAACTTGCTTGTAAGTCATTTTGATTTGTTGTAATTGGAGAATTATTGTTTTATATTTGATAAGCAGTTGTCTCAAGTAATTTTAGAGATTTAGTTAGTTTTAGCGTGTCATTAAAGAACTAAGAACACATGATGGGTTGTAAAACCCTTAGGTTCTAAAGTGTTGTAATATCCTAATATACTCTATTGGGATTAGAGGAAGGACCATAGAGAAGAGAACAAAAAAGGTATATTAATGTTTTTTCTAATGTTGCTAGGTTAAGCTCAAGTAGTTAGATTCAAACATGAGAGAGAATTAAAGACTAAAGAGATAAACTCAAACCGAGATTGGACTGAATTGATTTCATGGTCAAATTAGATTGAATCGGATTTGACTGTATGAGTTTGACAACATTGATTTTCCCTTAGATCCACCTGAGACTTAGGGTAGAGAATGTATAATTTAAATGGAAAGATAATTTTAAATTTCTTTTTGGTATTTCAACAAATTTGCATATACGCACTACACATACACATATATATACATAGATAAATACATAGATAAATATATATATATATATATATATATCTATTAGTGTCTCTGTTTGCGTAAAAAATTAACCCTTCCTCTATATCTTTCAAATGAATCCAATCCAAGCAAAAACTTCTTCCTTATTTTCATTTCTTTGTAATTGTTTCTTCAATTTTCTTTCAACCTTTTTAAACATGATTACGAGCGGCATCATATTTTCACCAAATGAGCAAAATTGATATTCTTTCCTTTCCTCTTGATCATATCTATGTCATTGTCACCGACTGCTCCAGGGGGGAAAAGGAAAAACCTTAAATAATTACCAATCCACTTGCATTGCATCCTGAGGAAAGTCATATCTGTTAAAATTAAAAAGAAAAAAAAAAAAAAGGGAAAAATCATATTCACAAGATATATAAGAGATTGGCCAAAAGCAAGATATGTAGCCAACTAGTTGATTTCCTTCTTTTTCATCTCTCTCTCTCTCATCCATGGAGATGGAAGTCGTGGTAGCAATACACTCTCCAGATTTCAGCTTTGACAGTTCCACCTCAACTCCATACATAACAGCCCCTTCAAGTCCTCAAAGATTTGGAACTTTCTATTTCACTGCACCCACAAGTCCTGCGCACACACTATCTTCATCTTCATCTTCATCATCTTCCTTTCCTCATGATCTCAATGACCTCCACAGCAATGATGCTATTATCTCTAGAGCTTCACTTTCATCAATGCCCTTCCAATTGGATAGACAAAAACAGCCCGTTAACCCCAACTATGGCATCAATGTTTGTTCCGAGGATGAAGATTTCGAGTTCGAGTTTAGTGGTCACTTAGAGAAAGTTTCTTCTGCTTCTGCCGATGAGCTCTTTGATGGCGGCAAAATCAGACCTTTGGAAACATCTTCAACGGAAATAGAACCTCTGTTCTCATCGAGGCCGAGGCCGAGGCCGAGTCCTGGGCTGCCTAATGGAGATGGAAACGCGAGGGAAGTGCTTTCCTATCATCAAAGGAAAGAATCTGATGAAATTACCATAAGTGGAGAATTATGGGAGATCTATGAGAGAGAGGATAATAGTCAAGATATCAACACGAAGCAACACAAGACGGAACATGGAATAGGAACATCACAAGAAAGAGGAAGAGAAAGAAGAATCGGACCATCCTCTACGAATAATAATTATTCAAGGAAAGGGTCGAATTCTCTGCCACCACTAAGAGTTTCCGACATATTATTCGAAGAGGAAGATGAGATACAAATCACAGAAAACCTGTGTTCCAACACCGAGACAGAGCAAAAAACATCAAATTCCTCCTTTTCTTCACTGCTTTCGTCGATTTCGCTATCGAGAGGGTACAGGAAGTGGAGCTTCAAGGACTTTCTATTGTTCCGGAGTGCGTCCGAAGGAAGAGGGAGCAACAAGGACCCGTTAAGAAAGTATGCAACCCTGTCCAGGAAAGCAGATGATGTGAAGAACTCGAGCTTTCGATCAGTAGAAAGCACCGGATCGATGTCGAGACGGAGAGGGAATGTTTCGGCTCATGAGTTGCATTACACAGCAAACAGGGCAGCTGCAGAGGAGATGAGGAGGAGGACTTACTTGCCTTACAAGCATGGCTTGTTGGGTTGCTTAGGGTTCAATAACTTCAATCCTGGTGTGCATGAGATAACTAGAGGTTCTGGGTCTGTATAGAGATCAACGTTCACATACTAATGAAAGTTTTACTCCATCCTTAATATCATAATAATCGTTTCCTTATTTATTTATATACTATACACAGTTGGATTTATTGTGTAAGGTTTGTCCAGATATTTGTTCTTCAATACCCTGAGTCGAAATAATATAAACACTTGTTCATCATCGACATTTTTGGAATGCTGAAAATTCGTTTTCTTCTGCGATCATGTAGGAAAAGATGCTAATAGAAACGTGTGAATTCGTAGGAACTAGTCTTTTTTTTTTTTTTTAGGAATAGGCAATTACAATGATTAATGATTTACCCTTTTTCCTTTACAATTCATATTTGTTCAAGTATGCTTTTTACACTTGGGCAGTCATTATTCATTCAGTTTTGCAACTATAACCGGATGGAATCGAGTAAGAATGTAATATTGGGTATGCTTTGCAGAAAATATTTTCTAAATTTCTTTTTTTTTTTTCTGAGTTTTACTATAATCAAGTTTTTTCGGGGAATGATAGCATTAGTGGCAGCTAATGGTGAGAGGTAAAGGTCGCAATCAATTACCGATAATAATATTTAAGAAATATAAAATATTTCAAAAGGAAAAGAGAAAAAGGATTTTCAGTAAAAAAAAAAAAATTGGAAAACTTGTTCATTTTTTCTTGGTATTTTCCGTCTTTACAAACCAGCACCACTGATAGTCATCGCAACCTTTTGAGGTTAACTACTTTAATAATGTTTGGTAATTGCAAAATTTTAACTGGGACAGACATTGAAATGAAAAGAAAAAAAAATCCAAAAAATGTTTTCCATGAAATAAACAAACTCTAAGTAATTCTAGAATTTCAATAAAAATTAAAATATTACTGTTTCTTTTTAGAGATAATATTTGCATTTATCAGATACATAAATACGTAAAACATGGAAAATAGCTTGAAGTTTTGAACATTTAGAGATTTTTGGAAACTTGGTCTAAAACGTTCAGAACTTAAGAAAATATTTTGAAAGAAGTGTACGTTAGTAGCATAGCATGTAAATGTACTTTTCTTCATCAACTTTTTATTTTAGAATTATATCTAATCTATACATGATTAATTGTCAATTTTTTATGACTTAATGGAGAAACTGAAGATAGTCATTTCATACTAAATATACCTTAATACGACGGTTCGGAGACAGCAAAAGCTTTTTGTTATAATATCATTGCCTTTGGGGGTAGAATCATCCCAGATCAGATCCTGTGCAAGTGATAATCTAATTGATTAGGTTAAATTAAAACGTTACTTTGTGGTTGCATTAAACACGACAAATCACAAAATATAAATGCTAACGATGTTGTGTTGAATCCGTCTTGCCCCACAAAACATATGCGGAGCTAGTGTTACAAAGAACTAAAAAGGGGCATGTTGTTTTCAATTCGATAGAGAAACATTCTTTTGACCGCTCAATAGAATAAAAAATTAAAAAAAAAAAATGATATGTATTAACTATCACGAATGTAAGCAGTCACGTAAAACCTTTGACATTTGTAAGAGAATTATCCACGTGTTCATTAAGTCGTAGTTGCAGGAGTGCTTATAATTTTATTACTTTCATGTTCTTATTAGTTATTTTAGTTTGTGATGTTCATCATTACTCTATAAAATTTGCTACATTTTGCCTTACATATTTTTTTTATGCGGGAATGTGCTTCAAATGAAAATTTAAAAGAAATACTGATTGGTAATAATTAATCCTTTTCATGAGGTCAGACTTGATTGCATGTAATTTAGCGTTAGAAAACATTTTAGAAAGCAATCCGGAGCACGTAAACTAAATTCAACTTTGAAAGAGGATAAATAAACACCAAGAAAATGAAGGTGTAGCCAATGGGAGTACGTTCTATTAAAAATATTAAGGTAACTTCTACTACATCCATATTGCTTTATACTATTAATTAATATTTTAATTTGGCCGGACAAGACATTCTACAAAAAGATTATCTCTTGGATCTTGTCCAATGATAATCTTCGATGTCTTCTTTGGATCCTGTAAAAATACATATAAATGAAGACATTTTGTGGTGAAGGTAATGATTGACAGATTTTCCGTTAATCAATTTCGCATCTCTCCTCTAGGAAGGGTGAACAATTAACTAATTCACAAATGAACCTAGCTCAAATCGAAATCCCAAACCCTAGTCCGAACACACACGGGCACAGTGTCTCGTTAACAAATGTCTTAAGACACATTTTGATGTGGATATATTTCGACAAGGGAACTTAACTGACGGAATGTTGCAATTGCGATTAATTATATTAGGATTTTGTGAAGTTTTTGGTATTGAAAATTGGGACTTATAGGGTTTTTAGTGTTTTATAAAAGCAATAATCGTAAAAGAGATGTGGACGAACCTATAACTAGACATGACTCATTAACAAAATGAATGGAATTGGGTTTAATTAGATCTAATATTGATATAACATACAAGCAGAGAAATATTCAAGGAAAGGGTTGCTATAGAACTACTGATATTATGCCTAATAATTCTATAGTATAAAGGTTCTGCCAGAATCCATTTTGATACGATCGATTGATAAAAATGATATAACAAAAAAGCCCCCACTGAAATTTAATATGAAAGAAGTCTTAGTAATATTTGTTACAACTAAAAGATCTATATGTATTTGCTATTGAAAATAAATGGTAAGTAACTATGGAAAAGGAAAGCGCATAAAAAAAAAAAAACAAAATAATTAAAGGAAATCATCGAGTCTAGTTCCTAATCGACCACTACCAAGTTGGCTGCTACCACTCAATTAATGCTTCATCGGCTGACTTGCTTCTCTTAAATCCATCATTATCTCCTTCATTGCCGTGCATTTTAAAGGCCTAAAAAGAAACCTTTTACATTTCCATAAATAGATTAATATACCTAGAAAAATAATTGCAAAGAATTAGGAAAAGTTTCTTGATTTTAAGACATGCTTTCAAGAAAACTACTGTGTCTTGAAGGATGTATAAAGTTTAAATTTTAAACTTTGACAAATTATCTCAAACATCGTGTATATATATAGACATCTTCAGTTTTTCCATATGCCCACAAATTTCTTTAAAGATGTTTTTCCATATTCGCTTATACATAAATGCTGCTACAAAGAAACCACCACCACCCTTCACTAATTCTCCCATATTTCCTATATTTGGCCTTTAAAATTTATATAAAAATAGTTAAAGAGACCAAACAATGCACGGATAAATGTTTGAACAAAGATTATAATGTTTTTTTTTTTTTTCAAACAAAAAATGTAAATATAATCTAATGTTTAATAAAAATGCTACAAATTATTTAATGAATATGAGGTCCTAAAATTGAGGTTCTAAAACTAATGACTCTTTCTAAACGTATTTACTAACTATTCAAAAGAAAGAAAAAAAAAAAGACCAAAAACTCTCTCTCTCTCCCTCTCCTCCAACCAGTCCCTCCTCTCTCCCTATCTCTCACACATATTAATATGTTTTTATCACCAAAATATATACAATATATATTATCTACACTATATAATTTCATATAAAAAATAAATTATTATATAGTAATTTGCTACAATAGAAGATAAATGCAAGGGCTTCTGAAATTCTATTAAAGAAGTCAAAGAGTTTGCATAATGCATAGATAAAACTTTGAATGATGATTATTTTTTTTAAAAAAAAAATGTAAATAGAATCTAATATTTCATTAATTGTCCGCATTGAAAAATTATCTAAGTAATATAAGATATCAAAAAGAATGAATCATTACATATAATTTATTGGATATTCAAGGAAAAAAAAAAACACTTGAACACTCTCTCTCCCTATCTTTTTCTCTCGCACTCATATTAACATGTTTTTATCACTAAATTATATGCAATATATATAAATTATACATATTCGATATATAGTTTTCATATAAAGAACAACTTCAAATGATTATCAAATAGTAATTTACTACAATAGAATATAAAACGCAAGAACTTCCAAAATTATCTATATTATTAAAATGAAATAGACATCTTTTGTTGTATTTAGCACATTGATGAAAAAATTATTTTCAATTTTACTAAATTGACCTCAAGACATTACATAATCACAAGACATTACTAAATTGTCATTATGCCTCATGTTTCCTAAAAACATTTTTTTCTCTTTCTTCTTCCTCTTTCTCACAATTAATTTGGGTAAATATCTATTGCTCTCAAAATCACTAAATTATTTTGGTTGTCCTTTTTTCTTCTTTTATTTATATATATTTTTAAATTTGATTATTATTTAAATTAAGCATATATTGCTCCCAAAATCCCTAATTTCTTTTAGTTATCATTTAACCTTTTCCTTTTTTGTTTGTGTAGCATTTGCATGTTTATTCCCATAATTATGTTGTTTGAGGAAGCTACTTCTCCTTTGGATTTTATATGTATTGAAATATGAAATACGGTAATGTCTCTTTATATCCTCTAAGTACCTTCAATTTAACTATATCATATTAAGGTTTCGATATTTTTTATTGCTTTTTTTTTTTAACAAAAATTGAGTCTTTTTTTTCTTACAATAGTATTAATTACAACAAAAAAATCATGGAAATACATTGATAAAACCATAAAAACGACATATATAAAAGGAAAAAGCTTCTAAAACTATATATTGTAATGTGGTATAACAAAAAATTATGAAAATACATTAATGATACTATAAAAATGAGATATAAAAAATAAAAGAGTTCCAAAACTATATATTACAATATAATTATATGGTATAGGGTCAAATAATATGTATTAACTTAATAAAATAGATGGATGTTCAAAATATATATGCATATGTAAGTTTTGGGTTTAGTCTAGGATACTTGATATACAAATTTTAACATGGAAAACTCTAAAGACACAAGAGAGAATAAAACATATAATAAGTTTCGCAACACAGTTTAAGTATTAACATAATTACATAAAGACATTATTCTGCATTTGACTCCTGTAAGATTTCTCACAACCATCTTTCACTCACTAATTCACTATAATACATTTTTTTTAACAGTTACAAAACTAAAACCTAATCTAATACGTATAATAACTTATGATAAATCACAAAAGCAAGCAGATTATTCATACATGTTTCTTTCTATTGATTGACTCCACTAAACCAACGTCTAATCAACCAGCTTATCTTGGTATTGCACAATTCTAAGCTTTAGTCTACCTTCTCGATTCCATCATTTTACATAAGATTCATATCCTAAGTCCTACGAAAAATTATAGCCATACTTTAGCAACTTATGCATATAAAGCTGGAGCTCCACATAGTTTTAGCTTACTATTTAGTCTTTCCTACCACTTGCCTCAAGGCTATTCTATCATATAACTAGATTATATTGTTAGTTAACTATGCAAGCTGTATTTGGCAATGAACATGTTGATGTACCCTAGATCTAAGAATTGAATCTGAATGTTTATTAGTATTGTGAGCCAATTAGAAAGTTAGATCTTTTGGTCAATTTTAAGTTGTAAATCACGAAAAAGAAATATTTTTAGGGTTTTCTAGATGTAAGAGAATGGAAAATTAAAGGGATATGGATGAATCAACCCTAAGGATATGAAGCACCAAAGGACCAATCCAAACTATGTTTAATTATAATTTGATATGATGAACAAATTATAACTAAACAAATTTCAAAATCAATTAATTGAAATTAAGGGTTGTCACCAAAATTTAATATGAATTGATAAGACAAAGAGGAACCCTGAGAAACTCTGTAGTGTTTTCATTCAAGTAGTAAATTCACTAACTATAGAAGAGTTATGAGAGAGTATTTATAGAAAACTATGACATCTCAAGGGTAAAATAGGAACACCCTAAGAAATGGTGAAAATTGTAAATAAATAAAATAAAAAGATTAAAAAATTAGAAGCTCATATCATCAACATGCCTAAAAGAAGACACGTAAGAACACGCCTAAAGAGTATAAAGATGTACATGGCCTCCAACACGTCTATGTTAATAGTTAACATGCTCATGCCAGTCCACCCATGTACCTTTTAGATGTCTTCTTCTTAACAACAAGATCATGTTACTCTTGTTATGTTTGCATAGCCCAATAGGGCTAAGGAACGCGGTCATGCAATAAGCTATGTAAATCTTGAATCCTCCATTTTCTTATTTTCCATCAATGAAACTTGAATTCAACTATTCAAACTTGATTGCACAAACTGATGACCATATCACATCTCTAGCACTAGCAACCCTTGTTCACTCAAACTAATCAACATATCTCACATTCATTTAGGAGTTGAGTACTTAGACCTCTACTGCTCTACCTTCTTCCATACTCTCCTCACTTTATGACTAATACATTTGACACTTGAATGAGGTAAAATTGAAACTTGCCATTCCTTTGCTAAAATGTTTTTCTCTCTCTCTCTCTCTAATCCACTTACTCTGTTACCAAAGGATCCTTTACCCTAAAATCGACATCCGTAATACAACCAAAGGTTATAATTTATTGTAATGGGAATAAGTTACTAGACTTAAATCCTCTCAATATCATTCAACCACCTTAGGAAATGATAGTATAATTATTCTCACTACTCTTCAAAACCCATACCATTTGATGTGTTAAATGTCACAACATTATAGTATAATCTAGCTACATACCTCACATATGACGGTGTAAATCTAACCATCCTATATTTAGACTTAGACTCTACTTACTCTAAGTAATCTTTAACCTTTACCTAATATTTTCTGTTCTCACATCGAAAACTACAGATATGATCATTTTGCAATTAGATTCATACTCTACATACGCTAGTAATCTTTGACCTTTACCTTACATCAATTGTAGAAGACCACTCTACATAAGCTTATATATATAGAACTAATTTGTCTCTCAATCTTTTAATGCATTTTCATATTTCAAAATCCAATCTAAGGATCTCCTCTATATATCATAATCTAATAATGGTTAACATTTTCTCACCCAACATTGTTGCATTAGCAGTAGCTTTTGCCTTATCATCTTCCTTAGTGTCCTTAAGTAGCTCTTTCTTTTTTCAATGAAAGTATATCACATTTTAACTCATAGACTTATTTCTAAAGCCACCACTAATATTGAACATCCACTTATTTTAGTTGCTAGGATGCTTCTAACCTTACTATCTATAGATCCTATCTCCTGGTTTAATTGATCCCTACTTAACATATAACTTTAAGCCACTTTTAGTGACAAAGTATTTGTTATATAAATTATGATATCTTTGAACATAAAGAATGGATATAATGTAAAGTTTAAAATGATCATTGTTGCAAACTGTAACAAAAAATAGATAAGGTCGGTTGCTGAATGAGTTTAAACTTGCAGAAAGCTCGAAAAATGGTTAATGGGGAAAGGTACAAAAAGAGCGATAAAGATGAATGAAACAGTAAGTAAACCTACAAACAACTCTAGAGGATATAACGCATTAATAGAATTATCAAGGACTCACGGCATAATTCGATAGGATGCATAAATTGGTCCAATAAGGTTGCTTGTCACCTAACTTTACTTAAGGGAAAGGATAAGAGTGATGTCGAAAGTAAATACACAGTGTTTACATAAGGAAAAAAAGTACTCAAATGTATTGAAGAAAATTTGATTTGTTATAGCTAGGGTATTTATACCCGTAAGTTAAGGCAATTTACTTAAAAGGGAAAAGACAATAAGAACATTTCCTAAAGAAGTAATGTATACGATACAAAAGAGTAAAAATGAATATACAAGGAAAACAATCATTGGTATTATAAATTTTACATACGATACTATACACGTAGTGATGTTGCATTAGCGAGATTGTTAGGAGATACGGACAAAAAGTACGGGAAGATGAGCTTATCTAAATAGAGATGGCTTGGTCAGTCTAGATCCTCTATCTCTCGACTTCTCGGTAAGGATGATGCCGAGTGATTGGTCGGCTTGACATTAGAGAGTAATCATCAACTCAGCATACCATAGAATAATGGGTAGTCATACGACACGGCATTAAAGGTGACTTGGTAAGGGAGTACTCGGCTTCGATAGGGGTTGGTTAGAACATAGGGATTTGTCATGTCAGCCCCCCTAATCCTTGGGTTCGGCTTTAGATCAGGGGTCTCATAGCTTGATTCTCATCAATCATTCTCTATCCTTTTATTTCTATCTCTATATCTTATGTTGTTTAAACCATTAATTAGAGACATGGATTTAGAAATACAATGTCTTACTTATTAGCGCTTGCTCATGCTACTTGAGTACAATCTATGGGTCAACATCAATATATTTGCTAGATACTTAGTCATGTATAGTGGTGACAGATATTATTTGTCTGCTCTCATCTTTTTGCATATATTTTGTCAAAATTTTTATTAGTCAAACTCAACCAAATTGCCATCATGGCCTTTCATCAAGATTTGTGTACTTATCGTACTTTATGGAGTCTAATTACATCAAGATCCCAAAATGTATACTTAGCATGAGTTAGAGTTTATGGATCAATCAAATTTCTCAATGTTGTTATAATACCCTAAAACTTGGAACGCTACAACTTCCTAGGTATCCTTAGTCTTTACTGATACATCAGGCATCTCAAACAACTTACTAACTTCTTCACATAAATGTCAATCATCAATAACTTGTAATAACTCCAATAAATTTTCACAATTGTTCTTAACATCCATAATCCACTAAAAATTCACTACAAGATTAACCTTTGAATAACCTTATTTAATGTAAAATAATAATAATTTCTCATTCGATAAATCTATCGTAAGGAAACTAAATAAGAAGGTTCTATATTCTTTTACTCATTATATTCAACTGGTCTCAATAACCTATATACTTTGATAAGAGAAATCTTAAGTGACTTCTCATGACCCAAAATACAAAATAAAAATAAACAACTAAAAGTCTGTTTTCATATTTAACCAATTCCACAATCTTACTCAAACTACATGAACTTGCTCCTAACATCGTAATAGTATTTATAGTAATCTACTGCATTATCATAATAATCAATGTCATAGTAATAATCCTCATAATCATCATAACCTGTACCTGCACCTAAAAATTAAATGCAGGATTAGCGGAAGCCCAGTACAGAATACGATAAGCATATGTACATGAACATATGATTTCTAATCATACACAATATGAAATGCAAAATGAAACAATTAATCAGTTACTTACCTTTATTTTAATCCAACAAGCAACATAGAGGTATTCATAACCCTGGCACACATAATATATTTATACCATATAGTATTGGTATTAAGTCTTCCTCAATACCCTAAGAATCAAGGAACAACCTAAAATCTACTTGAATCATTTCCAGTAAGACTCTATTCTAGACAACATTACGCTAGGATCATCGAGGTGTCACCCCAAAATCTAGTCTTCCTAATCCCTTGGACCTAACTAAGCATAAGTAGTACTATCTAATTAACATCGAATAATTATTTAATTTGATTTTATCATTTAGCCTACCAACCGCAACAAATAAGTAAGTATATCATACTTGGTTTTGTCTACCGCTAGAAACTGATTCATCAACCTTTCTAAAAGCTATCATAATATAAATACCAAAATTTAATTTATGACTTAAACAATACCTTACTTAGTCTCTAGGCTTATTTAACAATGCTCTTTAACTTAACAACTCAACAATTATACACTTGTAACTTATGTCGTTGAAAGAACTTAAGCTCACTATGATGAGAGATTGGTTTGTAAAGTGTTTTGGGTGAAGATTCATGTTTAAAAAAACTTTAGAAAGGATTTAGGATAGGAAAACATACCCCTAAAATATCTAATAACCAAAGGGAACGTTGTTATATGTAATAAGGTCATGGCATTCAGATACTACACTACTTGGCATACAGACACCATAATTGGGGAGTAGTTTGCCTTCTAGCATCTGGACGCTGATGGGGATGGCGTCCGAATGCTAGGCTGTAGTTGTTCACGAAGTGAAGAAAGTGAGCTTTGCCCTAGCTACTGCTATCCTTAGGAAACCAAAAGAGCTATCGAAGGATAATTCTATAAGCTACAACGACGTTTCATCCTCAGACCTTCAATCCCTTTTGTGCCAAACTTGAATACCACCTTTTTCTTATGTTTTCCAACCAATAACACAACCCTCAAAACACCAATCAAACACCTAAATACAATCAACACTCAACCCAAAACTGAAATTGACATTCACACCTCTATCAAAAGCAAACCTACAAGATATAGTTAATGAATACCTACCTTTGAGATTCAAGCACTATGCTTCTACCACTATGAATTCATTGTAAGACTCCTAAATAACACCCCAAATTCGTTTTACATACTGTCGTAGTAGAAAAACGAATTTTTAATGAGATTTGATCAAGAACTCAATAAGAAACCATCTAACAACCTTTCCTTTATCTCCTTTTTGTTAGATCTTGTTAGAATAGCACTATTTCCTTCTCTTGTTTCAGAACTTGCACGAAAACCCTAAGTCACAAGAGTAGCACTTGAATGATGCTTGCAAAAGGGGTTTCCTAAGAGCTATCCTAGGCTTTACACTTAGGGTTTATGAAACTTTCCTACTGCCAAACTGCCCTTATCACTTTTTAATATTGCCAACTCAAGTTCTTAATGAAAAATCAACATTTATTTATCCATTTTCCCTTGTTATATTTATTTATTTTTCTCCTTTGTTTAGGTTTTATAAATGTACTTTAATGCCACATCTTTATGTTTAGAATACCAAAGCATAAATCCTAAATTCAATATCTTCTCATTGAAACTTGCTAGATACCAATTTGTTAAGATTTGATTCGAATTTTTGTTAAAATTAATAGAATGCTAAAAGGAAAAACGATAACAAGTAGAAAGAAGAGAGAATTTGAAAAACAACGCTAAAGCAAGGAAAAGAATTACAAATAAAGCTGAAACACGTTCATTAGTGTAACAATGTAGATACAAGGTTCTCATAATTAATTAAAACAATTACTCCATAATCAAATCTTATACAATTTCTTGTAGTTCTCTTCCATTCACCAAGACACTAGGGACATACTTTTAGAGTCGCAAAATTAAACAATAATCATCCAATACAAGAAATAATTTATGTAACAAGATATCACACAATAGGTAACTAGACTCTTGTGGATGACATACTTTAGTTGATTAAGTTAATTAACCCATAATTCCATATTTTAGTCTAGCCTTTCATTCCATGCTTCGGTTGACCTTCACAATCTTGTTTAGGTGAAGTCATTCCAAAGCAAGTTCCATCAATATTTTAGGACATATATACTCTAACCTATACATACTTATGCAAGAGCCAAACTATTAGGAAATTGTTTCAATTATGTACTTGATTTAATGTAAATACGAGATTATAATATGTTAATCATAAAGTAGAGTAGATTTGTATACCTAAAATTGAAGAGATTATCCATCTTGAGTGTCATTCTCAACAGAATTATAGAGTATTGGAGAATACTACTCCTTTCTTGACAAAAATAGGTTTAAAACCGATTAATGAGTAAATAGATTTTTTATCCATATCTAAGAGTAAGGAGCTCTCATTAGGCAAAGTGAACAACCCTAACTATTATGGGCCATTCATATTAAAAGTCCAATTATACTATCCATATTAGTTAAGTGCTATAATTAAATAATAATTCTATAATTGATTTTTTAATAATTTAAAAGGATATATTCTAAATAATTTATTAATACTAATACACATAATCAAATAATCTAACATTTAAGTGAATCAATTTTATGCAACTCATAGAATTCTGCAGAAAAGCTATGAAGAAATATTCACTTTGACATTCAGATAACAACATTCCAGTCTAACATTTATAAAATGATTTGAACGATAAAAAACCTGTTTTTGTCGTAGCATTCTCGAAAATGAAATAAATATATAGAATGCTCAAATCACTTGTTGCAAATAATTCACAGAAAAGATGCTTCATCACTATTCATCTACATTTTATAGGGAAAGAAAAGAAAAGAAACGATTATAGTATTTATTTAAGTCGCAAGTAATAAGCTCTTATTTTGTTAGTCGTGGTCCCTCTATATACTCCATCCAGCGCAAGAAGAAGATGCTTAATCATTTGAGTATGCTACCAGACCCAGTGCGAAGGTAAACCCCTAGAGCTTTCCTTTTCTTTTCTTTGTTTTTTTCTTTTTTTTTTTTCTTGTTTCTTTTTCCCCTAAATTTGGCTTTTGAACTTTCTCTTTTATGGTATTATGATTTTATATTTTCACTTCCGTAGAAGTCGACCTTATTTTAATTTTTTTCTGACTCAGCCCGGCCCTACCTTTATTTATTTATTTATTTTCCTACCCTAGCAGTTGAATATATATATATATATATATATAGATATTTCACCAGGAGAAAGGGGTCATATCTTGCTCCATCCTAATGAAAGTACAATAATCATATCATATGAGCTATAAAATCTCAATACTGCACAATAATTTTTCACTATTAGCAACCATATGAAATTGGAAATGCGATTGCAATAATTTAAACCCGTAGCCATAATGCTTCTTTCTTTTTTTTCTTTTTTTCCTCTACTGAATCATCTATGTATAATGGATATTATTATGTGTGCTTTCTTCATAGAAAACCTTTTTGGTATTCTTCCAACATTTGTGATAATTAATAGTAATAATTTTAAGATGTTCATATTAGTGGCTTTTACTAGTAAGTAGTAATAGAAAATGAGAAAAATAATTTTCTCTTTATAGAAAACTAGCAGATAATATATTTGTTTTGTATGTACAATAAAAAAAAGAAGAAGTTTAGACTCAATAATATAGAAAGCCAGTAATATATGAAATTGTAATAAATTTTTCAAATTAAAAATCCTTATTATAATAATGAATATTGGCAAAATAAAAAGTGCATTGAATTTTTTCAATAATAGCAACATTGGGCAATTAAAATAATATACAAATAAAGAATAGTAAAAACAGAAGTAGGTATAAAAAAAAATGATACCATATAATTTGCTATATTTTTCTTTGTAACTACCATACAAGTATATTTGATAGTTAAAATTATAAAACATCATATAGACAGTTATACATAGTTAAAAAAATGCTTTTGGTTTAACATAATAAATGTTATCGTTTTTGTTATTTCTCGTTGAGATTCCATGGTTGCCACTTTTAACTCCTATCTTTACTTTTTCGTAAAACCATCAATAAAAGTAAACTCTATAGATTACTGTGCTAAGATCCAACAACTTTTAGATTTTAATTATAGTAAATGTCCAAAAGAAGTCTGAAAAATGTTTTTCATGAAATGAGCACGCCATATTGTTTGTGTTTTTATGTAGATGCTAATTACTTATTAATACTATAATAGCCACTTATACAAATGGTAATGAGCTTACCTACATACTTACTGCTCAAGAGCAGGTTGTACGGCAGTCAGAATTCTAGGGTTTGTTTTTAATATTTCGACTACTATTTGATGAATTATGCTGATTGATGAGAGCAAAAGTAGAATATTTTAGGTTTTTTTCTTTTAAAATTATTATTTCACCTACTTTTTGATGAATTATATATTGATTAATGCGAGTAAAAATAGAGTAATCTTCAATGGAATTTATCATATAAAGAAAAACAAATACTTATAAAGAAATGGAGCCCGTATATGAAACTTTCTTCCACTCTATCAAACTCTCAAAGAAGGTATAGTTGATAGAGTTGAAAGGTTTTCGAACCTTAACTGTTGTTTTGTACCAAATACACAAATCTGGTGAAAAAAATAAGTCATTAATTTCAGGAAAGAAAGGTGTTGCAAAGGTCCCATGGAAGCAAGGCAAGTAGGCTTTAAACCCCACAAGGTTACAAAAGCAAAAGAGAGGTTGTAGGCATGCCATAATCATTGGATTGTGGAGTAATCATGCTTATACAGATGCCGTTTATCGCCAGTTCTTGCACCAACACATAGTCACGGATAAACAAAAGAGAACCATCACTTGAGACAAATTTGAAAAAGATAAAAGATGCCATGAAAAGTTTATGGAAGTCACGGAATGGAAAACTGGCCTTTTCCACCCCCCCAAATTTTGTGACCATGATATTATTATCATCATCACTACTGCAATGATGCATAAGGGTGGAAGAGTTCTCCTTTTTCCTTTTTAGTAGTTGCAAAAGTTGGAATGCATGCCCCGCCTGTGGTAGGCTCGGTGTCTTAAATATGGAAACAATCTGTAATTTGTTGTAATCTCGTACGGATACGGGAAGCATCCAAAGTAGACTGATTCCCTTTATCAATTAGAAAAATCTTTTTATGGACAAGTCTACTTGAGAAAAATATCATAGATGATAATCCTTCTGCTTTAGTTTTGGACTTTGTTCATTCGGGCGTTCCAAGGCAATTACTGAATCCACGGGAGAAATGCATGCAAAGCCCTACGCATTTTTGAGAAAAGTATAAATTTATTGTTTGTATGGTTTTGAGATGCTATGTGAGACTTTTCTAAAGCACTTTTTAAATAAATTTTTTTATTTATTAATTTCAATATCCTTTTTTATTTATACATTTTCAAATAAAAATCACCAAAATGCTGAAAATACTTTTAGTTCTCTTTATCAACTTTGTTGTGGTTAATTTAATTAACAACTGATATCCTAATTTTACACATTAACCTAAATTATTCTAGAAACACAATTATTGGAATAATGAAAAAATAAAAAAATAAGATGATAAAAAAATTTAAAAGAAGAAGGCATGTAGTCAGGTTGACCTTGTCAACCATCTAGATAGCAGCGAAGTGGAAGTGACCCACCACTGCATTAAGTCACAACCATGTTGTTATGAAGAAAAAGCATAAAAGCAAATATAGGGATTACTGGGCTGCATCACTTCTCAACTAAACTTAAAAGGAGAAGGAAATTTCTCCTATTTTGCTTTTTCCATGGCATGTAAGTTTTCGGACGTTTTTCTTGATGATCTAAAGGCCGATGGTGAGATGGGGAAGTTAAGCTTGTTATAGATGTTGCATGAGGTACAAGTCCAATTTGAAAGTACTATACATGATAATTCAAGCAAAGCCGAAGAGCTTAAAGAGCAAATTCAAACGATAAGATTTTCATATAACCCTAATGTATTGCAATGGGTTACTTCGAACTATTTGTGAAGAAGGATAACAACCTGTGATTGTACATAGACTATAGTCTATAAGGAGCAAACCAAGTGACATTGAAGAATAGGTATCTCTTGCAAAGGTTAGATGGTATAATTGATAAGTTGAAAGAAATACAAGTGCTTTTGTAGATTGATCTAAGATTAGGGTACCATCAATTGAAAATTAGGACAAATAATATACCCAAGTTGGATTTTTAAATTTGCTATAACCGTTATAAGTTTCTGGTTATGTCATTCAAACTAACAAGTACCCTTACAGCTTTTATGGAACCTTAGTAAACCTAATAATCCTATCTTAATTGGAAAAGTGCATCGTAGTATTCATTGAAAACATATATTGCTTACTCTAAAGAGCATGATGAGAACCTATGGATTATATTATAAATGCTTATAGATGAACCACTATAAGCAAAGTTTAAAAAGTGTGAAATCCGGTTGGAATAAGTAGCATTCTGATGAAAAATAATCACAAAGGATGGCGTATCTACGGAAGCATCAAATATTAGAGTAATTGTTGAGTGATTAAGAGCAAAAATAGTAATTGAACTCAAAGGCTTCTTTAGTTTAGCAAGTTATCACAAACAATTTGTTGAACATTTCTCAAAGGTTGCAACCCCATTGGTTAGACTGAGTTAGAAAGGGGTAAAGCCTTTATGGTGATAAGCATGGGTCTAATTATGAAGAGCTAAAGTAGAGACTAGTTATGACTTTGTTACTTTCTCTACTAGATGGGAAAGTAGGGTTTTTTTTTTTTATTTTTCCTTTTTTCTTTTTCCTTAATCTATGGTATTGATTTAGATAAAGGCTTGGGTAGTATGCTGGTGCATAATGAAAGAAATGTAACCTATGCTTCTAGATAGTTGAGGTTGTAAGATCATAACCTTCAGTTAGTAGCAATGGTCTTTACACTAAAGATTTGAAAGTACTATCAATATAGTTAAAAGTGTGATGTGTATACAAATTAGAAAAGTCTCAACTATTTGTTGATTAGGAGCTAATTATGAGGCAAAGAAAGTGGTTATAACTTATAACTCATCAAATACAAGTGATTGAATCTAACATAAACAACTTGCTATGCTAAGGTTGGTTTATACACACCCACTAGAGTTACAGCTTTTTGGGACTTTGGTCTAAGCAAGTAGGATTCCATTCAACCAAAATCTTACAAAATAGGAGTGTTTTGCATCATTTGACTTTGTTTAATCGAAATAAGATCCAGTTCGAATGAAGCCAAACAATAGGCTTTAGCTCAAACAACACATTGATTTCATTCAATAGAAACATATTCTTGAAGGAATGAAGTTAATCAAAAGGTTTCTTTAGCTTCAAGAGAAGAGTTCGTGAGAAGCTTATGGGAGACTAGTTAAACGAAGTCCTTGCTTTAAGGCTCTAAGCTATACTAAGAAACTTCGATTAAACTAAATGTAACTTCATTCAACCAAATTTATATTCTATAAGACTTCTTTATTTTGCTCCAAGATTCTCACACCCACCGTTTCTTAGATATCTAGAGATTTTCATGTAGCTTAAAGTACCTTGAAACACATAGGAGTATAGATAAAACTCGAGCTTTTAACATTTAAAACATTTTTAAAATCTCAATTATTACTTTTCCTTGCTTGTGTCTTTTGAATTAGTTTATATGCATGTTTTTATTTTAAGTTTTAATTGTCTTTTATATATTTTTTTTTTCACTATACTACATGAATCTTCTTTGATAATGGCTGGACAATCTGATTCCAAGATCTATGGAGAATTTGTTAATTTAAAGTATTATTTAAAATAAGCTTCCTTTCAAAAGCGATTTGTTTTCTTTCCTTTTTGTATAAAATGATCTTGGATAAAATATTAGTTCCCTTTTTGTTAAAAGTCCAATCACAATTTAAAATTTTATTTGTTTAATTTGAACATTATTTTATAAAAATAAATATTTTAGATTAGGAGATAATCTATTAAAGAATCACTATCACTTCGAAATAGAATTATAATAATCATAAATTTTTGTTTCAAAGTTCGCTAAGGCATAATATGGAAATTCTATTTTAGAATATATATTTTTTAAATCAACAGATTTGTATATTTGGATTTATTAGAGACTTTCTAAATAGAGACGTAGTACTTACATAGAGAAAGTAGCATTACTTGTGATAGAATCATGTCCAACAATTTTGAATAATAAGTATTTTTGTAAAATTGGAATGTGAAACAATTATTATGAGAATTTCCTACTAGTTTTATGAGCTACATTTAATCCTAAATAAATTATAGGAGTCCATACAATCATTCATAAATTTGCAATTTCACGTAATTTCTTAGAGAAATCCATGATTCTACTTCAAATTCGTAAATCTTCCTAATTTTACACATCCATGCATATTTTCTATGATTTTACAATAAAAAATAATTTGATCATCCTTGTTTTTCAAGATTCTTTATTTGAACATCTCTAACTTTTGGTAACTATTTATTGGAAAATGTAAAAGAAAAATTGCAACAAAACCCCTTATCCTTTCCAAATATATGTTTTAATCCTTTATCTTTCTCAAGTAATGTTTAGGCCATTAAATCTTTTTTAAAGAATTAAAAAACATGCTTCTAAACATTATTTTCATAATTTACCTTTTGATCAAAACTACAATAGTTGAAAGTTTAAATATTTTGAAAGATTATAATAGAAAGTAAAAAAAATATTATAAATGATTATATTGATAACAAAGATATGAAGTATATATATTAGCACCAACACAATAGAAGAGTTAGCCTTAGCAAAGTTATTTATTTTACACATTGGCAATTAGTTTTAAATTATACATGTCTTTATTTTATTAGTTAGTCATATTCACAGTTAGTTAGATAAACTCTTACAGTATAAATAGTCATAATAGAGTTGAAAGATATAGTGATTCATTTCTCAAAAACCAAAATACTTATTATTACACTGTTCTCAATGTTTATAAATCTTTTGTTGAACCACTTTATATTACTAATGATAGATCCTTAGATTCCATATGGTATCAGAGCAAGATCAAATGTTCTAACATTGTTTGAGTCGTTTCAAATTCTAATTTCAATTGTGATTTGTATTCGATTCGCATTTGTATTGCGAGTTTTTTTTTTCTTTTTGTTTAAGTTTGATTGAGCAAAATTAAGTTTGACTCTTTACATAAAAATTAGGTCTGTTTTAGTTATTTTGCATCATTTTCGATTTTTAGTTGCAATCTTGTGGAAGTTCTTCATTAGACATAGTTGCTAATTATGAACAAATTAAAGTAATTACTAATGTCTCTATTAATGATTCTTATTATGTTTTTGGATTGGATAGCCCTAGTATGTCAATTGGTACTTTAATTTTTAATGGCTCCAATTACTTAGCATGGAGTTGAGTCGTTAAGATGGCATTAGGAGCAAGGCTTAAGATTAGATATATAAACGATTTAATAGTCAAATCGATTGATAATTCTCATGAATTAGCTAAATGGATGAGGTATGATAATACGGTTTGAAGTTGGATCATTAATCCATCACTAGTAATCTTACTTAAAGCCTCTTGTATACACAATCGACTCATAAATTATGGTAGGAAATAACCAAGCAATAAGGAGTAGCAAATGGACCTATAGTGTTGCAATTACAACATAAGATATATAATTCAAAACAAAATAATCAAACTTTTTTGAGATTATTACAATAAGTTAAAGAAATGTTAAGATGAGTTATAGCAATTTCATGCATATCTGACGTGTATAGAAGATTTGATTGTTGGACATGTGAACCAAAAACTCGTTTGAGTAATTCTTAATAAGCTTAAATGACACTTTTGAAGCTGTTAGAAATCAAGTTCTTTTAATAGAACCTGTACTTACTATAAATCATAGCTTTTATGTGGTTCAACAAATTGATAACAAAAGCAAGTCAATTTGATTTTAGGAACAAATTTGAAAAGCTCGACTTATTTCTTAAGTAAGGGACAAAATAGAAGTGTTTAGAATAATATTGCTAATGACAAGACAAAAAAGAAAGAACAATTGTTTTGTAAGAATTGCAAGGCTGACGGTCATCTAGTTGAGAATTATTTTCAATTAAGAGGTTATCTAGACTAATATAAAGGGAGAAGAAATTTAAAGGCAAGAGAAAATAATGTCTCCATAGTAAATAGTAAGTCTAATGAATGTGTTGATGCACCTTTTGGTAATAATTTTGATGATTCTATAGACGAGAACAATGTTAAAGAGGTTGCACTTGACAAACATTTGATTGAGAGAGTTTGTCTAGAAGTTATGAAACAAATGAGTTTCAAAGAGCAATCCTTAGCAAACATGGTTCATTTGCATGTACACATGGATCTTTTTGTTTTAATACTTGTAATAACTACATGTCTTTTTTGGATAATTGATACAAGTGCTACAAATCACATGCCACAAAATATTTCAATTCCTCATGATATCCATGACCTTGAAAATCTTATGCACATTACATTGTCAAATGGAAATTAATCAGTAGCTTTGAAGTGTGATTATCCGATTATTAACTCTTTTCTTACTCTCCATAAAGTTCTCTTTGTTCCTTATTCTACCGATAATTGCTTTTCCATACTAAAACCTTTTTTATTCTAACAATTGTCTTGCTATTTTTGATAAAACCACCTAAATCTTACATGACATGATGACTAAGAAATAGATAGCAAAAACAATAGTGAGGAGAAGACTATATGTGCTATAATCAAAAGCCATAAATGGAGAAATCAATTCTTGTGTTGAGCTTGATGAAGTTTCAAATTGTATTAGTGCGCGGTTAGTTGTAAACAATGAATTTCTTTGTTTCTTTCACAATAAAATGGGCCATATATACATTTTTGAACTTCAACAAATTGATCCTTATAAACATTTACGTTACAAGGACTTTGTTTGTGATGTTTATCATTAAGCTAAATTTCACATATTGTCATTTCCAAGAAGTTCTAGTAATTCTCAATTTCCTTTTCAATTGATATATATGGGTATATAAGAACTGTAACATGTTGAATCCATTGTGGGTACTAGATATTTTTTTACCATTGTGGATTATTTTTCTAGATCATTAATGTAGACACATTTATTGAGTCATAAAGATCAAGCTATTGTTACTCTTAATTATTTCATTCCATTCATTCAAAATCACTTTTCAATTATGCCTAGGTTCATCAAGATGGATAATACTATAGAGTTTTTAAGCTATGAATGTCAAAGGTTATTTCATGAATTGTAAATAATTTGTCAAGGAACAGTTATATATACTCCACAACAAAATGGTAAAGTCAAAAGAAAGTATTGACATCTCTTGGATTTTTCAAGAGACTTAAGGATTAACTCATATTTTCTAAAGAAGTTTGGGTGAATGTATTTTAACTGCCAATACTTAATAAATAGAATGTTAATGAAAAAGTTAGAATGAAGGATTCCTCATGAGAAGGAGGAACAAGTGTATATTTTTAGGATATGTACATGGGACAAAGGGATACAAGTTGATTGATTTGGTTCAAAACAAAATCATTGTTTCTCATGATGTGATTTTCTATGAGAATGTATTCTCTTTTAAGGATGGTTTATTTGATGACAAATGCATAACCTTTAATTTCGTTGACAAACATACAACCTCTAATACCTTTTTATGAAATCATGTTTCCTTTAAGTCATTTCATTCATTTGATCAGTCATCTACTAATCAGATTAGTATACAACCTTCAAATCATGATACTCCAAAACATTCTTCTATACTAGAACAGGCTGTTAAGCAATCAACAAGAGCTTATAAGTTTCCTTAGTAGTTTTTGATTTTGTACATGAAGTTTAAGCTTGCTCTACTACCGATGTAGGCCTTATTCCTCAACCTTCATCTCCTAATGGACCATATCCTTTACTTGATGTTGCTTCTTTTGGTCATTTTCCACTAATTATGTTGCACCCATATCAAATGTATTGTCTCCCTGAGAAACATATAATTATTCATAGGCTATTAAGCAAAAAGAATGGATAGATGTTATGTAAAAGGAGTTGGATACTTTATAATGTAATGAAACTTAGGAGCCAAGGATTTACCTAAAGGAAAACAAGCTATAGCATATAAGTGGATCTATAAAATTAAGTATAGATCTGGTGGAATGATTGAAAGGTATAAGGCTAAGTTAATTGCTAAGGGATCTACTTAAAGAAAAATGGAGGACTACCATGACACTTTTTCGTTGGTTGCAAAATTAGGAAGAGTTTGTGTTATTATAATTGTAGCTACTGTTTTTAATTGCCCTATTCATCAAATTGATGCCAATAACGCTTTCCTACAAGATACTCTATATGAAGAAACTTACATGAAGTCTCCAACGAGTTAAAATAAAGCCAAAGCAGTTCATCAAACCAAATCAAATTGCAAAATATGATTCTTTTGTGTTTCAGTTCGATTCGCGGTTCAGTTCAAGAAGTGCTTAAACAATTTGCGGTTCAGTTTAGGAAGAGTTTGAATCGAACTGAACCGCTTCTTATTTAAAAATAAGAAAAATAAGTATTATTTTTTAGTTTTGAACCCTATTGATATTTCAATCTAATTTAATTTACCTTTTAATTTTTTGTCATTTCTCATTTTATTTTTAGCCTTTACAATCCACTTGTTTTCTTTCACAGTCGTCTCTCATCTCTAGTTGACCTACACACATTCACAATCATTAAGATGAAATGTTTTCATACAATAATATGTGATTTTAAATCTTACATAATATTCCTTAATTCAGACATCAATATTGGTTGAAAACTCCAATGACTATTATTATTATCAAAAAAGAAAATGATACTTTCAAAAAGCGATTCGAATATAACGGAACTACATTTAAAGTGGTTCGAAACATTGAGTGTTTAAACCGAACCATTTCAAATGCGGTTTAGTTTACCTCAGTCCTTAAACCAAATCAAATCGAACCACGACACCCCTAAATAATGCTTTGCCTCATCAAGTTGGCAAATTAAAAAGGTCTTTATATGGCTTAAAACAGGCTTTTCAATAGTAGAACTCATAAATTTCTACTTTCTTGATTGCTAATGGTTTTCTTTAGTTCAAACATGACGATTCTTTGTTTATTCATCAAAGTTTAGATGGATTTGTAGCTATTCTTCTATAAATTTATGATATGATCATCATGGGCTCCATTCTACTTTTATTTATGAGTTTAAGCAAAGAATTGAAGCTAAGTTTACTATAAAAGATCTTGGACTTGCTCATTTACTCTTAGGACTTGAGCTTTGTAGAACAAACTTTAGAATTTTGAATGATAATAAAATGTGTGCTTCTAAGTCATCCAAATTTCCTATGCAAACTTCCTTGAAGTTAGATAACATGATTGGTGATTTACATCCAGATCTCAGTAGTCATAGATGCCTTATGGGCAAGCTCTTGTATGTTACCATGACACGTCCCAATGTGTGTTATGCTGTGCATTTTTTGAGTCTATTTTAGCTCCTAGAATTCCTTATCAACAAGCCTTGTTCCACTTATTGAGATATCTTAAAGGGACTTGCTTGCTTGGGCTCTTTTATCTTGCACAAAATACTTTATCCAATACGGATTAGGGTTCTTATGAGCAAGACAGGAAGTCATTGAGTAGATATTCTATTATCTTAAGGAATGATCTTGTCTCATGGAAGACTAAGAAGCAACTCACCATTTCAACATCAACTGCTAAAGTGAAGTATAGGAGCTTAGCTACAAAAACAAAAGAAGTATTATTGATCTTTTATTTATTGTGTGATTTAAGAGTTTCTATTCAATTGCCTATTTTTACTATTGTGATGATAAGTATGCTAGTCTTATAGGCCCAATCTTTACTTGCATGGGAGAACTAAGCACATTAACATTAATATTTATTTTGTTTGTAACTATGTCAATTCCAGTTTCATGCAACTGGTTCATGTATCTTTTGATATTTATTTTATATGTTGGCAATTAGTTTAAATTGCACTATCTTTGTTTTGTTGATTAATTATATTCACAATTAGGTAGATAAGTTATTGTGATATAAATAGTCATAACAAAGTTAAAAGATACGAAATTTATTTTTCAAAAGCTCAAATAATTCAGGTTACATTGCTCTCAGTTTTCATTAATCTTCTATTTAACTACTTCATATTACTAATTGTAGATCTTTATACCATATAAAAGAAATCATCAATAATAAATTTTAAAATACATTAAACTTAAAAACAATAGAAAATAAGGGTATGTAATACAAGTTTAATGAAGTATATCTTTATCTTTTTGATGAAATTATTACTTCCTCTTATTTTCTTCAAAATTTGCTTCTTGCTTTTAGAATACTTTTTTTTTTTTTAATTGAAGTTCTAATTATTTCTTTCCATAATTTTTTATACTTTGTTATTTTACTATTTCACCATTTTTCTAAATGGAAAAATGTTTATGTTGAGGCGTAGAAGCATGTTTTCTAAAGGCTGTAGGACTAGGCACTTGTTAAAGGTAATAGCGTTAAGTGTATATGGAGAAAAAATAATGATTTGTCCTTGCAATTTATTTAAATCGTGACTTTCCTATATATCACCTAATTTCGTTATGAAACTATTAAATCTCCAAAAATTTATAATTTCCTAGTAGAAATTTAGCAAATCTCATATAATTTTGCTTTTATCTTGCAATTGCACAGTAAAATTACAAATCTAAAAAAATTTTCATAATTCTATTATACCTCATAAATTATGTTTGTAAAATTTGTAATTATGCCTGAAAGTTGCTAGCATAAAATTTTTTGAAGAATGAAGAGATCATCGTCTTTAAAATCCGTCATAATATGCTTTTTACTTGTGATTTTCCTTTTTCTTTCTTTTTTTTTTTTTAATACACCATTGATTTTAATGTTGTAATAGCTTTCAAGAATTATGTCCCATGTTAAAAAGTTGAGGTTTTTGTCGTCACTTTAAAGGAGATACTATTAATAATAGATGCTCCTCTACCTTATTTAAAAAGTCAACTAACAATAAGATCACTTTTATAATGTTTGGAATGATTGCTCGTAGAACTGTGTTGTTAGGTAAATGCGAAAACCTTCTTATCCAAGACAAAAGTATTAATTCCTGAAATTACGGATGTCAAAGTTCAATGGCGGTTCTGCTCGGTTCACCAAGTATATAATTATTAATTTATTTATTAATTTAATGTTTATAGACATTATTACTGAATATTTCCAAGGAGGTCACACTAAATTATTTATAAGGACTTGTTGAATATTTTAGTATTTATATTGTTTAAATTATAGAAATATTTTTATGGAATATTGTTAATAATTGATGACTAGAACAATATAGATAAATTGTGAACATTCATGTGGCAACATGATCTTTTAGTTTTTCATCCTTAAAATGTTGTTATTTGTCTTTTAAAAAATGGTAAATCCAAAATATGAGGCTTTTAAGGATGAAATGAAGAGGTTTTTGAAAAACAAAAGTCAAAAATATATTCGATTTCTTTTTAGTGCTTGTGGTTGTTGATACTATGATGACGCTAATTGCCAACCACTGGTGTAAGTAATAGCTAAGAAGAATAACCAATATATGTATATATATATATATATATATTTATTTATTTATATATTTATTTAAAGGGATAACTCATGTCGTTGCACTTTATATTTATCCAGAGTTCAACTTCAAAAATATCGAAAATACTTATTCATATTTACTAATTTTCATAGGATTGTTCTTTTTAGTCTCAGTTAAAGCACTGACATTTACTTGTAGTAGCCATGAGTCATAAATGATCAAATATTAGAATTTTTCTCAAAACATATCTGCATTTATTTCTACAGTAATCCTATCATGCTTTAAACCTAGAAGGTGTAACAATCTAGTCACATGTAGGGTGCAAACACCACTCTCTTCTCGCCACCCCACTTTTTCATACACCAAACCTGGAGGGAGCAGTAGCCCACAAGATGCCACTTACGATCAGTCGGGATATGCCACTAATTTTTCAATTGTTTGTCCACACGTCTATTTTCTGATAATATTATTAAATAAATATACGTATTAGCAAAAAGTTATAAAAAGTGTTCGTAAGTATGAATTTTTTATCTTTTTTTTTTATCACAGTTATCACAAAAAAAAGGAAAATATACTGTTACCAAAAAATTAATAAGTACTAATTTTTTATCATAGTTATTACCAAAAAAAATACAATTACCAAAAAAAAAAAATCATTATCGCAAAATTAAAAAAGATAAAAACAAAAATAAGCTGGAAAATCAACTACATTTTTCCTTACTGATCCTAAGAATCTCCCCAAATGCCCTTATATGCCCTTTAGCTAGTTTATTTTTATTAAAAAAATCTAAAAAAAAATCCTAATTTTTTTACTGTCCAACTTTGAAAACCCCTAACTTTTGGAAAAAAAAAATTCAATTTCTTTTTATTTAAAGAAAAAACATTTTCTACATGATAAACTTTTTTAAAAAAATCCTAAGGTGCCTAAATGTAATTTTTCATAAAATATGCAATTGATGTGAAAAATATGCCTAAAATGCCTAAATCATGGAAAAAATGTCTAAACCATATGCCTAAATCATGAAAAATATATCTAAAACATGAAAAAGATGTCTAAATTATAAAAAATATATCTAAATCATGTACCTAACTCATGGAAAAGATATCTAAAATATGAAAAAGATATCTAACTATGGAAAATATGTCTAAACTATAGAAAAATATTTAAATTATAGAAAATATGTTTAATTATGAAAAAAATGTACGAACCATATAAAAGATATTTAACTATAAAAAAGATTTATGAACCATAGAAAAGATGTCTAATTATGGAAAAGATACGTTAACCTTAATGATGCAATTTTTTACTAAAAAGATGCAATTTTATCTTAAAAATACCATTTTTATCTAAACAAATAATTTTCTAAGAATATGAAATTTTATCTAAAAATGCAAATTTATTAAATATGCCTAAAACATGTTTTCTATGATAAATATGCAATACATGTAGACACTATTAACACAACAAATATAAAGAACTGTAAATAAAAAAAAAAACTCAAGTTAGTACCTACCAACAAAATAATTAAACAATTTTAAATAAATTAATGTGTGTGCTAACAACAAGATCACAGAGAAAAAAAAAACTAATAATAAAAAGCTACTATTGAAAACCAACACCAAAAGACAAATTAGAGTTAGTATTGACTCTTGCTAGAAAAATAAAAAAATAAAAACTAAATAAAGAAAGAGGTACCAAAATAAACCAAACAAAAGACCTACCTATTACTAAACTTGCAAGTCTGATCAAGAGAGATTCTATAATCCCGTCCATCATTTGGATGGGATTGAACCAATCGTTAATCTCACCATTCATTCGTACGTTTTAAAATCTAAATCACTGAGTTCAAAATTTGTTTAGATTTAAAGAAGTACAAATTAAAGGTAAAATAGATAACAAATGGTAATATCAGTCCTGTAAAAAATAAGGATGGGATCATAGAAAAATCCATTAAATTAGGAGCTTATTACTCTTGAGTCGGGTAGGAGGAAAATCCAAGGGTTAGCTGAAGAAGAAGAATGCAATAGCAAATCAAGTTCATGCAATGGTCTCCAAGCAACAAATCAAATGGGAAACTTAATTCTTATGAGTAATTGATTAATGATAGGAGCTCTAATTACCATGCCTCAAGATTTCATGATGGATTCATGTGATTTCATGAGGGATCGGTAGTGGTAGTTATGGATGCAACAGCCTGGGTATCGTAGGGTGCTATGGTCGCCAATTGGTGGTCGAGTAGCATAGGTTTAAGTCATGAGAAAGGGATCAGAGATGGGTAGCTACTGTATGGATAAAAAGGGAATGAGGTGAGAGGGGTCTAAGGCATAATGTTTGGAGTTGAAAAAGAAAATGCCGGGCATAGGGATTGCTTATTACATATGGGGCTTGGAATCAGTCCAGATTGATAGATGAACCTCCTTTTTATAGATTAACAATCCTATCATTGTTAAATCTTTTGGATCTCTTCAAATAGAATTCAATCTTGATGAGGGTTTTGAAAAATCTAATTTTTCAAGATTTAATGATATTTGCTTTAGATTTGTTAATTTCTCTAGTGATTTAATCATGATTGTATCAAACCATAAAAAAAAAAAAATCTAAAGATTTGATACAATCCACTCTTAAGATCAAGTTCTAGAAACTCTTTAGCTTTCTATCTAGGACCTAATTTAAACCAACTTGTTTTAAATTGGCTACAGCCTTTTAATATAGTATAAAATACTCACACTAACTCACTTAATAAATCATAAGTCTATTTTAATTAGTTTAATATAAATTTAATAAAAATTTGCTTCATAGTTCACTTGATTATTTGAAAAAAAAAATTCTAATGAAGCTCAATTATTTAGAGACTCGAAATTCATTAAATCATACATACATCTTCAATTATTGTCTAATCTAACCTTAAATTAACTGACTGACTCAACTTTGACACTTTATATTATTTTTCTTTTTTTTTTTCAATTTTTTTTCATCATTTTTATTTTTTTTTTTCATTTTTAAACTTCTTTCATTCTTTGCAATTTTTAATTTTTTTGTGTGACATTTTTTAAACCTAGCCCAAAATAAAAAATTTAAAATTAAAAGGGAGGCAAAAATGAAATATCTATAGCTACCTCTCTTTATAGTAAAGTGTCGAGCCTGATTTTTCCCTCCCGATTTTTATAAATTAGTTTTTTTTTAACTGATTAATATTAAATTCTATCTATTTAATATTGACCCTCGACTAGGGTTTAAAGAAAACCAGTTCTTTTTTAACTTAAAAAATGTTTTGAAGCTGCTACCTTACTAGAGTTAGGAAAAAGAGTTAAGTTATATCGATTGGATGGATTGATTATAACTTAGTTACTGATCTTTCAATAAAACCAATTTTTTTGCTAAAACGACTTTCGAAAACCAAATATCTAAATTCGAAGGCTAATTTTTTAAATCCTTAATGAGTATCACTTTTTAACTTTTCGATTTTAATTTCGCTTTTTAAAATTACCCTTAAGAATAAAACATCTAATCATATGTAGATAACATCTAAAAAAGGATCATTGAATTATTATTTACAAATATGGAGAAAAAGAAAACTTTCCATATTTTAAGTCGCTCTGTATTTGTATATAAGTGCCTATGTACCCGTTATTCAGGATCAGAGTTCCGTAGTTCGTTTCATGAAAACTTTAGTGAGTTGATTAAATTTAATTCTTAAAAAGGATTGGGTTTACGTTTTAACCTAATTTAATTTATTTAAGGAAATTCTTCTAAAAGATCCTAATTGTTGTTTTACTTTTGGAAACCCTAAAGTAGTCTTAATTTGGAAGGGGTCTATTTATTTTTATTTATTTTTGGAAAATTGATTTTCTAAGTGATAAAGTAACTCTATTATTTTTTATTATTTATTACAAATTTTTACTAAAACATAAAAATAAATAAAATAAAGCTTAAATTTTTCTTTACTCTTCTTTTTTTTTTCTCTTTTTCTTTTTTTTTTTGTTTTCTCTTTTTTTTTAACAATTACAATAATAAACAGACAAAAATAAAATAAATAAATAAAAAAGGACATGGGCCGAAACAAAAAAGGCTAGACAAAAAATGCTCAAGCAGAGATGGGTCGATTCTGGAGCTCCAGGCCGAGTCAATTCGGTTTCGGTCGAGTTAGTTCAGATTGGGTTGAGTCACTAGGTTGCGCACAACAGCTACTCACGGACGTGCCTAGGGTGGATTCAAGCACCAAATCAAGTAGGAAAAGGCTTTTCGATAGGTTTCTTATTGGACTTCGTGGGGTTTAGACCAACGCCATAGCCAACGAAGGTGGTTTGGGTAGCTAATAGAGAGTGGTGGAGTGGGCATTAGATCTTTAGATCATGGGTGGTGGTACTACTAGGTTGATCACTAAACAGGCTGTGGAGGACGCTTAGGTTTGGTCAAAGAGGGCGACTGTTTGCTTGGGTGTCATGGACCTAGGTTCAAGTTGGGTGATGGTGGGAGAGTGGTCATTGAGTTTGGTTTTGGAGAGTCATGTGAGGAGAGATCAAGAGTGTAGCAAATCTGGGTGGTTTGGTACAGTGTATATGTATGTGGTTATCGTGTGTTGGTGTAGTGCAGTTGGTCTTTGATTTACAGCCGAGAACCGGTGAGAGAGAGAAGGGGCGACGTTGTTCGATGGTGAATGAGAGAGAGAGCTTGGTGGAGCAATTCTGGAGAGAGAGTAGGCATGGATTGGAGAATTAGGGGTTGCTGTTGGGTGCGTGTTAAGCTTATGTATGCGCTGCTATTAGGTGCGTGAGTGCGGTTCGAGGGAGAGGAAGAAGTGGTTTGAGTCGTATGTGTGTTCAGGTTAGTTATTAGTGTCAATGTGATCGGTGTGAGAGAGGTCAGTGTTGTTGTGTTTGTGCATGCCGTGGCTATTGGTGGAGGATGAGTTAGGGTTGGGGATCTATTGGTCAATGGATGTGATGCGCACAGGAGGTCGGTGTTGTTGTTGTGTGTTACTGATTTGGTGTGTTTGGAGAAAGAGAGCAGGTCCCCTCTAGATTGCTATGTATGAGTTTTTTTAAATGAGAAAAAGAGGGAATGAAACAGAAAGAGGAGAAGGAGGAAGGAAAATGCGTTGTCAAGACCAATCATGAAGTGCTACGTATCATGACTAGACACGTAGCCCAATGATCTCTTGACATGTAACAGTGTATAGAGTGTGGAAAAAATAAAAGCAAAAGGCATTCTCTGCCTTTGATGAGAGTCGAACCCTTGATCTTCAAGCCAAACTCAAATAAAATGTATAAGTGCTTATTGTTAAGCTGTTGGCTTATGCTTTATCTAAATTATACATATGGATTAGGTCAACCTAGGCTAGATTTAAATCTACGACCAGGCTCAACGATTCTCTCCTTATTTTTATTTGAATTATATTCTATTAAAACTATCTAAAAGATTTATTATTTTCTAAATTCTTTGAATCCTCCATTTTTCTATTTTTTGTAATTTTTAAAATTTTCTAAATTTCTTATATATTTATTTTTTAGCTTTTCCTAAATTTTCTATTTTTTTGTATTGTTCTAAATTTCTTTTTTTTCTTGGTTTTTTCCTAAATTAGGATCTTTTATCTTATTTTAAAAATTTTGAAAAATAAGAAAGGAAAAAAATAGGGTATCTACAACTACCCTTCTTTATGGTAAAGTTTGAGTAAAATCTCATCATAAAGACATATAAGACACTATTTTTAACCCAAGGGTGAAAATTGTCCTAAGGAACGCCTTAGCTAGCTATCCTAAGCTCGGTCTACTGAGGATTTGGTGAATAGTGAAAAGAGAGAGGAGACGCTCTAAGAACTGGCCGAGAGACTGAAAAAGAAATTAAAGCCTGGTCGTGCCCTTATGAGTTGACAATCTAAGATGATCCTGGCAAAATGCTTCTTAAGTTGGCTAAGACCCTAAAAAGATATTTGAAAACTTGGTCGTATCTCTATTGATGGGAATCAACCTACGTCTATCTCCTAACTGAGGCCGACCTGTCCCAAGTCGACGTCGACCTGTTAGAAGAAGATGATGACTTGTTTTAACTTGAAGTCGAATAGTTTAAGGCCAAGGCCAAACAGCTTTTGCCAAAGCCAAACGGTTTTTACCGAAGCCGAGCAAATGATAGAAGACCGAGAGGAAGAAAAGGAACTACTATGTATCAAGTCTATTGTCTACTGAGAAGCCGAGAGACCACACAACCAAGTACGAGGGACTAAAGAACCACTCAGCATGGTACCGAGAGATTTGTGCCGACTAATTCTAGCACTCAGCAATTATGGGCCAACCTTTCTAATGTCTTGGCCAAGCACTGCGAGACTTCAAGAGCTCTTCCTTAGACCCGAACATCCAACTACTGACCTCGTCCAGTTTAGATCTTGCTCTTTCTAGGACAGGCTGAGTGACTACATGCTGACTTTTATTAAACACACAATTTTGTATTCTTGTACATGTTTTCTTTATTTTATTTATGGGCCTAATTCTTTAGGGTTTAAGGCTTTACACATTATTTATGGTTTTTGATACCAATATGATGCAAAGGAACACAGGTGCAGCAAATCTTAGAAGGAAGATGATGAAATCTAGGTTCTAGTAAGAATGAGAACAAGGGTTTTTGAGTATGAATGTGTATAAATATCGCGCACCAAGACACAAATATAATTAGGGGTTTAAGCTCATAATAGAGTTCAATATGACTCACGAACACTAAATGTTGCTCGGGATTTCAAATGAGGCTTAGATGCAACTTACTAATCTGGTCAAATGAAAGGTTCACCACAACCTTAGGGTCAAGATTGATAAAAACGCGAGAAAGATTAAAGAGTTTAATCAATACTCAATAATTTGGCAGATGCTAACTCAAGTGTAGCCTTGCTTGAAAGAGGAAAGTTTCACTCTGTATGGGAATATTCTTTAGTATGTCTCTGTACATGTCTATCTATATGATTACAAAAGTTGTTATTTGTAGTAAGTCCTAAACTCTGGTGGCAAAACTATAAATAATGTACAACGCCTTAAACCTTAAAGAATTGGGCCCATAAATAAAAAAAAAAAAACATGTACTAGAATACAAAACTATGCGTTTAATAGAAGTCGGCATGTACTCACTTGAAGGAGCTACTAAAGTCTCACAGTGCTTGGCTGAGACACCAGAAAGGTTGGCTCATAATTACCAAGTGCTGGAATTAGTTGGCATAAGTCTTTCGATGCTGTACCAAGTGGTTCTTTAGTCTCTCGTCCTCAGCTATGTAATCTCTCGGCAGACGACAAGCTTGATACAAGTGGTTCCTTTTCTTCCCTTTAGTCTTCTGTCATTTTCTTGACCTTGGCAAAAGCTGTTCAGCCTCGGCCTTAAACTATTTGGCCTCGGGTTAGAATAGGTTGGAATCTTCTTTTGGCGAGTTGGTGTCAGCTTAGGACAGGTCAGCTTCGGCTAGGAGATAGTCATAGGCTGATTCCCATCACCTATGAGTTGACTAACTAAGATAAGATAAGTAAAGTACTCCTTAAGCTGGCTAAAGCTCTAAAAAGATGTTGAGGACTTGGTCATGCCCCTATGAGCTGACTAACCAAGATGAAATAGGCAAAGCACTTCTTGAGCTGTTTAAGACCCTAAAGAGATGAGATGGGCAAGTACTCCTTGAGCTAGTTAAAACCCTAAATTGAAACCTAGTAATTCCCCCTTTGGGCTAGCTATCCTAGGCGGGAATGTATCTGGTAGATTAGAAACCTTAAATTGGAATTGATTCGAGACAAACTTGGAAGTGCTCCTTTAAGCTAATTACCTTAAGTGAATGGGTGTTATGAACTATAATCAAGAATAGACAAGGCTGATCGCTAGATGGGTCCAAGATTGTAGAAAGCTCGAAAAGGATTAATGGGGGAAAGTGCGAAAGTGCGAAAAAATGAAGAATAAAACAGTAAGAAAAACCTACGACCAACTCCAAAGGATATGACATACTATTGGAACTTCCAAGGACTTGTAACTCGATTCAATATGACGTATGAATTGGTTCGATGACGTTACTCGCCACCTAATCTTGCTTAAGAGAAAGGATAAGAGTGATATCGAGAGTAAATAAACAGTGTTTACGTAAGCAAGAAAAAGTACTAAAAAAAATGTACATTAAGAATGATTTGATGTTCTCACAGTTATAAGTACAAGGGTATTTATACCTATAAGTTAGGATAACTTGCCTAAAAAGGAAAAGACAAAGGGGCATTTCTTAAGGGAGTAATGTATAAGATACAAAAGGATAAAAATGAATATATAAGAAAAACAATTATTGGTGTGATGGATTCTACACATGATACTGTGCATGTGGTGATGTTATATTGGCGAGGTCATTAGAAGATGCAGATAAAAAGGTATGGATAGATGGGTTTGTCCAAGTAGGGATAGCTTAATAAGTTTAGACTCTCTCTCTCGGCTTCATAACTAGGAAGATACCGAGTAATTGATTGGCTTAGCACTAGAGAGTAATCATCAACTCGGTATACTATAGAAAAATAGGCGATCATACGACACAGCATGAAGGGTGACTTGGCACTCAGCCTTGGCAGGGTTTGGTTGGAACAGAAGGATTCGTCATATTAGCCCCTCTAGTCCTTGGGCTCAACTGCGGGTCAGGGTTTCGGTAGCTTAATTCCCATCAATCCCTCCGAGTTGTTTTAGATTTGGAATCAAATCTGAATGGTGTTCGTTCAATTCTTCGTCAGGGTGATATGGACTGAAGGCGACACTGTTGAAAGTGTCAAAAACCCCATAGTCCTCGAGTAATTCCAACCTGTAGGCATTGTCATTGATTTTCTAGAGGATTCTAAAAGGCCCTTCCGCTATTGCAAATAATTTGTTCTTCCTCTTGTTCGAGAACCATTCCTTGCTGAGGTGCAGCCATACCAAGTCTCCCGACTAAAATCGTTTAGTTCTAACCTTGGTCTTCTCTCGCATTCTTCTGGTAGCTTTGCCAAAGTGCCGAGTGACCCTATCATAATGTGTTGAAGGGATTGTGCTTTGGCTGTTGCGTCAAGATCCTCTTGTACGGGTATTGGTGTAAGGGCATGGTCGAGGGGCAACTTGGGATTGAACCTATAAACTACCTTGAAGGGAGTCTACTTAGTGGTGTCATGTATTGCTTAGTTATAAGAGAACTCGACTACTGGCAGGTAGATGTCCTAATTAGCCAAGCTCTTGCCTACTGCAGCTCGAAGCGGTGACCCCAAAGTACGATTAACCACCTCTGTTTGGCCGTCAGTTTAGGGGTGACATGCAGTACTGAAAAGTAATTTGGTTCCTAACCAACGCCACAAGGTTCTCTATAAATGGCTTAAGAACTTTAAGTTTCTATTGAAGACCACACTTCTCGATATGTCATGTATCTACACAATCCCTTGTAAAGAAAGAGAAGCAATAGCTGAAGTGTTGTTAGTCTTGGTGCAGGGCACGAAGTGTGCCATCTTATTGAAACGATCCACGATGACCATTACAGAATCTTTGCCTCAGGCAGTTCGTGGCAGTTTGAGAACAAATTTCATGCTCAAATTAGCCCATGGCTTCATCGGAATAGGTAAGGGCAGTGCTTTCTCTTGCTCGACTTGGCACTTGGCCTTTTTGCACACGATATAGCTTTCGACAACTTAGTGCACATCTTTCCTCATTCTTAGCCAAAAGAATCGGCCATTTATCAGTTAATAGGTCCTCCTTTCCCCAAAATGTCTAGGAAGACCTCTACTTTGGGCTTCCTTAACTAGTGGCTTTCTTAGTGAACAAGTTAACACACATAATTTTCCACCTCAAAACAAGTAGCCATCCTCTACATGATACTTGTCTACTATCCTCTGGTCAACGCATCGTGAAATTATGGGTCCAAAGTGTAGATCCTCAAAGTATTATTCTTTGATACTTGTAAACCCAAACAGCCTGGTTTACAGTTCTACCAAAAGCGCATGCATCCTCGAAAGAGTATCGATAACTACGTTGCTCTTTCCCTATTTGTATTTGATTACAAAATTGAATCCTTCAAGAAATTCAACCCATCTTGCTTGTCACTTCGACAACTTGGTCTGACTTTAGAGGTACCTCAACGATTCATGGTCAGTAAATATGACAAATTCTCTTGGCAGTAAATAATGTTGCCATACTTGCATTGCTCGGATCAGTACCAAAAGTTCCTTGTTATACAAAGAATAATTCAATTGGGGTCCTTAGATCTTATCACTATGGAAGGCAATTGGTCGACCTTCTTGCATCAAGATAATGCATATTCTAATGCCCGATGTATCGTATTCCAGCTCAAAAATTTTATTAAAGTCAGGTAGTACTAATACCGGGGAAGAGGTTAACCTTTCTTTTACCTCAACAAAGCTCCTCTCCTCCCTTTCTCCTAATCAGAAGTCGGTGTTCTTCTTTGTTAACTCGGTAAGTAGTGCGGTGATGGTACTGAAATTCCTAATAAACCTTCTATAAAACGAAGCCAGTCCGTAGCAACTTCTTACATTGGCACAAGTAGTAAAAGTTGGTCATTCAACAATTGCTCGGATCTTCTCATCATCAACTCATAAGTCTCCTCCATTGACTACATAGCCCAATAATACTACTTCCTCTTAGCAAAATCAACATTTTTTTAGATTACCGAATAGTCTCTCGGCACGAAGGATATCCAAGATTGCTCTGAGATGTTTATAGTAACTCGACATGTCGGCACTGTAGATTAGGATGTCATCAAAGTACACCATGATACACTTCCTAATGAGATGTCTCAACACATGGTTCATTAATCTCATGAAAATGCTCGGGGCATTTGATAAGTTGAAGGGCATGACCATCCACTCGTAAAGTCCATATCGAGTCTTGAACATAGTCTTCCATTCGTCGCCTAGTCTCATGCAGATTTGATGGTAGCCAGATTTAAGATCAATCTTGCTGAAAATCTTAGATCCACTCAGTTCATCCAACATGTCTTCTAACTTTGGGATCAAATACCTGTATTTGATCATAATTTTGTTCATGACTCAGCTGTCTACATACATTGCCAGGTTCCATCCTTCTTCGGTACTAGAAGTGCAGGCACAGCATAAGGGTTAAGACTCTCTCTTACATAGCCTTTCTCCAGCAACTCATTGACTTGACATTGGAGTTCAGAAGCCTGCTCAGGATTCATTTGATAAGTTGGATTATTCAATAGTGCAGCGTTGGGTATTAAGTCAATGCAGTGCTGTATACTTCAAGTTGGGGGCAACCCTTCAGGTAATTGTTCTGGAAATAGGTTGGTATATTCATCTAACAACTCCTCGATCTCCTAAGGTAACTCACCCTACTCCTTCATTTCCAATAGTTGCCTAACCAACAAGAAGGTCGGCTCATTAGCATTGATGGCCTCTTGAAGCTCGGCTTTATTCATCACCAGAGCCTTCTTCGATCCGCAAGTAAGTTTTTTCTATAACTTATTAACCTCTCTCGGCAACATTGGATTTAACGTGATCTTTTGGTCATCCTTCTCGAATATATATGTGTTCTTGTAGTCATCGTACATAACTCTCCTGTCAAACAAGTACGGTCTACCTAGCAACACGTGGGAAGCGCACATAGGCAGTATGTCATAGAGAATCTAGTCAAAGTAATTCCCTATAGTGATCGGCAGCAATATATGCTGAGCGACATGTAATGCTCCTTTCTCACTCAACCAGTGCAACTTGTACGGCCTCGAATGTGCAACAATTGGTAACTTTAGTTTTGAAACAAGATCGGTTGATGCCACATTGGTACAACTTTCACTATCTACAATGAGGGCACACATCTGAACATTCAACTTGCAGGTGGTATGAAACAAATTCTCTCTCTACTCTTCCTCTCGTGAGGGTTCCGTGTTTATAAGGCGTCAGACAACCATGAGTAATTGATCTATGTTCTTAGGAAATACGTCCTCCTCAATTAGCTCTTTCTCGATAGGAACCTCTTCTTCCTCATGTTCCTCATGCATACTCTCCACTTCTAGCTTCAGGATGTTTCCCTTGATGACCATCGTTCGTTGATTCGAGCACTGAGTAGCCATGTGTTCAAACCCCTAGCACTTGAAACACTTGATCTGGCTGGTCTTCCTGCTAGACCCTTACCCCTTCTCATATGTTCAGGTCAACACTACATCTTCAGGTTGACCTTTTTGCTCGACTCTGTACTCGACTAAGCTTAATGACTTGCTTGTCCGAGTCAGCTAGTCGACATCCTCACCGGTGCATAGCTCGTTCTTTACCTCTCTATGCGTTGGGCAATCTTAATAGCTTCATCCATTATATTGAATCATTAGAGCTCCACAACGTATCGAATGTCTCCTCTCAATCCAATAACGAACCTTAAGGCTGTTTAAGCTGGTGGTTCCTCTACTTCGCAACGCATCATAAGCATTTGAAATTCTTAAACATACTCATCAACAGCTCGGCCTCCTTGTCTTGGCTCCTAAAGCCAAGTGAAAGTATCTTGTAGGTATGTTTCCAGTACAAATCTATTTTTGAGTATTCTCTTCATCTCGAGCTAAGTGTTAATCTCTCAGTACCCTTCTCATCTTCTCATGGCTTGAAAATTCCTCCACCACATGGCAGCATATCCGGAGAACTCAACAACAGCAGTTCTCACTTTCTCATAATCCTCATATTGATAATAATCAAACACTCGCTCCACCTTCTCTTCCCAATCCAGATATTCATTAGCATTCCTAAATCCATTGAAACTCGGAATTTGAAGTTTCATATGGTCGAATGCTTTAGGGATTCTTACTCACTCCTTTTCAAAATACTTCTCTTCCTCTTCATCAAGCTCTCTCAAGTCTATCTTTCGCCTTACTTGTCCATCGACCCCTCCACCTTAAATGGGGTGAGCTGGGTTCTAACCTCTAACAGGTTGAGTAGCTTGGGGAGTATTTTGCGTGGTCTCGATGGGTCAGCAAGATAGTGCATGAATAGCTCGGGTCAGATCTACTAAAAAGTTAGCTACCTCATCAAGCCTCTTGTCGGTGCTTTTGGGAGTTCTCTGAGATTGTCGTCCATAGTAGATGACTCCACTATCATTACTAGTACCAACATTCATATTTGGGTCTATAATTTTTCCTCACAAGTTCAAACTCAAACAAACACTTTAGGAAGTTAATGGTTAACAACACTGCAGTTGGTTTAAAAAATTAAGATCAGAAGAGTTTTATTAAGCAAGGGTGGTATTGTAGGTGGGAAAGCCTTGTGTTTGTGTAAATGGCTTTGAGTTTTGTGATGTGAGATGGATATATAGGGCTTATGTTTTTAGTGTTGGGCATGAGATTTAGGGCCTTTTACCTTCTTTGGCCTTCTTCAATTAAGGCTACTTAGGTTTTGCTTCTAACCTCTTAATTCAGCTTTACTATCTTTACTAGAAGGTGATATATCTTTTAGGGCTTTTGTCTTACACTTAGGCCTAACTTTTCGGCCTTCTTTTTCTCTCTTTTTTCTTCTTCTTCTTCTTCTTTTTATTTTTTAATTGTTACCCCATTCTTTCTAAATTTATTATGTTGCCCTATTTCCCTTTGGCCTAAAAAAGTAACCATCTCTATTGCTGAGTTTTTGTCTTTTCGAGATTCAAAACCCTAAGTCTAAGGATTCCAAGCATATACACTTGAGTGAGGTGTGTATAGGCTTGAGATATTTGAAAAGGAGTTGGTCTCTTCTTCATTTCAAAGAAAGATAACTTATTAGAAATAAAATTTGTCTTTTAATTAAAGTTACTAAGGTAAACACAAATCAATTTTATCCTTCTCTTCTAATCAATGAGCCTAACCTATGAATTGCCCTATGGTGGGGTGGTTTTTGATAAGGTTTAAATTTGAAAATTCTCCAAATTAGTCCAACGAGGTTAACAAAGGGTAATCCTGTTTGGGATTTGAAAATGAATGTCTAACTTCATTTTAATTTATGTATCACATTCAAAGTAAACCTTCTTTAAGGAATGAGTCCAAAGTATCCTTATCATTAAGTTGCTCAACTCTCAAAGTGTTTTAAGAGTTAGTGTATAGGTTATAGTTTGCCTCTTTTCATTCTAAACCTTTTTCTTTAAAAGTGAGTCATCAATTCCTTAAGGAAAGTTTTTTTTTTTTTTTATTCAGCCTGCTATAAAGATTGACATGCCCCAGTAGTTGGCTTAGTTCATGATTGGGCTTGCCTTTCTAAACATACTAGGGGTTTGGCTTGGCTTGGCTTGGCTTGGTTACCTTTATGGGTTAAGGATTGTGTTTGGGTTAGCTACCTCAACCAGCCATAATTTGGGTTCAGATTGGCTGCCTTAATAGACCAAGTGGCTTATGCTTAGGTAGGTTGCTTAAATGGGCCCAAGGTTAACATTTAGATTGAATGGGCTAAAGGGCTCATGTTGGCTTCCTTAATTGGTCAAAGGGCCTCATATGGATCAGAAGCCAAGTGTTTGGGCTTGTTGCTTAAGTAGGCCAAAGGCTTAAGTTTGGGTTACATCCTTGAGGTTATAAGGATTTATAACTATTAGCAACTTTTCTTTTCATTTTCATTTTTTCAATTTTTGTTTCTTTTTTTCCTTTTTTTTTTTTTTGAGAGAGAGAGAGAAAGAGAAAGATAAGGTTTTATTTTATAGAAATAAAAAAAAATTACAAATAAGGATGATGATATTTTAGTATTCTTTTTACAAGTTTATGAGATTTTACATTTCCCTAAATGGGAGGGAACAGTGGTTAGATAAATGCCTATTGAAGAATTATTTACAAAGACAAGAATGCTAAAGAACAAAGAATGATGAATTAAAGAGAACTTTTAATATTGTGAAAGGTTAGAATACAGAAACAAAGGCAAAGAACCTAATATTTATTTAGGAACTTGATATTTATTCTAAGATTTCTAGATATGACCAAAAAAACCTAAATTAAGACTCATAGATAAGCCTTAAGGTCCTCTATCATTTCATAAGTCTCCCTAATGACCTGTGCCAAAAGGGCCTGTGCCAAAAGGGCCCTTAAGGCCTAGTTGTGAGCTTTAGAACACTTGAGCTTTTCCGTTAAATAGGCGATCTCATCTTTCAGCAGTTGCTCACAAATCCTAGATATGTCCTATGACCTATCATTCCCTTGATTGTTTACTTGGTTATTTGTCATTTTAGGTCTATACATTTTATGGACAAGAATTAGTAATAAATGCAACAAAAGAAAATACGTAGAAATATGCAGACGTTGGGATCATTTGAGTTAATACATTACTTCATTAAGTTGCAACCCTACTATTATTTTAAAAAACTTAATTGCATTAAAACTCTTAAACAATTAGTAAGGTTGAAATTCTTTAAAAGTAGTGTATTAACTCAAGCTTAAAGGGGAGTATATACAACTCGAGTGGGTTCTAAAAGGTCCTTATGCTTTATGACCTCACTTGCTTTTAGAAAACACTTTCATTAGTCACATCAAGCTTAAGTGGGGTGGCCTAATCAACCTCGAGCAATGGTTACACCACAACACCCAAAGCCTACAAAATGGCTCTCCTCCTAGGATCTTAAGACGGCCTAAGTTTGACCACATCTATCTTGCATCTTTGATGCAACAAATGATCCCCCAATGTCTTAATGCATGTTATATGCAAAATAACTATGGCAATCGAAACAAAGTATACACATGAAGTTAATAACAAGTAAACAAATAAATATACAAACAAATAAATAAAATACATGGGAATTTTCAAAAGCAATTTTAATTTTGAAAAGTATTTTAAGTGGTAAGCCCTCTTGACATCCCAAATGAAGTCGCTAAGCTGTCGAGTTTGGTTTTTCTCTCTCGGTTTTTATAAATTAGTCTTTTTTAAACTGATTAATATTAAACTCCACCTATTTAATACTGACCCTCAACTAGGGTTTAAAAAAATTGATTATTTTTTAACTTTGAAAACGTTTTAAAGTCACCACCCGATTAAAGTCGGAAAAAATAGTTAAGTTATAATCAATTAGATGGATTGATTATAATTTAGTTACTAATCTTTCGATAAAACCATTCTTTTTGTTACAATGATTTTTGAAAACTAAAGATCTGGATTTGAGGGCTAATTTTTTAAACCCTTAACAAGTACCGCTTTTCTAACTTTTCGATTTTAATTTCGCTTTTCAAAATTACCCTTAAGAACAAAACATCTAATCATATGTAGATAACATCTAAAAAAGGATCGCTGAAATATTATTTACAAATATGGAGAAAAAAAAAATTTTTCATATTTTAAGTTACCCCGTATTTATATACAAGTGCCTACGTACTAGCTATTTAGGATCAGACTTCCATAATTCGTTTCATAAAAACTTTAGCGAGTTGATTAATTTTAATTCTTGAAAAAGATTGGGTTTATGTTTTTACCTGGTTTAATTTATTAAAGGAAATTCTTCTAAAAGGTCCTAATTGGTGTTTTATTTTTAGAAACTCTAAAGCAGTCATAATTTGGAAGGGGTCCATTTATTTTTATTTATTTTTAGAAAGTTGATTTTTTAAGTGATAAAATAACTTTATTTTTTTAATTATTATTTTTTATTATTTATTACCATTTTTAACTAAAACTTAACAATAAATAAAATAAAACTTAACTTATTCTTTTCTCTTCTTTTTTTATTTTTTTTTGTTTTCTCTCTTTTTTTTAATTTTTACAATTACAAATTACAATAATAAAAAATAAAAATAAAATAAATAAATAAAAAAGAACATGGGTCGAAACAAACAAGGTCGGACCAAAAATGCTCAAGGAGACACGGGTTGATTCTAAAGCTCCAAGTCGATTCAATTTAGGTTGGGTCAACCATGTCAGGTTGGTTTGGATCCAGTCGGGTCATTAGGTTACATGCAATAGCCACTCATAGATATGCCTGGGATGGATTTAAGCACCAAATCAAGTGAGAAAAGGCTTTTTGATAGGTTTCTTATTGGACTTAGTAAGGTTTGGACCAACGCCACGGCCAACAGAGGTGGTTTGGGTGACTAACAAAGATTAGTGGAGTGGGAGTTGGATCTTCGGATCATGGGTGGTGGTATTACTAGGTTGATTGCTGAGTAAGCTGTAGAGGACACTTGGGATTCGGTCAAAGAAGGTGGTTATGTGCTTGGGTGTCGTGGACTTAGGTTCGAGTTGGGTGATGGTAGGAGAATGGTTGTTGAGTTTGGTTTTGGTAGGTCGTGTGAAGAAGGATTGAGAGGGTAGCAAATCTGGGTAGTTTGGTGCAGTGTGTATGTATATGGTTATCGTATGTGTAATTGGTGTTTCATTCACAGTCAAAACCAATGAGAGAGAGGGGGGGTGATGTTGTTTAGTGGTGAATGAAATAGAGCTTGGTGGAGCAATTTCGAAGAGATAGTAGGCATGGATTGGAGAATTGGGGGTTGTTGTTGTGTACATGTTAAGCTTATGTGTACACTGTTGTTAGGTGCATGGGTGCAATTTGAGAGAGAGGGAGAAGTGGTTTGATTTGTGTATATGTTCGAGTTGGTCAAAGGTGTCGATGTGATCTATGTGAGAGAGAGGTCAATGTTATTATGTTTGTGTGTGCTGTGGCTGTTGGTGGAGGATGAGTTAGGGATAGGGATCTATTGGTCAATGGATGTGATGCACGCATGAGGTGGTGTTGTTGTTGTGTGTTGTTGATTTGGTGTGTTCAAAGAAAGAGAGAGGGTCCCCTCTAGATTGTTATGTGTGAGTTTTTTAATGAGAAAAGGAGGAAAAGAAAAGGAAAAGGCATTCTCTACCTTTGATGAGAGTTGAACCCTTAATCTCCAAGCCAAACCTAAATGCAATGTATAAGTGTTTATCTATTAGGCCGTTGGACTATACCTTATCTATATGTACAATTAAATTATACATATGAACTAGGTTTATTAAAATCTAAGCCTACGCCCAACAACCCTCTCCTTATTTTTATTTAAATTATATTCTATTAAAACTATCTAAAAGATTTATTATTTTCTAAATTCCCTAAACCTCTATTTTTCTATTTTTTTTTATAATTTTTAAAATTTCTTATTTATTTATTTTTCTTAGCTTTTCCTTAATTTTATTTTATTTTTTTGTATTTTTCTAAATTTCTTCTTTTTTTTTGTTTTTCCTAAATTAAGACACTTTACCCTTTCCTAGAAATTTTGAAAAATAAAAAGAGGCAAAAATATGGTGTCCACATGAAGTTTGATTAAATATTCACTACAAAGACAAAAGAGATATCCATTTTTCTTAAATCCTGACTTGAACTAACATGATAAAATTAAATAAGAAGAGTCTTGTCCTGAAAGGACGAGATAAAGGGCTTTGAATATAAGACAAATAGAGTCCTGACTTGAAAAGTTGAGTATCATTAAGAAGATAGATCTCTTCAAGGATCTGTTGTTCAAAAGGATAGATCTTTTAAGGATAAGATAAGATGACGTTCTATTAAAGACAAAATTGGATAGTGCTCTTATGAGCAGCTAATCTGACAAAAGATAGGGTAGTGCTCCAACGAGCAAGCGATTCTAGAGAAGACAAGATAGCACTCTAATAAGCAAGCGATTCAAGTGAGGATAGGATAGCACTCTAATAAGCAAGTGATCCAACTAAGGAATAGAACAATGCTCCTTTAAGCAAAAAATCCTAAAAAGGACCAAATAGAACAATGCTCCTTTAAGCAAGTGATCCTAAAAAGGAATAGGATAGCGCTTCTTTTAATAGGCGATCCTAGAAAGGACTGGATGGCGCTCTATTGAGTAAGCAACCTAAAAATGAATAGGATAGTGCTCCTTTGAGCAAACGATCTTGGAAATGATTAAATAGCATTCCATTGAGCAAGTGACCCAAAAATGAATAAGATAGCACTCTTTTAAGCAAGTGATTCTAGAAATGATTGGTGGCGCTCTTTTGAGAAAGTGACCCAACTAAAGATATGATAGCGCTCTTTTGAGTAAGTAATCTTAGAAATGATTGGATGGCACTCTACTGAGTAAGTGACCTAACTAAGAATAGAAAAGTGTTCCTTTGAGTAAGCGATCCTGAAAAGGATCTTTGAGTAAGCAACCCAACTATAGATAGGACGATGCTCTTTTCAGCAAGCAATCTGACGCTCCTTTTAGCAAGCAATCTGACACTCCTTTCAGCAAGCGATCCAATATTACTTTACGAAATGGATAGTGCACTAAAGGACAAGCGACTCAAGAATTTCAATAACTTTGATGAGTTTTGACAAAATAATCTGAGACTTAAGTTTAAGGGATTTTGATGATTCTTTAAAAATTTTAAATTTTTCTTTTTAAGAAATATCTCTTGACAATTTTTGAAAAAAAGGTTTCATTTCTTTTCTGAAAAGGTATTTTTTTTAAAAAAAAAAAATTTCAAAAAGCACTCTTTGATGGAAAATTGTGTTACTAACAAGTAAGAAAATCTCGAAGACTCTAAAGATCACAAGTAAGAGGTTAGCTTGCTCCTTGCACATTAATCACTTATTCTTTCAACCTTGCTTTTTGGAGCATAATTCATGATTTCTCAATCTCTCAAAGCACTAATTTCAAAATTAGGAGCAAATGACCATTCACGTTCTTAAGAAAACACTCAACTATTCTTTAACTTTCTACTAAGGGAATAGATATTATTAGTTGAAATGTTTAGTCAAACATGACTTCTTTACACTCTCATAAGTCTGTTTTCACTCTCAGCATCAATTTCAAAAATTATAGCCTATCTTGTAAGGAGTACACTCTCATCAATCAATTAGGTCTTTTCTAGGTTTGCAATGTAAGGTTTTTGGTTAATAGTTTAAGTAAATGGATATCAACGAGCTTCGGCCAAATTTGAAGAAATCATATATAATCCATCTCAAGTTTATAAACCAAGAACCTTAGAAAAGAACTAAACATTGGCTTGCCCTAATTTCATGAGAAAATTTTACTGAAGATAAGTCCATTTCTTTAGTCGAAAGAGTTTCATCAAGGGTAGTATAGTGAGTGGAATCATAAAATGAAGGTTTTGCTTTTGGGCTTAGGCTTAGGCTTAGGAATTTAAAATGTTTAGCTCTTATATACCCTTCACAAGTTCAAAATTTTGGTAATCTAACTCATTTTTTAAGGTGATCACCTTGGTCATTTTTGTTTTTTTTTTTTTTCCTTTTTCATTCTTTTTTTTTTTTCTCTTTTTTCTTCTTCTTCTTCTTTTTTTAGGTCAAGGTGGTCACCTTCCACATTGTTGAATTTTCACTTGATGAGATTTGAAGCTCCAAAAAGGTAAGTTCAAGGTATATGAGCTTTAGGTAAGGTATGTATGGCTTTGAAGTGTTTTGGAAAAATTTTTAGACTTGAGGTGTTTGAATAAGTGTATGAAATTAAGTGAGGTATATATGTTTGAAAATCTTCTTCATCCTTAAGAAATTAAATTTTCTATGACAATATTTGCTCACGAATTGAAACAACTAAGGTAAGCACAAATTAGTCTACTCCTTTTATCTAGATTAATGACTTTAACCTCCTAATGGCCTTAGTGTAAGGTAGTTCTTGGCAGGGTTAATTTTTAAAAAAAAAATCCCTAAAAGGCTCGAATGGGTTTACAAGGAATAATTGTGTTTAGGATAACAAAATGAGTGTCTAACATCATTTTGATACGTATACCAAGTTTAAGACAGACCTTCTTTAAGAAATGAGCCTAAGTACTCACATTGTGTCGCCCAACTCTCATGTGTTTAAGATTAGTGTTTAGAATATGGGTTGACTCTTTTCATTCTAAATCTCTTAAGTAATGTGTTTCATCCCCTTAAGTAGAAAGTTTTAAGTTCCAAGTTCAAATATACTTCACCCATTTTCACTCGCCCCAAATATTTCATAAAGTGTTTTATTAATGAAGAGTCAATGGCATGCCCCCGTTAAACTAAGCTAGCTTCAAAGACAAAAATGCATATAAAAACTACTTTATTCAAATAGATCATATCTACTACAAGCTTTAGAGTGAAAGATTATTTCGAAAGAAATAAATGCAAGAACTAAAACTCTTTTCCACTTCTATCACTCCTTTAAACTTAGCCCATTCAATTGAATTGATCTCCTGGAAATATACCTAACTGCTTCAAATGGTAAGCCATGTTTTCAAATGATAGTAGTAGGCCTTTAATATTTGGTGCTGGAGGCTATTTGTTTAATGCTTCTTCAAAACGTAAGGAAGAAATACCACTGCCAATTGACCCATTAGCCTGTTGAAAGCTTGGCTGGATAATTTCTACATCAATCAAATCTTGCACCTTATGCTTCAATTTCCAACAATTCTCTATGGTATGCCCTGCTTAGCCCATACGATATTTACATCATTTGTTAGAGTCATGATCCCTTCGCTTATACTTCTTTGCATTGATTTCACATGCTAGTATCCATGCTTCTCTCAATTGCTCGAACACTTCGACCATTGGAATCTTGAATTGTGTAAGTTACCTCCTCTTGTTATAGATGGGCTTATCTTGATCCCAGGCTTTCTTAATTGGCGCACCCATTCCTGATGTCTCTTTCTTTGTATCATCCTCATGCTTAGGTTGTGATGTCCTATACATACTAAGATCTAAGTTTTTAAGCCACTTGAGCACATAACCCATTGCTATTTCTATGTTAGTGAGCCTTTCTTCTAACCTCACCAACTTTTCTTCTAAAGTTACAACCCATTTTTCTAGACCCTAGTAGTGACATGCTCCCCAGGCTTAACTATTCATATTTGTCTTTGGCAACTTTTCCAAACCTTGTATTATGTTGATAATGGGCTCATGCAACTACAGCTCTTTAGATTCATCTGCCTGAGATGGTGTGTCAATAGACACCTTGGCTTGGGTATAGACCATGGTCTTGACTTGCTTTACGTGCTTACTTAGAACCCTTTCTATTGTGGCTATTCTTTGTTCAAGAGCTTCAGATATCTTGGTTTTAAAAATAAGTGATTATAGGCTTTGAGTTGGGCTAAATCACTTAAAAAGCAATCTTTCAAAAGCAATCTTTCAAAACCTATAAGAATCCCTTCTTATTTGCAACACTATATTCCCTAATTTTTGGAAAGTCCCAAATTAAGATTTTTATTTTAAAGAAATAACTAAGTGATACATTTTTTTCTTTCAAAAAAAATCTTAAAGACCTAAAAATGAAATTTTTATGAAATGTGCAATATTCTACATGGTGAATCTTTTATATAGAAAAGATGCCTAACCATGAAAAAAAAATGCTTAACTATACAAAAAAATACCTAAATCATGGAAAAGATTACTAACCATACGAAAGATATCCTAATCATAGAAAAGATATCTAACTATATGAAAGATGTCTAAATCATGAAAAAAAAAAAAAAGTCTAAACCATAGAAAAAAGACTAAATATAAAAGATACCTAAATCATGGAAAAAATATCTAACAAAAAGGAAACATATATAAATCATGGAAAAGATGTCCAACTATAGGAAAGATATCTAAACCATGAAAAAAAAAAAATGTCTAAACCATAGAAAAAAAGCCTAATACGTAACTGTGGAAAAAATATCTAGACCATAGAAAAGATGCCTAACTATACGAAAGATATCTAAACTATAAAAAAGATGTTTAAATGAAAAGATGTATAAACCATAGAAAAGAAACCAAAACCATGTATGGAAAAGATATATAAACCATAAAAAAAAAGCCTAAATTATGGAAAAGATGTCCAGCCATAGAAAAGATATCAATTAAAGATTTTTTTTTTTAATTTTGTGAAAATCTGAATAAGTGACAAAATTATTTTTTTATCTAGAAAACCCTAACATGATAATGCAACTTTTCTAAATTAATATAATATGCAAAGGATAAGATTTTGTAAAATATGAGATTTCATAAAAATGTCATTTTGAAAATATAAAATCTAAAAAAAAATTAACTAAAATTTAACCTAACACATGTTCACTAGACACTAACACTATAACTAACTACTAACAATTAAAGACTTGATGAAAATAAAGAAGTTAGTACAAGTTTTAAAAATAACTGTGCATAAAAATAGTAAAATAAATAAACAAATTATACTAAGTGAAATAAAAATAAATAAAATAAACTATAGATAATAATTAAAAACCACTATTATATACTTGCAAGGCAAAGTACACAAAGCTGACGAAAAGGAATGGATTGGATCCAAAGTCCTGTCATGCACACAATTGTGGAATTAGTCTAAAGAATGGGTTCGAGCATGTTTTTAGCAAATGTCTAATTGAATCCTTATCTCGCATCGTGCAATTCCTATTTATAAGACTTGAAAAAAAATCTTTTAGATCAAATTAAATCTAAATTGATAAAGATCCAAAATAAATTCGAATTTAACAAATTTTGATTTTATTGGATTTAACGTCATCGTATTAGATTTGTTTTTCTTTCAACAACTACTTAATTAAGATTCTATCTAATTAATCCTTTAAGTTTTTTTTTCTTTTTTACATTTTTTCTCTTTTTCTAAAAATTTTCTATTTTTTTTTCTTTCTATCATTTTTTTTTATTTTCTAAATTAGGACCCAAAAAACAAATATTATAACTATGAAGGGACAAAAATAGGGTGTTTACAATTACCTCTTTTTGTGATGAAGTTTAAGTAAAACTTTGCTACAAAGACAAAATAAACACTATTTTTTCCTTTAAAACTAACTTTGTCTTAAGAAGCGCTACGATTAGCTATTTTTTGTAAGATTGGTCCATTGGGGATTTGGTGAAGATAAACTTGAAACAAATAATGGTGAGGGTAGTACCTCTATGGGTTGGCAAGAACCCTAAGAGTACTGAAAGGAAGGTAACACCCCATAAGCTAGCTATCCTAAATGAATGGGTAAAGCGTTCCTTGAGCTAACTAAAACCCTAAAGAAATATTGAAAACTTAGTCGTGCCGCCTATAGGTTAACCAACCAAGGTGAGCAAAACACTCCTTGAGTTGGCTAAGACCTAAAGAGATATTGAAGACTTTGTTGTGCCCTCCATGGGTTGACTAACTAAGGTAGGTGAAGGGCTCCTTGAGCTAACTAATGCTCTAAAAGATATTGAGAACTTGATCATGCTTCCTATAGACTGACTAACCAAGGCGGGTGAAACACTCTTTAAGTTGGCTAAGACCCTAAAAGATATCAAGAACTTGGTTGTACCCCTTATGGGCCGACTAACCAAGTTGGGTAAAGCGCTCCTTAAGCTGGCTAAAACACTAAAAAGATATTGAAGTCTTGGTTGTACCCCCTATAAGCTGATTAACCAAGGTGGGCAAAGTACTCCTTAAGTTAACTAAGACCCTAAAAGATATTGAGAACTTAGCTGTGCCCCTTATGGGCTGACTAACCAAGGTGGGTGAAGCGTTCCTTGAGCCAGCTAAGACCCTAAAAGATAATATTGAGAACTTGGTCGTGCCCCTTATGGGTTGACTAACCAAGGCAGGCAAAGCGCTCCTTGAGCTAGATAAGACCCTAAAACATGTTAAGAACTTGGTCGTGCCCCCTATAAGCTGACTAACCAAAGCGGACAAAGTGCTCCTTGAGCTAGGTAAAATGCTAAAGGATATTGAGAACTTGGTCGTGCCTTTTATGGGTTGACTAACTTAGGTGGGAGAAGTGTTTCTTGAGCTAGCTAAGACCCTAAAAGATATTGAGAACTTGGTCGTACTTCCTATGGGCTGACTAACTAAATTGGGTAAAGCGCTCCTTGAGCTAACTAAAACCCTAAAAGATAATATTGAGAACTTTATCATACCTCCTATGGGCTGATTAACCAAGGCGAGTGAAGTGCTCCTTAAGCTGGCTAAGACCCTAAAGGATAATATTGAGAACTTAGTCATGCCCCTTATGGGCTAATTAATCAAGGCAAGCAAAGTGCTCTTTGAGTTGGCTAAGACCTTAAAAGATATTAAGAACTTGGTCATGTCTCCTATGGGCCGACTAACCAAGGCAAGCGAAGCGCTCCTTGAGCTGACTAAGACTCTAAAAGATTATTAGAACTTTGTTGTACCCCCTATAGGCTGACTAACCAAGGTAGACGAAGTACTCCTTGAGCTAGCTAAATCCTTAAAGGAGATTGAATAAAGGGTAAGCACCCTATAAAGTTGCTAAAACTCTATATGACATTTGAAAAAAGTAAAATCGAAGGACATGACCGATTCAGAAAATCTCTTAATTTGAGAAATTTACAAAGAAGGACATTGGCGAAAACCATTCATAACAAAAAGGCATCAGGGATAAGGTTCTTTATCATAAAAACCTACACTAGGAAGAATGACTTGGTTAGTAAATGACATGAACTGAAGATTTGGTTACTTAAGCCAACATAGATGGAAAAACTTGTAACAAGCTTTTACCTTTTCTCCCTCTTTTTCCTTTATTCTATCTCTCTTCTTTATTTTCTTTTCTTTTCTTTTTCTTCTTTTTTTTCTTAGAAGCCTGCTAACGAATACAAATTCTTATTTAAGAAACAATCCCCTTTCTTGGCAACCATTTAGGGTATCTCACATTTGTCCTAGTTTCTACCCCTAATACTGAGCTTCTTGGATAGGCCTTAAACATTCATTTCTTAAGGAAAAGGTAACTTACGATTAGCCTAATCAAAGAAGACTTCTTTGTGCACTCTTGGTCTAGATTTCGCTCTTGACTGCTATTCTAAAAAATTACAGTCCAATTTGCAAGTGATACACCTTGATCAATCTATTAGGTCTTTTTCGATTCTGTATTATGAATTAAGCTTTTAGCCAAATGGTTTCAAAAAATATTAATGAGAGAGCCTATTTTGAAAGAAATACTTTTATCCAACCCGGGTTTATAAGTTAAAAACCCTTTGGAAAAAACTAGATGTGTACTTGCCTCAATTTCAAATATAATTTTTATTAAAGATAAATTACCCCTCAAGATCAGAAGAGCTTTAAGTAGGGAGGTATTGTGGGTATAAAGGTCTTAAGATGGATAAAAAGGTATTGTGTTTATGATATGGGGTTTTGTGTTTTGTGGTTGGGAATGCAATTCAAGACTTCGTGTTTTTAGAGTAACTTGGGCTTCTAGGCCTTCTTTGGTTAGGACTTTTCTTAAGTCGATGTCTAGGCCTTTCTTGCTTTTTCTTTCTTCCGGTTTTTCCTTTATTTCTTCTTTTTTTATCTTTTGCCTCATTATTTATTTCTTTTCTCTTCCCAAAAGTAATTATCACTTTTGTTAAGTCTTCTTCTTTAGATGAATTAAGGCCTTAAATCCATGAGTTTCAAGTGTATGGGCTTGGGTAAGGTGTGTGTGGTCTTGAGGTATTTGGAAAAGTATTAGCTCTTCTTTAAAAGGGAACAATTTATCGAGAATAAAAGTTATCCTTAAATTGTTGTTACTAAAATAAGCACAAATTAGTTTTTTCCTTCTCTCCTAATCAATTACCCTAACCTCCAAATTATCTTATTTTAGAGTGGTTCTTGATAGGGTTTATATTTGAAAAGACTCGAAATTGGTTTAATGAGGTTAACAAAGGATAATTGTGTTTAGGATTTGAAAATGAATGCCTAACTTCATTTTGGTCTGCATTTCAAATTCAAAATTGACTTCCTTTAAGGAATGAGTCTAAAAATCCCTCACCATTATGTCACTTAACTTTTAAAGTATTTAAGCATTAGTGTATAGGATATAGCTTACCTTTTTTCATTTTAAACTTTTCTAAAAGTGAGTTACCGATTCCCTAGGCAAGAGCTCATGTTGGTTTACCCCAAAGTGGAGATTAACCTTGCCCCCCTAATTTCTTGAAACATGCCCCTAATCGTGAAACAATAACTTTCACTCAATTTGAGTTCAAAATAAAATTTCAAAAACCTAATGCCCCCATTACCCTAGACTCATAGGTTTTATTGCCCCTTAGCTTCCATATGTAATTTCGGGCCTAGTTCCTTAGAGTTCAAATGGGTCGGTAATGACGACTTTTGAAGTGAAAGGGACTAATGAATTGCCTTTTTTATTTGTACTAAAGATCAAGTTTAGGATGGTGTTTTATGATTTCGTGTTTTGATTCGATTCATGGTTGGACTAGATGGCTCAATGGCTTTGAGTTGGTTCGATTATCTTGATGGGCTAAGGTTTATGTTTAGTTGGCTACAATAATGGGCCATGTAGTTCATGCTTGGGTTAGCTGCCTTAATGAGCCATGTGGTTTAAGTTTATCCCGAGTCCCATAAGAATTTGTAACTATTAGCAGATTTCTTTTTTTTCTTTTTTTCTTTTTTTTTTTTCTAAAAGAGAGAGATGGAAAAGTTAGGGCTTTTATATTACAGAGACCAAGTGATAAAATCATAAATGGGGAATTGCTTTTTTAGGATTCTATACTCAGGCCTACAAAATTTATTTACTTATAGAACAACACTATTGAGGGCCTATTTACAAAAGAAGAATTCTAAAGAATGGAGAATAAAAGACTAAATAGAGAAAATATCTAAATCCTATTTATTCAAAATGAGAGAGGCTATTTACAAAGTACTAATCTATCTTAAAGAATGAATATTTCTAGCTAGTAGAATACTAAGCAAAATGGTAACTATCTAAAATTATTTTACAGGTTTGATTCTTTTCATTTTGTTGTTTTGTTTTTTTTTTTTTTTTATTATTTACTCTACGAAGGTTAAGCTCAACTAATGTGGGCCCAAACAAAAAGCAATAGATTCGAGCTTCTATAGATGTACTAAGGCCCACATAAGGTAATATTGATAGGGCTCTTCTGTAGGGACAGATGGGCCAAATCTTGTTTTTAATAAACTCTTGCCTATCTGAGCCGAAAAGTCAAAATCATATTTAGAGTAATTTTTTTAAGCTAATGAGGTAGGTGGACGTAGATCTATTCAAAAGCCCCTTCTCCTGATATATCCACTCCTATCTAAAAAATTAAAATTACAATCAAAGTCTATCCTAAACTTTATATGCAATTATTACAGTATATTTATAGGGAAATATTACAACGAACAACTACCCTTATCCATCTAGGTTTACCACATTATGGGTTCTCACAATTTTTCTTTTTTTCAAAAAGGTTTTCGTATATAAAAGGGTGGGTTCTAAATATTCTCAAGTTCTGCGACCACTGCATTTTTTAAAGTAACAGTTCTGTGGTTACATCTGAACTTCAGTGGGGTAGCCTGATCGATCCCAGAAAGTGGTTACCCTGCAACATCTAAAGCTTACACAATGACCTCCCTCCTAAGATCCTAAAACGCTTTGGTTCTAACTGTACTTACCATACATTTATGATGTGAAAAATAAAATAAAATAAAAACCCAAACAACCCCCCTAAATGAGCCACAACAAAACATGTTAATATAAAATAAAATAAAATAAATAAAAAATAATCAACTCAAGTAATTTTTTATAATTTTTATTTTTTGAAAAATAATCATAATTTCAGTAAATTTGAGTAGCTAACACTCTTGATGGCGTCTCCAACGGTCGCCAAACTATTGAGCCTGAATTTCGATTTTTTATTTTTAATTTCATTTCCTATTTTTTGATTAATACTAAATCCAAACTCATTAAATATTAATCCTTGATTAGAGAAATTAGGAAATTCCAGTTTTTTTTAATTAAAAACCTTTGGAGTCATCACTCGATCAGAATTGGGAAAAAAAATCGTAATTAATTGAGTGGATTGACTATGATTTGATTGCTGATATTTGATTTTAATTTAATAAAAACTAAAGGGTTCCGAATTCAAAAGTTAACCTATTAAATCCTAACGAGTACCACTATTTATTTTTAAAAATTAGGTTTATTTTTTGCAATTATCCTTTTTTTTTATATTTTTAAGAAAATAAAAATAAAATAAAATAAAAAAAAACTTAAGTTTTTATAAATTTTAATGTCACTCCGAAGGTGCTTATATACCCGAAGATGCTTATATACCCGCTAGTTAAGATTGGACAACCGTAGTTCTTTTCAAGAACTTTAGTAAGTTGGTTCTTTTTATAAAAAAATAATTGCCTAGGTTTATATTTTTATTAACCATTTTATTTTTATTAAAAAAAAACCCTACAAGTCTAATTTTTATTCCCAATTAAAAAAGAAAGAACCTAAAAACCTAATTTTTGAAAAGTTCCAAATTAAAATTTTTATTTAAAAAAAAGTAATAAATTTTTTATTTTCAAGAAAAACTCTGAAGACCTAAAAATGTAATTTTTATGAAATATGCAATATTCTACATGTAAATATTTTATATAGAAAAAATGAAAAAAAAAAATACCTAACTATACAAAAAATATCTAAATCATAAAAAAAATGCCTAACTATACGAAAGATATCCTAATCATGAAAAAATGTCTAAACCATGGAAAAAAAAAAGAGTCTAAACTATGGAAAAAAGCCTAATTATAAAAGATACATAAATCATGGAAAAGATACCTAACTATAAGAAAAATATTTAAACCAAGGAAAAGATGCTTAACTATACAAAAAATGTCTAAACCATGAAAAAAAAAATCTAAACTATAGAAAAAAGCCTAACTATAAAATATACCTAAATTATGGAAAAGATGTTTAATTATAAGAAAGATATATAAATCAAGGAAAGAATGCCTAACTATAGAAAAGATATCTAAACTATGAAAAAGATGCATAACTATACGAAAAATATCTAAACCATGAAAAAAATATCCAGCCATAAAAAAGATGTCAATTAAAGATTTTTTTTTTATTTTGTGAAAATCTAAACAAGTGACAAAATGATTTTTTTTATCTAGAAAACCCTAACATGTCTAATGCAACTTTTCTAAATTAATATAATATGCAAATGATGAGATTTTATAAAAATGTCATTTTGAAAATATGAATCTTAAAAAAAAATTTAACTAAAATTTAACCTAACACATGTTTACTAGACACTAACACTATAATTAACTACTAACAATTAAAAACTTAATGGAAATAAAAAAGTTGGTACAAGTCTAAAAAATAATTGCGCATAAAAATAGTAAAATAAATAAACAAATTGCATTAAGTGAAATAAAATAAATAAATAAATAAAACTATAAATAATAATTAAAAACCGCTATTATACCTATAAGGCAAAGCACACAAAGTTTACGAAAAGGAACGAATTGGATCTTGAGTCCTGTCACGCACACAACGGTGGAATTATTCTGAAGAGTAGGTTCGAGTGTGTTTTAAGCGAATATCTAATTGAATCCCTAACTCGCGTCGCGCAATTCCTATTTATAAGGCTTGAAAACAAATCTTTTGAATCAAATCAAATCAAATCTAAATTGATGAAGATCTAAAATAGATTCGAATTTTACAAATCTTGGTTTTATTAAATTTAACGTCATTGCATTACATTTTCTTTTTTTTTCAACAACTATTTAATCAAGATTGCATCTAATTAATCTTTTCGAATTTTTTTCTCTTTTTTTGAAAATTTTCTATTTTTTTGTCTTTCTATCAGTTTTTAATTTTTTTTATTATTTTGTAAATTAGAACCCTAAAAACAAATATGCAAATTAAAAATATTAAATAAATGCGATGCAATATGCTATACACACATACGACAATAAGGTTGATAATTAATAAACTATAGGAATAGAATTATCATAAACACGTGGCTAATATTCATGTAAACTTACATATACAAGTGTATGAATTTGTAATTTTTTTTTTTTAAATAAAGCTCATGTATAGTTATATATATAAATATGTCAAGTTTTGAAAATAAGGCCCATTGATTGCAGGTTACAGCAATTCTTTTCTAGCTCATAAAGATTAAAAATTACTAACCCCTTTTTATTTTACAATGTTGCAAGAAGATGAGATCTACAGGTCTTATGCTCTATAGCCTTAGACATTCTAGAAAAATTCTTAATAAGCTATATTGAAGTATGAGTAGGCCTGCATATTACCACTTGGCGGGGATAATGACTCTAGCAACTTAAGGGTTACACAATAGCAACCTATTCTTAATTCTTAAAGTGTCCCAAGCTTGACCACATCTAAGCATACATACAAATGAAGCTTTAAAGACATTTAAGTCCCCCCTAAATTCCCCAATAAAAGGCCTATTAGGCCAAGCTATTCCTAGTAGGCCTACAACACTAAAACCCGATCGGTACAACTATATTACAATAAAAGAAAAATAATAGAAAGAAAACCTATTAATTAATTTTTTAATTTTTACATGTCTAGCCCATTGGGTCCCTAATGAAGTCGCCAATTCTGTTGAGCCCTATTTTGCTTTTTCTTAATTTAACCTATATTAAGCCCAACTTGCTTAATATAAGTTACTCGATATAAAATTAAGGAAAAGCATTTTTCTTAAATAAATTTTAAAAAAAAAATATTTTGAAAAAATAACTTCGAATTGCCAACCAATTAGATTGGTAAAAAAATCAAATTAGAGTTTTTTGAGTGAAGTAGAGCTATTACCCCCTCTTCATTACTTGCCATTGTCGTCGTTTCGAGCTAAGTTCTTGCAACCCTAGTCTACCTCCTCAAAATGGATTGATTACAAGACTCAATTTGCTAATTGATCATGCTCTGGTCAACCATTGTCAAAGATCAAGGAAGAAAGAAAATCACAAAAGGAGCTAGCTTGTGAGTAAGAAATCTGGTAGTCTCCCTTAAATTGACAACACAAAGTGAAAAATAAAGATCTATCCACCCCCTTATATAGACAGTAAGGGAGAGAAAGCAACGGTTTCTCCCACTCTCAAAGTACAAACCTATGAAAGGATGTAAATCAAGTCTCAACCGTCTACATGTCCTACTCTATGAGCTAAGGGCCTCGATCAATCCACATATACAGATCGATAATGTAGCCTAACAAAAGAATGCCCCACGTGCATAGTTACCCTTTGGGGATCATCAATGCGCACTATGCTTCTCAACAAAGGTCATCATGACACTTCAACTAGCCTAACGGTCACATCAGTCATGCTAAATGATAGTGTACAAGAAAGTTCACCTAACCAGAGATGTCAGATGTCATGCTGCCAACCAATAAATGCAAGCCCCTTTGCTCGAGGGGAAGGACAGCCTTGCCTCAGCTTGGTTGCCTTATACAAATAACTTTCCTTACACTCCGGAGATAGAGGAGAGTAAGGGGACAAATGTTGATACTTGATTCTCACTCAGCCTAAGACCTATCATACGAGGAAGCTCATTAAGAAACATGTAAGTGAACAATGAGCTTATCCTCCATATTGCAACCCGTCAAGCAAGCTACATAACGTCTCACTTGAACAAACCGACTCAACCACCAGGCCTACATGCGTTGATCATCTAGCACAAGTGAGCTCGTCCTCCATACCACAACCTGTCCAAGAAGCCGTAGAACACCTAACTTAAGTAAATGGCCTCAATCGCCAAGGCCACGTACCCTTGCAACTTGGTTAACTTAAGTCTCAGCTTATTCTCAACCAGGCGACTATTGAGCCTTCCCTTGACATCCTAACTCGATCTTTGTCTCTAGTGTCTACTCTCTGCCATAGTCCATTAATGGCCATCTGATATCCATGACATGACTAGTACACTCGACAACCCTTACTCCTACGATTGTCAGACCTGTAAGCCATAAATCTAGTTGTTATGCCAATCATGGTTGATCACCTTCCAAGCTACCTCGTCTACACTACAGTGCATACTATCTATCGACGATCAATACAAGCAAACCTTAAGTCACTGCATATCTAAGTAATCCCCATAAAAGGTAGCTGGCATCATAAGGTAAGGGGGACTTGACTCACTTCTTTCTTATCCATCTATACTGAAAAGACCTTATTTACTTCCTCAGCTCAACCACACACACACACACACACACACACACAAGATGAGCACTATCCCTTGGGTCCTTAGTACTTGCCCCCTTCTTTCCTTCTTTCCTTAGTCCTTCTTACTAACTTAAGTGTGAAAGGGCCTCCATGACCATACCCATAGGGGTTTTTTTACAAGAACAAGTAAGAGGCGAAGCCTAAACCCACTCCTCCCAAGCTTCACATGAGCCCATTTATACCCATTTGGCTCAACCACAATCAACATTAGGTGAGGCCCAAAACCATTCCTTCTAAGCTTCATGCGAGTCCATTTATACCCAATTGGTTCAACCATCATTAATAAAGTCAATGCATTAAATGGCACTTTAAGGAAGACCGACCACTTGTGGATAATAGTTTGGGATTGATTAAATGGTTGAGTTGGCTAAGATGATTCTAGTAGACATGCTTAGCAATTTGCTCTTCCAACCATTCATTTTGTTTTTCAACTTAGCAATGACACGTTAAAAATGGTTAGGTTTTGGCTTGAGTCCCTTACCTAATGGATATTCTAAAAGAGTCAATTTCCCTCAACCCCAAGGTTTTAAGTATAGACTCTTTAGTATCTTGTGAGAAAAGGATTCTCGATTCCAGTACATTATACTTTAAATCTGATCATGACCCTAAGATCTCGAAGGTTTGTTCGATGGTAGATGCCGTTTGAGAAGTGACTTGTGCCATTAGAACAATATCATTTGCGAAAAACAAATTAGTGAAAAGCATGTTTGACCCTCTAAATTTGATTCCTTTCTAATGCTTATCGTATACTTCCTTTTCAATCAATCTGCTCAATGTTTCCTTTGCCATTATGAAGATATAAGAAGATAGGGGATCTGATATGTTGGCTGGAAAGTTTCTGTACTACTTCAATTAACAAACACTTCAATTGAGGAAGAAGTGACGCAATTCGATATGATTTTGTTTAATTGAGCTTGCAAATCCATAGCTTTTAGGGACCAATGAACAAATCTCATTCGAGTTTGTCAAAGGCTTTTTTTAAAACTATTTTGAGAAACATCCATCCTACTTTCTTCTTATGACAGCTGTGCAACAATTCATTCAATAAAATGATGTGAGCAGCTTTCCTATTAGGGATGATGCTTGCTTAACAGGGGTGTATAGTATTTTCCAATATAGGTCTAAGCCTTCTCACTATGATTTTACTGATTAGCTTGCAAGCTGTATTAGCGCAAGTTAAATCGCAGATTTTATGAACAATACCTTAAATGATGTCTATGCAGATTATAAACTTTGAGCCTATCGAGTACTAAGTAGCCCTTCCAATTCCTTAAACGATGGACCATCATCCTCATCTCCATTATTACACGATATACTTTCGCTTTGCCCCGTAAAGCTTTCGACTCTCAAAAGGATCGATCCACACAAATACCGACCAATAGCAAATATTACCGCGTGACCCCTACAACCATGATTGGTTTGGGCCCGGCGATGCACCTCACCACATCGCTCATCAAATGCTCATTCCCTACATTCCACTCCCATATGTACAGTCCTTCAACATGTTGAGGGGGAGATTGATAGTATGGGAGTATCCTCACATGAACAAACGAGAAACTGATTTGCTAGCGCAAGGCAGGAAATGCATCACCTTCACTGAGGTTCTCGTCATTGGATAATCCCATTTTTCACTGCTGTGCCGTCTCCAATTTTATGAGAAAGGAAACTGGTCCTCCTGCCCGCCAATCGATCGACACTAGATCGAGAGGATTGCACTAGGACTGGAAAGATGAATCCTATATTTTCTGTCTGTAATTCCATAGTCATTTCCTCTCCTTATACCACCATAACAACCAAGATAAAAAGAGAGTACATTTGAGCGTAGAAATGAAAAGGAAATGGTGTAGTAATCATTAAAAAACCAACTGTAATTGATCACTTATCGTGGTGCATCACCAGAGACAGAAACCTATGTCGTCACATAAGGTAAACCAACAAAACTTTACAGAGTTGAAGCCAAATTATATTATATATTCCTAGGCTTTTGTAGTGAATCTGATGATAACCTCTTCCAACTTTTCCTCAGCAATCTTGCAGTTTCGATCACTACCGATTTTGGCAGGAATCAACCAACCAACCTCATGCCTACAACAAACACTTCAAACCTTGAATTCGTATGACCAGGTCGCTTGTGAAGCATTTAAAACCTGAGACTATCATGAAGACTTGCTCTTCACTGCACCTTTGCAACAGTTCGGCTGGATACACCATGCAGCAATTTTATAAATCCAAGGAAGCTAAGCTTTCCATCAGTGTGCCTTATCCAGTCGTGGAGAACGGCATGCACTGGAACTGAAGGACCAAGGCCAAGTTCCTGAAACATTTTTCAAAGAAAAAAATGTATCAACATTTTGCTAATTTACATATTACAAAAACCTGCTAAACTAATTACCAGAAAGAAAGAAAAATAGAAAAGCATTAACATACTGTGCTACCATTGATAACACACCACAAGTAAAGCCACCTATTTACATGTATACAGGAGGAAGCTTAAGGAAGTCAATGTTAGTGTGTGTTGGTTTGCTTGTATGTACCTTTTGCTCTGTCTATTGTGTCTACAGAAAGTGTTACTATGCATGTGATATTTTCTTTATGCTTTAGTAGATTAGTCAGTAGTTAGTGGCTACGGTTGTACAACTTCTGAAAGTCTCTAGGAGTTACTATTGGAGGTTAGTTACTAGCAGTAGACTATAATAGTCGTTTGGCAGGTAGTTAGAAGTTGGTCAGATATTTTCTTATTGTGAGTGTAACCCTAGAATGAGCAAATTGCTCTTGTAAGCATTCATAGCTGGATGCTGCATAATCAATTCATTTGAAATCAATAAAAATCATAATATGTTTGCCCTACTTAAACCCCCAGCTCCACCAACCATATTAATTAAAAATAGCAGATATATAAAAACCTCATACAGATGCATATTTGCAGTGAACTTGCGACATGCCAGGCAAAATTTCACACAGTGAGGTCCTTTTAACCATAAATCATGCTCATAGGAGAGCAACACTTACTGAAGCAAGTTCATCAATCATAATAGCTCTGTTTCCATCTTTCTCAAAATGTTCATAAGCACAACGAGCATGCTGTTCCCAATCATCAAGGGCTTCAAGCTGATGTACACTTAATGTAGCTGCACAAAATTCTTGAAAATCCATCCTTTGATATTGCAGTGGACTTAGCTGCCAAGAACATAAAACCTTATTTGTATTGGATTAGGAATAGACGATGCTTCCAACATAAACATTCTCAAAAGACACAAGTTATAGATATCTTTGTACCAAGGCAAGAAAATCAGGGATGCGAGACTCCTTCATGGCTTCAGTTGCATTTTTCATTAGAGCCTGCCATGTGAAAAAAAGAAAAGTAGTAAACATATGGATTTACAGGCTTTATATATGCAAATGCACACATATTGAATACAAAATTCTATGAATTATGCTTGGTCACATGCATGTAAGAGAGCAAGAAGAGAACGTGTAAAAAGGAAAGAGAGGAAATGGAAACAGAAATCAACCATCTTAACGTTTTCCAAAGTTATGCTGCCATTTTTGCTGGGTTCCAATAGTGTGAATTGTTCTCTAATATAAAATAATACATCCACCGATAATGTCTTAGCCAGGGCCTGCAGTTACATGTTCAAAGACAGTAATGAAAACATGCTATACGAATGCCAATACTTAAAAGTGTGTCTAAAAATTCTTTGAAGAGCAAAATTGGCATACTATAGTAAAATACCGACTAAAAGTAAGGGTCTACACACCCTACCCTTAAAGCAGCTTTCCGTAATGATGATGCTCGCATATAAGCCTTCATAAGTTTGAATATTAGTATGTCAAGTGGGACTTTTGCAGCACAATAATTCCGCATCCAAGGGTGGCCTGTGAGTGGAAGAAAGATATTATAACCCTCATACTAGATGTAGAATTAAATTAGCATAATTTGGGTGTTGTCTTTGTAAGACAGAAGAAACTGACTTAAAGCCTGAGCAGCAGTCATTCGCTTCCGGGGATCCTTAATTAGCAGACACTTAACAAAGTCCTTTGCTTCCAATGATAAAGAAGGCCATGGTGGTTCATTAAAACTTAGTTCTGCTTTCAAGACCGCACGAAATATTCCAGACTCTGTCCTTGCCCAAAATGGGCGACTACCACATAAAAGGATATAAGCTATTACACCTATACTCCAGACATCTGCCTCCGTAGCATAAGATCTATGCAGAACTTCAGGAGCAACATAGTATGCACTTCCTACAATATCATTCAGCTTTTCATCTGCAATCAGATAAATTTCAGTAAGTAAAAGAAATCCTAGCCACTTACATTCTCTATCTCTACAGTCTGTATGTTAGCAACAAAGGACAAACCTGGTCTGACAAAATCTGACAAGCCAAAGTCTATCACCTTTAGGGGAGAGTTTTCATCTTTGGCCATGTAAAGGAAGTTCTGATATAACAAATGACTTTCCTTTAGACAACAGAATGATAGAAGACATAGGGTCAAAGAAAACATGACGTACCAGAAATAGGGTACCATGCATACATAAGAAAGAATAATTAATCAAATTTGATGCACAAGACAACAAAAACCAGGCCCTTCATTTTTTTTTAATTCTGGTATTATTGTCATGAATTGGAGGAACAACCCCTAAGAAAACCACAACATCAAAAGGAAATAAAACTCATAAGCAGACATACAGGATTACCAACACACAGTAGCAGAAATGATAAGATTTGCTTGATGCTTCTTTCAAGAAAAAAGAACAATTAGCCCAAATTACCCAATGTGTACTGGATAAGCTCAAGGACTTATCAGTTTATTAGAGAGAATGGTAGCAAGACAGATAAATAATAACTCAAAAGTGAATTTCTTTCAACAAGAAACCTAACTTGCAATAAAAACCGAACTTAGAACATAGATCTAACCCAAGTCCAAGAGAGAGACTCCAATTGTTGCATAAGGAAACACAATATCATGGAAGAGTAAGTAACGTAATCCTCAAGACATCTACTGCTAAAGAAAATTTTCAAGGTAAGAATCTGATAATATATCTTCACCTCTAATAAGCTCATATTTTTTACCTCTGGTTTAAGATCTCTATGAACAATGCCCTGAAGATGACAAAATGCAACAACCTTAAGTATTTGCACCAAGACAGCTCTTGCATCATCTTCTGAGTATTTACCACCCCTGTAAATAGTTTGGAATAAGTCAGGCGGCAGCAGGCCTAAGAAAATGAAGAATCAAATTAAGTAGCAAGCTCTAAACAAATTACCGAGAAAGTATTCTATCAAGGAGCTCCCCACCTTCACACAGCCTGAAATATTAGGGGAATAAATTAACATGAGGAAGAAATACATGCGTACAGAATCATATTGGTTCTGGAGGAAATGCACACTGTCATTAAATAAAACCGCTTGTCAAAAATTTGGAGTTTATAACATGAAGGGCTGGCCTAGTTTATAAGGCCTAAGAATCTCATGACAGCTTGCACACGGTTTTAGGCTCAAATCCTACTATGCCTGGAGGTAGCTGGTCCAATTACAGTTATGCCCCTCGTTTAAAAACAAAAATAACAATAACCAAAAGAAACGGGGCAGGAGTCTGGAATGTTGGCTATCATCATATCTGCCATGGCACAAGGCAGCAACCCATAACCACTCAGTCCAAGCCAAAGTATTAAATATAGAAAGTAAAACTTACTCCATAACTATGTACACATTATTATGGTCTTCAAAGGCATCATAAAATCGAACCATATTGCTATGTCCAGTCAGAGCTCGCAAAATTTTCACCTCCCTTCTCACATCCTCAATTGCAATAGCTGTCGTCATCTGGAAAAATATCAGAATTAACATGAGTTCAAAGAACAACTCAGAGAATGGTATTCTCAAGAATATCCACTGGAACATATCTGAAATGATGACGACATGCTCATGCAGATCATACCATATATAGATCCTAGATGTGTTTGTCTGGGAGATAACAATCGCCCAAAAAAAAAAGAGGAAGAGAGAGAAAAAGAAAAAAAAATGATAATTATCCAACTTGAAAAACATAAGACACTAAGTAGGGCATAATAAGTCAGACCAACAAGTTTTGAGCCTGGAAACTCTCTCACATTATGTAAGCACAAAAGTTACTCATGTATCCATTTAAAATGCTTGAATAGGAGTGAATGTTGAAACAAAGGGGACGGCATACTCCACAACCAAAAAAAGGGTCCTCTATGCAAGGATTAAAACCCTTGTCTATGTCATCATAGTTACAAACATCTTATCTTTATAAGCCTTCAACTCATATTAGAACTAAAACATAAGGCCACAATCAATTGAGACAAAATAACTCGATAAAATTAATTATGTCCAATTCCAGCATTACTTGTATAATTAATCAAGGCTTCCCTCGTTGGATGACATACAAGGTAGTAAGCCATTTACCACAACCCGAAATTCTAGACTTCCAGCCTGCCTCATAATTTTGGAAACAGCTTTTAGAACATTGAAAACAAATGAGTACAGTGACTGCATACCAGCAACCAATAGAAGACCAGATGCTTTTGTACTTAACAGCCAAACCTACATATTCTTTTTCCTTTTCTGGAGAGAAAAGGGGGGATGGGGGAGGGAGGGGAAATGGAGGAGCATAATGTAATATGAATGGCTACCTCCACATATATGAACTACCCTGCATGACTCATACATCAGTTGAGTATAGGTTGCACTATATATATAGCCCTAAGAAGTGTCCTGGTTAGATTTGAACCCAAGACTTCATGTAAGTTGTTCAAGAAAATGTTTGAACCTTAACCACTAGAGCAATTATCCTTTCTTTTTTGTGGTAATGAAGGACGTCATCATATATAAACCAGCTGACTCTAGATATGAGCCATCCTGAACAATGCATGTAGCAGAGTCTATCTTGCACTGCATTGATGACAGAAGAAATGCCCTTCATCTGAATTGAAAGATTATATCATGTTAGTACCCAAGTTTTGACCTCAGGAGGCTAAGACAATCCCTTGGGTTACCAATATCACATTTCAATAGTGTCAAGAGCCTACCACTAATTACATACCATATTTTTCCAACTTCCAATTAAGTAAACAAGAGAGTTCTCACAACCAAAGAAACAACTGCTTTCTATTGAGTACCCAATACCCAAACAAAACATCTCAAAATAGTTTTCTCTTTTTTTCTCTTTGGTAATTTCTCAAAATAGTGTAACCAACCTCTGATTGCTGCTGTTATTGTAGTTTCTTAAAATATTTTGACCGTATAATTTATGTTTATCCCAAAAAATTGTGAACAATTGTAGCTTTTTTGTTCTTTTTTTCTTTTTTTTTTTTCCTTTTGGCTTTTCTTTTTATGTTGAAGGCACCACAATATTTGGACCAGCTACTTCAGATCACATGACCACAGTACAAGGTCTAGTGTGGGAGGCCCAATAAATTATCCCATCTTACAAATTTTGAGTTGTTTTACTGTGCTATTATGTAAGCCACATTAATCTTCCATTACAATCCTAAGTATGACTTGGTAAAATTTGAATCCAATTTTCCTTGAATGTTAAAACTCAATAACTGATGTTTGCAAGGGGCAGTTTGTGTGTATCTGCTTGTGACTGGGATATTTCTTTCCATCCCCTCTCAATGGGGAAGAACCAAAACTGAAAAGAATGGAATTTCACCAATCTATAAGAATAATGGTAGCATTAGTACACACAGATATTAATATTGTTATTGTACTAACATTAACAAAAATAACGAATTAATCAAATTGGAGCCATTTTGAGAACTTCAACTCCCTCTTCACCCAAGAAAACTTCATGGTTGATCATCTCTTTGCTTACTTAGATAAATAAAAGATGAATAGGAACTTTATTGCATTTTACTTGTGAAAATGGATCAGAAGCATGAAATTTTTGCAAATTTTTTGCACACATACACACATAAAAAGAGTCTTCCAATTGTTTTTAGCAGCTAGTTAAAACATGAAAAGAGCAAAGCATTCAAATAATTAGTTTTATTTTTCCCACAAAAAAATAAAAAATGAAAAGGGAAGGGGGAAAACAAAAATGGGAGATTGAAATGGGGGGCTAGGATGATTTTCTTTCTCTTTTTTTCCTCTTTTTTTTTCTGTCTTTTTTTTTTTTTTTTTTTGGTTAAGTCCAATAAGGTCTAGGCTAATTGCGATTTCCTCTTCCTTAGGGCAATTTAAGTATTTTGGACCACATAAAACTCTTGATTGGTTGTTAATTTTTCCTTTTTGCTTTGTCCTTTTGCAAGAACTCTTTCTTTAACCGTACTTGGCAAACTTATCCAATCATTGATCTCAATTCGTACGCAACTAAAAGGACTTATTAATATTCTCCTCCTGTTTCTAAGAAGGTTCATTTTCCACCAATAAGAGGCTGAAAAGAAGCGAGTACTACGCTCCATCAACCTCATCCCAAATGCAGAATGGGATTGAGAATCCAGACAACACATCTAGTCCAGATTGAAACGTGTTATAGTCACAAGCTTTATCCTGTATGACATTTGAGACAAGGTTTGGGCCTCCAGCAGGAATTAGTTGACTGACCCAATATAGCAACCTTACCTTATACTTGGCCCATGCAAAGACTCATCACAGACCATGATCCTTCACAATGATTAAACTACTGCCTAAGTTGTCCCAAGACTCTCCAAAACCATCCATCAATCTTCATTTTTTTGACAAGTCATCCTAAGCCTATTCAACCAATTAAAGAAAAAGGAAGAAAGGCTACGATGGGAAGTTTTCCATTAAAAAATATCTACCTCTAGATTGGTATCAGATTAGGACATAAGCACTTGCAACAGTTTCTAAACAAATATGACTTCCTGTATATGCTTTTTCTAAAAGAAAGAGCGATTAGAAAAATAAAGATATCAAGGTCCACAAGCAATTAAAGCCAACCATAACCAACAGGAGAAACAGGTGGGACTAGTCATCAATCTCTAGCATTGACTAAAAAATCAATAAACAAACAAGTTGGTCACTATATGCACCTCCCACTCAATGATCCAATCAAGAGTTGTGTTGATACGAATCTATGAGCCAATTTCTTGTCTAGAACAATGCCAAAACAGTCAAGAAGTCTCAAATTTTCACATCCCTTGTGTTCCCTTAGAACTTCAACTTTTTTCACATCAAGTACATAATTGAAAACTCAGGTCGTTTAAGTCCAGTCAATGTGGAGACATAGCAATTCTAAATCCACATGAGGATAAAAATAGGTTTCAAGCGAGAAAAGAAAAGGCTTCCTGATAAATTATTCAGCCGAATCAAGAAAAACAAACTGGAACACCAGAACAGGATCATAATTGACTTGAAATACAAACTAATTTTCAGAAGGACAGGGAAACCCAAATAGAAGCAGACCCAGAAGAAAAATAAGAATTGCAAAACTCCACAAAGTGCAGAAATTCCACCTCTCCTTCCCATCTAATCGAATTAATAACATCAAGTTATATCTAAATCAAGATCATGCTTCAATGAAAAGAGGAAAGAAAAAGAAAATAGGAAAACATAAAATAATGATGTTTGGTAAAGGAAACTAAAGAAAAAAACAAGGTGACCTTTTATTTATCTCAGAAATTCAAAAAGTGGAAGACCCATGAGCAGATTCAATTAAAAAACACTTCTCCTAATAAACCCATTTAATAATCTAATCAATCAAATGTCATACTGGCAAATCGAAACTAATCATTTAAAACTAAATAATTCAACTTAACACACCCAAATAATTCCAGAAAAACAGACAGTCACATCCAAATGCTAATTAATCTCATTCAAAACAATAATAAATATATATATATAATTATGGATATTTACAATAATAAAATATAATTGAATACACGAAAGCACAATTTCACGAATACTTAAGAAATGATTCACAGAAACATAATTCACAAAACTTTAAAAGTTAAAAAAAAAAAAAAAAAAAAGACAACTAAATAAAGCGACATTTCATTGTATTACCTTAGCCTTAGGAATAACCTTAACAGCAACTTCCTTTCCCTTGAACTCCCCTTTCTTAAACTTGGCAGAACAAGTATACCCAAAATGCCCTCTCCCCACTTCCTCCCCAACCTCAAGCCGGTTCCGAAACTCCTTCGAAAACCCAAACCGCTTATCCAATTCCACCCGATTTTTTTCTCCTTCCTCTTCCTCATCCTCCGGTATCTTCTCGGCCTTCTTCCCGTGCCGCCGCGCCAACAGTGCCTTTATATGCTTCGCGGGGGAGGGTGGCGGGAAGGGCCGCTTAAACAACCGCCTCGGTGTTGGCGTGTTAGGCTTGGGAGACCCTTTTTTGAGATAGTAGGCGGGGCTGGGGCTGTAGAAAGGAAAGAATGAGGATTGGGCGACTGAGTTAGGGTCAGGGTTAGGGTTTGGAGAGTATAGTTGAGAGCCATTTGTTGGGGTCTGGGTGTGGTAGAACTGGGTTTCTTCCCTTGAGGCGTAAGGGTTGGGCTTTCGGGGTTTTGAGGTACAAACGCCCATTGTGAGTGATCAGTGTAGTGGAATTTGATCTTATTTTAGTAAGCTTCGGCTATGGCATTTTAGGCTTTTCTAGTGAGAGAAAGAGAGAGCATGTTTTATGTGAGTAATGGATTCAATTGTGCTATGTTCCGTTGTGCTGCTTTTTTATGAGAGAGAGTAACGATAAAAAGTTGCCAACAGATGGATAGAGAGAGTGCTGGGTATGAGGTACATCAGTGTATATGTTGGTGTTTTGCGTTTTTGCAGTAATGGAGAGAGAGAAAGTGGTTTGGGAATAGTAGAAGGAGATGAAGTAAGATGGAAGCAGCCATGCCACGTGTCATCATTAGAAGAGCGATTTCATTGTTTGCCTGGGGACGCCAATACGAGGTTTAATGTTGGCTTATAAAAGAAATTTTTTTTTATTCTTTTAGTATTGATTCTAATTTTTAAATTTTAAAAGAAAAAAAGAAACATGTTAAAATTAAATTCCTTTTTTAGCCATTTGCGTGCATTTATAACAACTACCCTTATTTGGTTTTTTTCTTTTTTCTTTTGGTGAAAATGTCCTAGCATTTGTTAACATACTTCCTTTTTACTTTTTTTTCCCAAGTGACCTATTACATGCTTTTAATGAAAAGGAAAACAAAAAAGTGACAAGAAGCAAAGGAATGTTAATGCTGTATCCGAATATACTGCCAAGTCCGAGGTATGAGGTAACCGTTAGATCCGGAAAGTTCTCCTTTGGGTTTGTTTCAAAATCCCTTATTTTTTCCCTTTTTTTTATCCCTTTAAATAATTTGAAATTTATTATCTTAAAAGCAATCCAAATTCAAAAATTAGTCTAGTCAACATAAAGATCTTCTCCCATATAAATGGAATGTTTTAAACCTTTCCTCCCCGTTAATTATATACTAAATGACAATGTATTCACAGTGTGTATATAAATTAAATAATATTAAATTTATATTGTTAAAATTTACTATTTCTATTATGTAAAATATCATAAATTTATTATTATCTATTTAAATTCTTTTTTTTGGAATGTGTGAATCAAACTTTGTTTTAAAAACACATCATTGGTTTTTATATTGTGAAGAGCTCTTTAAATTTTTTAATATCTCTTATATGAATTTTTTTTAATATTTCTTATTAATTATCGCTCTATTACTTTTAATAAGTTCTATGATCCTCTACACTATTATTATCTTCTTTTTATTTCAACCAAGACTCTTTGGTGTATAGAGGAAAGAGAGAGAAGGGGAGAGGATTGGAAAGTTATCCCTAAAATTTAGAAGTTGTGATAACATAGGAGAAAAAAAAAAAGAGATAGAGATGAATTGTAGGATTAAAAGGAAGTTATTATGAAATTTACCAAAATAACTATATAGTTATTTTTACAGTATTGAATAATGTAAACTTTTAAGGATATTTGATAGAATTTTATTGAAAAAAAAAAGTAAGAGTGGTTACTTAAAGCTTTTCTAACTTAAATAATATAAATTAGTAGATGCGCCATAATATATGTCCAAAAGTTAAATAATATCATGTTTGGTAACTAAACTTTACTCACTTTTTATGATTAACTATATGGAGTTTAAATGCGTTAATGTATTAATAAACTTTTTGAGGTCATTTATAATATCTAACCAATTTTATTTATGTAGTTACTTATAAAAATAAATAAAGTTTAGGTAAGTAATTATAAAAATGGGTAGAGTTCAAATTTTTAATTGGAAAAATGGATAAAACTCATCAATCAAATTGATAATTTTAAATTTTAGATAATTAAATTATAAAATAGACTACGTTTAGATATAAAATGTGATATTTAGTCTGTATTACAATAAATCTTATGCATTCTTGTTAATTTGCTCTCTCATAATAAAAATATAAGCTAAACATATATGTAACAATGTGCTGAAGAGGAAAGCGCATAAACAAATATATATATATATATATAAAGTATACTTACTAATAGCAAAAGTAAGTGATATGATATAACACGATATATCAATATATAATCAACTTATTTGTTTAATGAATAAACTAAAAAGAATTCTCACTATTATATTAATAATCCAATGCCACTATTTAAAATTATGAATGTAAGGAAGTTATATGAAAAAAAAACCAACAAATAATTTCTTTATTTCAATATAAAATGAGTCTTTTATTTTTTGTTGATTATAATTCGTTCTTTACCTATTATTTGTAAAAATTATCTCTATCTTCTTGTAATTGAACGCTAAACATCCCAAAAGTAATGAATAGCCAAATCAACAAATATTAATAGGTTAATTTCAATCATTTAACCTAAAAGTTTCAAGTTCGTATTGATATGGTATTTGCAATCATGGTAGTACCTCAACCTCTCATAATCTACGTGAAACACTCAATCATAGGGTCTTACAATCTCTCTTTTTTAAACATGCAACATCCTTGTCTCAAAACTTTACAATTAGGCCCAAATCTTCCCCATTTTTCGATATATGATTCGGGTCACTCACTACCTATAAGTCATTTTAGAAGCATATAAAGATTTATATCCTCGTGACATTTTCCACCTTCCTAGGATCTCTTCTCTAAACTGGAACCAAACTCAAATAATCCACCTACTGATAGGGGATCCACTCTGATATCATTTGTACCGCTCTAAACCAAAATAGTGAATAGCCAAACCAACAAACACTAATGGGCCAATTTCAACTATTTGGGCTAAAAATTTCAAATTTGTGTTAACAAAGTATTCACAATTATGGCCTTATAAACTAATATCACAATCTTCCATAATTCATGTGAAACAGTTAACCATGGGGTCTTATAAACCCAAAATTAAGAATTAAAAGATATTAGGCAAATTAAAAAAAAAAAGGAAAGGAAAGGAAATTAAATTAACCCATTCAACATAAAGGAACAAAAGTATTGCCTTTGGTGTTAAAGCTTTAAGACATGACTAGATTTAAATTAGAAAAAAGTATCGTACAAAATTAGTTTATTTCATCCACAAATTATGAGACGAAGAGTCTTCTTTACTTAATATTAGGAGTTAGAGCAATTAGTTTGTAGTTTTAATAAAATGGATATTAATGCATAATCATATCTAATAAGCATCTCCATAAAAACTTAATAATAATTTCATTATTACTAATAATCTATTTCAAGGGATATGAAGACAAATAAACCACTTTTTTGATAATATAGACAATATAGATATATAAGGACAATAATATTCTAAATGATTTCTTTAGAAATGCAATATATAAAGAGCTTTTATTTTCTTAACCATAATGAATTGTTAAATTTAAAGGAGTATACATGAAAAAGTACGAAAGTATTTTGGAGAAGAAAGGTATACAAAATATAATTCATTCTCAATATAAGTTACAAAACTGAAGCATTTTGCTATTGTATATAGATATCAACATGTAAGTAAATATAAAGTATGTATAAAAGTTTATATTTTATGTATTGAAGTTGTTTGAAAAGGTGCATAGTCTAGAAAGGATGGCTTTGCTTAATAATAATAGATAGATATTAAAGGGAAAAAAAAGTAAATAAAAACTATAAATACCAATATGTAAGATCCCAAATTATTTCAATATGTTTCATATCTTATGTAATAATGGAATAAAGTTCACTTCCTCTCTCTCTCTCTCTCTCTCTCTATATATATATATATATATTAATCAATTATTATACATAGAAATAAACATTCTCCATATGCATGTTTTGAAATTAAAAAAAAAAGGTTTATATAAAATATTATAATAAAAATGTATGATTTTGTTCCATATTATCTATATGGTGGGGTGTAGATGGTCAATTATGTGAGCAGACATATTTATTAGCTATGAAAAGGTTTCAAATCAATTGTAAAGGGATGTCATTAGATAAAGAGAAAAGTAGAGGAGGAATATGTAAACTCAAATTCTTAAAGCGTGCTTATTACAACAGATTGAATTAATGTTCTTAATGCTTTGTTGATTCATTCTTCATCATTCCATTAGTTTGATCATTTGAGAAGTGATTCCACCATAGTAATGATGTTTATGGAAACCTTGCCAACATTTTGAATATTGTAAACAAGGAGGAGAAGGCTTTTATTTATAGAATGCAGTCTTTACACTAGATCTTTAGATAATATTGAATTAGACATACCAAATGAACCATTGCTAAGAGTTGCTTGATTAATTTTTAATGATCAACAGTCCATATTGAAACCTCTTGATGTGACCAACGGCCTGAGCTATTAAATAGAACAGTCGTTTAAGTCTTCAATTATGTAATTTGCAAATTATTACATAAAAATAATGATCCATGGACTGTGGCTCAATTGGAAGTACATAAAGGGATATATGGTATATATTTCCTTTAAGCAAAGTATATAATGTGTATTGTTGTGAGAATAAAAGTACATAGTGTGTCTTTCTATATACATGGGATGTATTGCCATGTTAGAAGTTTATGGCATATGTTATTACTTAGATAGGTCCACACTATGTAATGGAGCAAGCAAGGAGGTCTATGCCATGTGCTGCAACAAAGAAGGACATACACAACGTATATGTGTTGGAATTTCACAGACCAAATTTATATCTCAACTAACAAGTTAAGTCATACAATAAGTTAGTTGAAGTTGTAGGTTATTCCAGCACAAGTTGTAACATGCCGTGCTAGGGAGCATGGGATAGAGCACGATCGTAATGTTGGCTATGTTAGTAATGGTTGCAAAGTTAAGTCATGCTGGGCAATACTACTATACTAGTAGCCATATTGATAATTGTTTTGTGAACTACATGTTTTTCTCTCTTATGTCTCTTTCCTATTTTATCTTTGATACTTATGGACATATATATAGTGCTTATAAACCCTACAAACATTATTATTGAATGTTATTGCATCATTTTTTGAGTTTTTCTCAACAAAACCCTGTTCTTATCAAATCTTTGTGATTTGTGGTAAAAACCATCTAGTTAATTTATGCATAATGTCAAAATGGTTGGGTATAGTTGGGATTTTGATGGTGCATCATTTCCATTAGATTGCCATTCATATCCAATTTCCATAAACACTAACAAAAACTTGAAAATTATTAGTTTTTGAATTTATCTCACAAAAGCTTAATTTAGTGAACCAGTGGACATCTCCTCGGGTTACATTACCCCTTTTTCTTAAGAATTCATATGCTTTTGGAGTAGGTAAGCTACGCTTAAGCCCAAATCTTTGTAATCTTATGAGGCTTAAGAATAAAGCAAGCTCAATTCCTTTATATTATAACTCCATCTCCTTTTCAAATGTAAACTTAATGCTTATAACTCCATAAAAAGTCTAATAGGGGCTTAAAAGACCTCTTCTAAATTTACTTTTTCATATGCGAGAAAATCAAGCAAAATTGTGAGTAGGTTAATTGATCTAACAATTCATATTTCGAGCTTACTAAGCTAAATCTTTCAAGGGCACCTTTATATTCCAAAATACGAGGTTCATGACATTAAATTGAGCCAAAAACTTTATTAACAAAATAACCTCTAATTATCATAAGCTTGTAGAATCATATACCAAAAATCATAATTCTACATAAAAACTTGTACTTAAATTATAAACTTATATAATCGTATATTTGACTTGTGATTTTAATATACATGTTTAAGAGTATAGTTATAAGAAAACCATTGCTTACCTCTATGCACTCATTCTTATTCAAAAGACCATATACTATATGCAGTATAGTCAAAGAGCTATAAAAGTGTCACTAAGAAAAACCACCATTGATGCTTTACTCCTTAATTAAATGACAATAGAATGTTTTAGATGATACTATGTAAGGCTGGTAATTTGTGTTAATGGGTCGTATCATGTATTTTTGTTTCATGTCAAATTCGAATCAGTGCCAAAACACATAAAATTGAGTAGATATTATAAATAATTCATGTCTTGTCATGTTTATAATTGCCAACATTTATGTTATGTAATTATTTCTTTTATTTCCATTTTTTTAACCATCTATGAGGGGTGAACGGGTAACCCTATTGTACAAGGTACCCAACCAGATCATGCTCTACTGAGTAAGTTCTAGGTGAGTAATAAAAGTCATAGAGTAGATTTTAGGTAATAATTTTATGGAATCTACTCCTATAAAATAGGCTACGAGTATGAATACAAGGTACCTTGTTCCACCTAACAACCTGTTATCTAAAGTATATAAAGTACATGCTTTATGATACATTTACTCACTTTATTCTAATAATTAAATAATGTTAAGAAATAAAAATATTAACACTCTTTTTTTAAATCATGAATAAAATAATAACAAAAACTTAGCTCACAATAAACTACTATATGTTGATAGTAGACCTTTGTTCTGATGTGCGAACACCTACAAAATGAGAAAATAGCTATGAGGAACGCCGAAGGGTTCTCCAATGTGGTAACTCCGATGCCTGAGTCAACCATCTTGTGATGAGAGTTAAGTTGTAAGTTCTGAAGGGATGAGAGAAAAATGAAAGAAGGTTCTCTTACTTGAGGTCTTGTCTTATATTTATAGCAGGCAAGTCAATACTTGTACCTGGATGGACTGTCGGAGTTAGGCTTAAGCCTTAATGTTACTGATTTCGACCTTCATCCTATTTTACTAAAAAATGTTATCAACATTTGCCCATCAATCTCTTTGGTAACAAAGTCGACAAAGAAAGTATTTAAGGAGGTTAATTTTATGAGATATTTGGGAAAGCTTGCGATCCAGAGCCTGAAAAGGCTAAAATGCTTAAAAGAGTAAAGGCTTGAAGAGGTAAAAGGCAAGAATGGACATAACACTTATCAATATTGGTATGCCTTAAAAAGCGAAAGCTTGAAAAGGCTAGAGTGTTTGAAGAGGTGAAGGCCTGAAGAGACTAGAACGCCTGAAGAGGCAAAGGAGCATGCAAGTCATCCAAGCTAGATATGACCTATGCTAAGTAAAGCCATAAAATTGGCTAATTAGCCTCTAGTCCGTTAACGTATAGGACTTTGGCTTTATTTACTTGTCATCCATGTAAGTTGTAAGACTCAGAGTATTTTATCTATCATCATTTAATGGCTTAAGGCTTTTAAAAGGCCTATCGTCAGTTAAGTCAATTTAGAGCAATTAAGTTTGTACCAACTCAATATCCATAGTATGAAAGACTTAGAGCTATTGAGGAGTAGCCCGTTAAAGGATCACGTTTACCTAAACTTAAAGCGAAGGGCTTTCTATAACCCTAATCCATTTTTGAGTTTTCATACTCATTTTTACAAGAAGTAGAAATATGCCTTCTAAAAATTAAATAAATTGTTATAAGTGCCAATTAATCGACACCTTTTCCTTGTTAGGCTTGTCAAAGTTTAGATTATGGAGCATGATGTAAATAGATAATACATCATCCATGATCAAATCCAGACATTGATAATTGATTGACACAGGGAACAATCACCAAGCACATGTCCTAAAAATAAATTATTGAATGAAGTATAAACAACAAATAGAGAAATTTTACTCATCTTTTCTCAATGAGGATCAAGGCATGAATTGGGCTTAAAGTGTGGTAGTCTTAGTGCTGCATGCTTAGAGTAAATCTTGTAGTGAAATCTTGTATAGCCTTGACTTAAAGTGTTTAAGCTAAGTGTATTCTATTATACTCAACATGATTGGTTAACTTGTGAACTTGTAGGATGCTCAGTTTAGCTCATCATTTGCTAGTGTTCATCCAAGTAGAAGTTATCACTGTTAATTTAGGCCCTTACATATCCCCACCCATTTTGTTATATCACATCAGGGTATCGTATGTATTTTAGTCCATTACATTGGGTGCTCGTCAATGAATTAAGTTCCACGGACAACTCAACATGCCACTTGTGTTTCTTACAAAGATTAACTCGAATAACCACATAGTTATGAAGAGTAAGCCCAAATCGAATGCTTGGACTATTAGTATTGAAGAATTTCAAACACCCTTTTCCTCTTAGCACTGCTCCAAAGAATACATGGACAACTCAGCATAAACTAGTGGGTCGACACTAGAGATATATAAGCGGTCAATAGCTTGACACTTGGATGAAGCTCGGATGCTTGTAGAGCTCAATAAAGGGTGTCTTGGCAAGGTGTTCTAAGCTTAGAGTTATGCTTTGTCTCTAGTACCCAGCAAAGAGAGTAGCTTAAGTAAGTTATGCATGCTTAATGCAAATAAAACTTGGCTAAAATAGAATGTAAGCTAAGCATCGTCACTACACGTTACTATTTGATCGGAGTAGATAATAGATCTTCTCTTGTTTCATGGAGTTTAGAATATTCAATTCTAATTACTCTAGCCGAAAGCATGTGTATTAGTGCTCGGCCTCGACAATCATAGGTGGTTTAAGTTTAGGTTATAAACACGGCATCGGCCTTGGTCAGTTATGTCACTAAGCTGGAATTATAGCTCATGTTGTGACTGGACATGGTTACTAGCTTTGAACTTAAAGCTTGGCTATTGGGAGCTCAGTGTTCAGAAAGTGCAACTCAAAGTATTTTTGTTCAAAACTTGGAAGCTCGGTAGGGAGCTGCTATATATATGATACCTCGGCTTTCAAATTAGTCCACTTAAGTCAACCTCGCAGTAAGCTGGATAAAGTTATTACTCCTCAAGCTAATCTTGATGTGTCACTTCTAGTTACTGATTTTGAACTTATGGCTTATTCTTACTGCCCCTCAATTTAGTCATTTATCGAATTGACTACCACAATGAAGAGTTTAAGTCAAGAAGTGTTCAATTCGGCTTGTACAAGGGTTTCAATTCACACGAGGAAGTGGTGTACCTAGGAGCTTAGTTATTACTAGGACTTACTATAATAGATCTAAACTAAATGGGTTCTTCGAAATATCGAAAAATATAGAGGGAATTGGTCCACAGACGAACTAGAGTAACTAACGTGAAGCTACTCAGAGGATGTGACACACCAGCGAATACAACACGACTTGACACTTTACTTAATATAACATATAAGTTGATGTCAAGGTCCACCCGCCATTAATCCTGAGCTATTTGGCAAGATTAGATAAGAGTGTATGAAAAATAGAATTAAAGAGAGTTGTCTCATAAGAACAGAATATTTAATGTCTATTTGTTAAGTTGTGCTTCGGCTTACAATGGAAATAAACTATTTATAGTAAGTGTCTAGGGTAATATTACAAATAAAGAAATTATAAGAAAGTATATACAAAAGGGGAATTCCTAGTACATACAAAAAAGAGTAAAAAGGATAAAGAAAAAAAATGGAAAAGTAGTACAATGTCAGATGAGGTAGATAGGTGGCAGTGCAATATTGGTCATGTATGAAGATTCTTTAAACACAGCAAACGAGAGGGATCAAGATGTTGTGACAATAAAGAGGCTGAGATGAGAAAAGGGTAATGAGAGAACTGGTAACAGGCCAAAAGAAAACTATTCGGCCGGTAAGTGAGTCTCTCATGACTCAACAAGAACCTCTCGGCATTAGTAGGTTAGATTACTCGGCACAAGGTCCTTGGTAAGGGAATAGTCAGCATCATCACCATTGAGAGTATAGATCAACGTATAACAATGTGGGGAACTCAAGGAGTTCAGCCACCTTCCTTCGATGTAAGGTTTCTCGTCATCAGTAAGTTGCTGAGATAAGATTCTTTGAGTGAAGGATTAGAGGCCTCGGAGGCATGCGTAAGTAATGGGATTGATGGTTAGAAGTTCATTAGTTCCTTAGGGTTGCTAAAGATTTGTTTTCAAATCTTGATCTTTGTCATCACTGGGTACATAAGGAGTCAAGTAGATGATGTTGAATGTAGAAGACACACCGAAACACTCGGGTAGCTCAATCTCATAGGTGTTATCATTAATGCACCTCAGGATCTTATAAGGTTTGTCCATTCTGAGAGATAGTTTGTTTATCCTCTTACTAGGGAAACGTTCTTTGCTAAGATGGACCCAAATAAGATCCTTAGGGGTACAAATGACTCATCTCCTTCCGCGATTTCCCACTTTCTTCTATCAAGCTACAGTTTTGGCCAATTTCTCAGCAATCTTCTAATGTAACCTCTGGAATTCCTTGGTACACTGTAGGCCGGATTAATTTTCCCCTTATGTAGTTGGACTGTTAGTTAAATATAAAGGTAGGTTTGGGTTAAGTCCATAAATAACCTCAAATGATAATGTTCCAATTGAGCTATAAGTTGAGTGATTATAAGCAAATTTAACAATAGGTAGGCATAAATCTCAATACTAAGAGTTCTTTCCAACAATGATGCGTAGGAGGTTACCAATGATTCTGTTCACTACTTCAGTTTGGTCGTCTATCTAGGAGTGACAAGAGGTACTAAACAGGAGCTTAGTGCTAAGCTTCCTCCATAGGGTCTTCCAAAAAAAGCTTATGAATTTCAAATTATGGTTAGACATAATACTTCTCGGCACTCTATGTAGTCGCACAATTTCCTGTAAAAAGAGGTTAACAATGAATAAAGCATTATTAGTTCTGTAGCAAGGAATGAAGTGACCCAACTTATTGAACCGATTAACCACTACCATGATTGAGTCATGTTTTCTTAATGTATAGGGAAGGTCGAGCATGAAATCTATGCTTAGATTGGTCCACGACTGCCTTAGAATTGGTAAGGGTATATATTCTTCATAGGGCTCTCTTCTCCCTTTTACATATTTACACACCTCGCACCTCTTAAGTATTTAGTGTACATCCTTCATCATCCTAGGTTAGTAAAAATGCTCTTTCAATATCTCAATGGTCCTCTTTTCTTTAAAATGGCTAGCCAAACCCCCGACATGAGCTTCTCAAATAAGTAACTCCCTTGCAGAACCACTCGGAAATTAATCTACTTACCCTTCAGCAAGAACCTCTCACTCAAGTAAAACCCTTCCACAACTCCTCTAGTACTGCACCCGGCTACTATGGGTCTAAAATGTGGGTCATGCTCATACTAATCAGGTAAATTGCCGAATCCAAACACCGTAGCTTGCAACATTGTGATGAGGGTATGACAGCAAGAAAGTGCATTAGACATTGTATTGGTGTTTCTCTTCTTATATCTGATGACATAGCAAAAATTCTCTAAGAACTTGACCCATTTAGCGTGACACCGAGAAAGTTTCTATTGCTTATGAAGATACTTGAGAAATTCATGACCTGAATAGATAATGAGTTCTCTTGGCAATAGATAATACTGCCAGTTCTGGAGTATTCAAACAAGGGCATAGAACTCCCTGTCATAGGTTGAGTAATTCAGAGCAGTACCTCAGAGTTTTTCGCTGAAGTAAATAATGGGTCAGCACTCCTGCATAAGGACAACACCAATGTTGACACCAGACACATCACATTCAACCTCAAAAACTTTCTCAAAATTTAGTAGGGTGAGTACTGGAGAAGACATCAACTTAGACTCCACATCTTCAAAACTCCTCTGATCTTTTTCTGACTACCTAAACTCAACATTTTTCTTAGTCAATTCAGTCAATGGCACAGTTATGGAACTAAAGTTCCAAATAGATCTTCGATGGAACAAGGCTAGACCATGGAAGCTCCTGGCTTCAGCAGTACTAGTCGGCGTAGGCCACTTATTAATAGCTTTGACTTTTTCCTAATCAACTCAAACTCTCCTCCCTGAAATGACATATCCAAGGAATACAACCTCGCTTTGACAGAATGTGCATTTCTTCAGGTTGCTAAATAATTTCTCGATGCGAAGTATATTAAATACCAATCTCAAATGTTTAACATGAATGAGGAGGTCGACACTATAGACCAAAATATCATCAAAATAAACCACAACGCATTTGTCAATCAATGATTTGAGTGCATGATTCATCGGTCGCATAAATGTACTTGGCACATTAATTAGACCAAATGGCATCACTAACCATTCGAACAGACCATCCCTTGTCTTAAAGGCTGTCTTCCATTCATCTCTAGATCTCATTCGTATCTAGTGATAGCCACTTTTCAAGCCAATCATAGAAAAAATGCAGGTGCCATGTAATTCATCAAGCATATCATCAAGCCGCAAGATCGAGTATCGATATTTGATAATGATTTTATTGATAGCTCGGCTGTCAATGCACATCCGCCACATTTCATCCTTTTTCGGCACGAACATATCGAATATGGCATGAGGACTCATGTTCTCACAAACATATCTGCAATCTACCAACTCATCCACTTATTTCTTCAATTTAACTACCTGCTCTGGATTAAGCCTGTAAGCGGGTCGATTTGGTAAGGTAACTCTTGATTGGAGGTTGATGCAATGCTCAATACCTCTCAAAGGAGGTAAACCTTTTGGCATCTCAACAAGGAATATGTCAGTAAAGTCTTGAAGTATCTGTTACACTTCGACAGGAAAGTTCTTGGCTTCTTTAACCTCTAAGAATCTCTTGACTAAAAGGAGCACATAGTCCTCGACCTTGACTTCTCATGCAAACTAAGCTCAAGAAATCATTAAGGACTTCCATTGTAGAGATCTAGTAACCTTTTCTTTGGCTTCTTGCACTTCCTTAGGGCTCATAAGTGTCAACATAATTTTCTTCTTGTCCTTCTTGAACATGTAGGTATTTCTATACCCATCGTGTAACAATCTCAAATCAAATAGCCACAGTCAGCCGAGTAATATGTGAGAAGCACACATGGGAAGGACATCACACAACACTTCATCCTTATACTTATCACCAATAGTAATTGGCACTCTAACTTCCTTAGCAACGTGTGGTTCTTTCTTGTTCAACTAGTGAATCTTGTATGGCTTGGGATGTGGAAGGGTTCGCAATTTCATGGCCTTAACCACCCCTTGTGCAATGACGTTGGTAGAGCTCCCTTCGTCAATGATCACGACGCATAGTTTACCATTCGCTTGGCAATTTGTATGGAAGAGGTTCTCTTTTTACTCGTTCTCATTAGCCACAAAAGCACTAAGAGATCGTCAAACAAAAAAGTAACACTCGACTCCACCTTTAGCAAGTATCTCGATGTCAGGGTCTTTCTAAAATTCTTCCAGCATCTGATCGATTGCCACTTCTTCCTCTCCTTCACTCGTACTTTCTACTTCAAACTGGAGCTTGTCTCCCTTTATGGTCATGACTCAGTGGTTTGGACATTGACTAGTTATGTGTCTATAGCTAAGGCATTTAAAACATTTGATTTCTTGAGTTTTCCTTTTTGAGTTCTGACCTTGGTCTCTTTGGATCTCAGGCTCCTTGGTCTTGCTCTTACCTTGGCTTTCTTCTAGTCGGTTCAGCATCTGACCTCGGCGTTCCACCTCGGAACTGTTTGATGCTCTGTCATTCCTTGGTTGGTTCGACAGGTCACTCCTATTTAGCAGCATTATTCAACTACTCGATATCCGACTAACTTGGTTCCACCATTGCCTTACAACTCTCTGTGCTACACGGATGGTTTCATCAAGAGTTGTGAGGTTCAGCAGTTCCACAGTGTTACCAATCTTAGCCTATAGTCCAAAGATGAATTGTGCTATAGTTCATGTCTCAAGTTTGTCGTCATTGCATTATATCGTGAGTAATTAAAACTCTCAGGCATAGTCGTCTACTGATCTGTTACCTTGCCTCAAGTCTTGGAGTTGTCGAAAAGTGTCTTGTTCGTAGTGTTTGAGAACAAAACTACTTCTTAGAACTCTCTTTGTCTCGTTCCATGTTCAGACTTCGCGTCGAGCCCTCAGGTGAACATTCTGTAGTTTCTTCCACAACATCACTGCATATCTAAAAAATTTTAACGCAGCTACTCGAATACGAACAACATCTTTATAATCGTAAAAGTCAAATATTTTTTCAATCTTCTCTTCCCAATCCAGGTAGTCATCAGCACTACCAGACTCGTTGAAGCTTAGAATCTACACCTTAAGATGTTTAGCACCTCGTGGCACTCTAAACTCATGCTCATCAATCCCAACATACTGGTCTTCTTCTTCTTCGTACTCTTTCACTTCGTCTAATTCCAACCTTCTTTTCACAACTTTGTCATCACGTCGAGGTGGTGCTTGGTTCACTAGAAAGGCCTCTAGAGCTTGCTCATTCATCTTTCTTCTTGGCCTATATCTCATCTTTCAGCCTTACTCAGTAACTCTCTTACACAGTCCAATCTCTAAGACTTTGTTTATTGAGACAGCTAAATTAGCCACAATAGTAGCAAGATCTTGTATCTACTCATTAGTAGTACATGGTATTTGTTAGGTAACTTGACTATGATCATGAGCATCACTCTTAGCATCGTTAATCTCTCCATATAAACTAAGATTCGACATTCTCAACACAAAGGTTCAAAAAATACACTTTATACGGATGCCTTCAACATACATACAAGTATCTCGAACAACAAATTGACTATTACTACATAGCTTTCGATCTCAACCTAAAGCTCTGATACCAGGATTATATTGTGTGCCTTAGTTATCATTATGATTTACCGTAACAAATCTGAACTAAATGGGTCTTTCTAAATATCGAAGAAAATAAAGGGAATTGGTCCTTGGATGAACTGGAGTAATTGATGTAAAGCTGCTCGAAGGATATGATACATCAACGAATACAACATAACTTAACACCTTACTTGATATAACATACAAGTTGATATCAAGGTTCACCCGCCATTAATTCTAAGCTACTCGGCAAGATTAGATAAGAGTGTATAAAAAATATACTTGGAGAGGGTTATCTCATAAGAATAGAATATTCAATGTCTATTTATCAAGTTATGTTTCGGCTTACAATGGAAAGGGATTATTTATTGTAAGTCTCTAGGGCAACATTACAAATAAAGAAATTATAAAAAAGTATATACGAAAAGGGAATTCTTAGTATATATGAAAAAGGGTAAAAAGGACAAAGACAAAAATGGAAAAGTAGTATAATATCAGATAAGGTGAATAGGTGGTAGCGCAACATTAGTCTTGTATGAAGATTCTCTAAACACAACAAGCTAGAGGGATCAAGATGTTGTAGCAATAAAAAGGTTAAGACAAGAAAAGGGTGATAAGGGAACTGGTAACAAGTCAAGAGAAAACTATTCGGCCGGTAAGTGAGTCTCTCATCACTCAGCAAGAACCTCTCGACATCAATAGGTCAGATTACTCAATACAAGGTCCTTGGTAAGGGAATAGTCAGTATCATCACAACCAAGAGTATAGATCAACACATAACAATATAGGGAGCTCAAGGAGTTTAGCTACCTTCCTTCGGTATAAGGTTTCTTGTTATTGGCAAGTTATCGAGAGAGGATTCTTCGGGTGAGGGATTAGAGGTCTCGGAGCCGTGCGTGAGTAATGGGACTGATGGTCGATAGTTTATTGAGAAGTCAATAGCACAGAATAATGAGTAGCATATGGCTTGGATAGCGCAGTGTACAGTTTACTTTAGGCTATGTGAAGAGAAGTTCAACATCTCCATAGGAAGCTTAGTTTAGACTATAGTAATTGGCTCAGCATGGATTTTTTGGCTATTCTTCATTAAAGCTTCTTAGCATGGAACTTAGATTTCATTTGTTTAGCAAAGTGAGCAACTTGGCACTTAAAGTTCATAGCAGCACCTTAGGAACTTAGTATAAAGCTTAGGGACTTGGTATGACTCGAATAAACTTAGCATCCTGGCTATTTCCAAGTTGATAGAAAAGCTCAACGTCAATTTCTTAAGTAGCTCCTCAGCAACTTAGCATAAAGCTTAAAGTTCATGTTTAGAGAACAGTTCGGCTAAAAACTTCTCAACATGAGTAATACTTGTCCAGAGGTGAATCACAACTCGAAAGTGGAGCATACAACGACTATAACTAGTTCGAATTTATTCTCGTCCGATGGTTCGGCATCAGTTTCTTAGCATCTTGGGTCACATAAGCTTAGTAGATTTTTCGAATTTGAGCTTTTGGCCTTGTGTTCCCCATTTAAGAATTTAGCCGTCATTGATTAAACACTTAGCTTTAAATAGTGACACCAATGATTGAAGCTTGCAAAAGTAGTTTAGTTCCTTGTTATTATGTGAAGAATATAACTTGGCATGAAGCTTAATATGAACTTGCATGGCTTTAAAGGATAAGACATAGAAGATGTCAACAAACTCAACATCTATGTAAACTCGATAAAATGTTTTGGTTGTTTAAGAAAAATTTTAGGCATCCACTTAACAGCCACTTTGAAGTTTGATGGCAAGCTAATGAATTGGTGTAAAGTGGGTGGTTGTAGATCAAATGTTCAAGTCTTTCGATTATGGACAAATCATGTAAGAAATTATATTTTTGTGATCAACTATAACCGTAGCAGTTTTAGAATAGTTGGAGATAGTTACGGTCATCCTAAGACGAAACTACAACCACTTACACATGTAAACTCACAGAAAGAGGGCGGTTATTAACCATAAAAAATGAAATTGCGATGGTTATGCCATCGCAAAATAAATAAAAAGAAAACTTTGTACCCACACCACCTCCCCTGCCCCCTTCTTTTTTTTTAGTTGCATGCATCTTTTTGAAGTAATTTTAGCATGGTAGTGGTTATGCTTTAGAGGAAGTAGATTTTCCAAAAAAGGATGTAACATGTAACCGCATGTGTGAATTTTACTTTGCTTAGCTTATAAGATATATTCAAAGTATTCCAAAAAACTAAGTTTAAAATAAAAAACTTTTGAAGTCATAGCCTGTTAATGAATTGCAAATGAACGTAAATAAATGTAAAGAGGAGATCCAACCAAGGACTATCAAAAGATCTGGGAGAACTAGTTATGAAATGAACTTGTTTCACCACTTCAACCATGATTAGATATCATTGTTTCTTACAAATGGTGCCAATTGTTGATAATAGATTTTCGTTCCAATGTGTAAACACCTGCAAAATGAGAAAATAGCTACAAAGAGCATCAGAGGGTACTCCAGTATGGCTATTTCTATGCCTAAATTAACCCTCTTATGATAAGAGTCAAGTTATAAGTTATGAAAGGAATGAGAATGAAAAAAGGGCCCCTTACGTACGGTCTTGTCTCGTATTTATGGTGGGCGAGTCAATATTTGTACTTAGATGGATCGTAGGGGTTAAGCTTAAGCTTTAATATCATTGATTTAGGCCTTCGGCTTATTTTACTAAAAAATACTATCAACACTATGCGTTGCTTGTATCCATTATTTAGTCCCTCTCTTATCTCTTTTTCTTTTTTTTTTTTTAGTAGAAACCCCTCTCTTCCTTTATTACCTTCCCCCACCCCCTCTCTTTTACTAACTCTAGTTTAGTAAATCTTTACAAATGTCTTAGTTTTTAATTTATTATCCAATTTATCATATTCAAATTATTCATTCATGTTTTTTATATTTTATGTATAACAATCTTATTGTTTGATAAAAAATTTATTTTGTGATTTGAAAAAAAAAAAAAAAAGAAAACAAAAGAAATTTTAGTATGTTCCAACCGAAGATTTAAACATTTCCAATTGTAAAAATATTTTCTATTTTTGCCTACCAAAATTTTATATTGTCTCAATTTAAATTATGTTCAACTTATACAAAATATTAATGGTCTAGCGATGATATAGTTATTATTTGATATTGATTATACATTCAATAAAAGGTTTTAAAAGAAGATAAAAGAAAGAAAAAATACTGGTTCTATAGGGTACAAAGTACCCTATATTTTTCGAAAGTGACATAAGGTAGGTTTCGAGTACAAAAACTTGGAATCTATACCTACATGGTAAGGTACGGGTAAAGCTTCATATCTTACTTATCATGTACTCACTTACACTTACCACCTATGGAGCTTTTTACCATTATTAATTCATTATGCATGGCACAAAACTTTAAAGTGTTAATACTAACCAATGGACATGGTCTAATAAGTCAAAGCCTAAGACTAAGCGAGACCAAAAACCCTTTTCTATAAGGAGAGCCACAAGCAAACTTGCCTAATACAATCGGGTAATTGAGATCTCGACTAAACTTAGAGTTGCCACTACCCAATTGCCCCAGTTAGTTCCTTTCGGTTAAAGCCTTATAGGATCACCACCCAAAACCCATAAGTTACAACCCATCGTGTTTATGGAGCTATCATAGTAGTAAGCACTAAGACAAGAATGCCACTTCTAGAACATGACTTCTCCTTGAGCTACTCCCTAACTGTACGGGTCTTACATCACATTTAATGTGATGTGACAACCAATGCTTTAAGTTAGACAGTTCCCACTAATGCTTCATTTTGTTTTATTTCACTTTTTTTTTTCCCTAATTCAATAGATATTACCATATTATAAACACGGCGACCTTGTAAGGCACATAGGAACATGTTTGTTGTGGAATACATTAAGTAGAGCTCTTTAGCTGAGATTGCATTAGCAGTCTTTTAACCCTTTGCTTTAGAGTGAAGAGGAATGGGAAGAAAGGAAAAAAGGAGGAAAATTTTTAAATTTATTGTTTAGTAAATGATGGAATTATGATGGAAAGGAAATGGTGGGAAAACTTTACATAGGTCCAAATATTTTAAATTCCCCCCAAATTGGAGAGAAAAGGGAGGAAAATAGTTAGAATTCCAATTTTATCCCTCTCGTTCACAATTTACTTTGTTTGTTGTTATTTTTAATAAACACATATTACTTTCTTTTTTGTCTTTAATGATAATTGTCGTTTCTTTGTTTTTGTTTTCCTTACTATCTAAAAGCATTCGAGGTAATGTTTTCAATCATAATTCTTTCTATACCAATTCTTTCTTTCTTAATTCTTTCCTTCATACCAAACAAAGTGTAAGTAAAGGCAACTACTATTAGAGATAAAACTAAGCAAGTCGTTAAACCTGTAAGGTAAAAGTTGGGTTTTGAGACATGATTCAAAATCCCATAAGGTCTAAAGTCAGGTTTTAGAACTATAAAAAGACTTAATGAGAAACCCAATTTGTAAAAAAAATATATAGTAGTAAAAATATTTATTCTTAACTTACGCTTTATATATATCTTACATAAGTTCTACATTGTACAACACGTTTGATTTTCAATTTTTATTATTGTACAAATTAGTAAGTGTAATTTAATCTTGCTTAATTTCTTTTTACTCTACTCTCTCCTTAATCCCATCTTAACTCTATGAAACCTACCCTTATAGGGTCATTCAAATCCTATAAAAACTCACTCCTATAATGTTCTTAACCCTATATGGTTGAGTTTTGAGAATAGTATGTAAAACCCTATAGGGTTTTAAGAAATGGTAGACTCTATGAGGGTAGGTTCAAGTTTTATAAAACCCATCCTAATTGCGTCCTTAGCAATTATATCCTTGTATGGCATGTGTTTTGAAGGCAACAACTATATCCCTCCATGGCATGTGTTTTATATGGATGTGATCTTTACTATATATGTTATATTAAGATATACAAAATCAAATAAATAAAATTAGCTATGTATGGGTAAATTATCATACATTTTGAGAACATTTAGAGCATATTAATATAACTTTTGGTAAGGAGATACTCCTTGCACTAAATAAATTTAAAGAAATTGTTTGTTGCGAAAAGTTTGTTCCTTACCTTATATTAGTTACAATAAGAGATTCTTACTTATATTTATTTAATCAATCTATATCTTAATTCATAAATGAATGCCTAAGCATCGTGGCTTGCATTTACAAAACATCATTGTTGCTCTCTTGTAATAATACAAAGGATCGCTTACCCCACTCCTCAAAAATGTACCATTGGTTGTAACTATTGTAACTAAATAGTGTTGTTATATGGGATTAGTTGACCTAATCAATCCATTCACTTTGATCTACTTTGACAATAAAATTGATTTAAATTACTCATTAACTATATTAACAACTATCCTTAAGAACCCGATTGACCCAATCGATCCAACCCGATTCCTATATAACCTAGTTGGATATTATAGGTCGAAATATTTTGATATTAAAGATGAAACTAATTTATTAGAAAAGTTAACTTATATCCAAGAAAAATAAAAAATAAAATGTAAAGTGATTTCTAACTTTTAAATATCGGGAAAATGAATAATTTTATTGATTTTGCAAATAAATAAGAATTATATTTTAATATTTTTTATTGAGCCTTGTTCAACTTCGGTCCAACCTTCATAGCTCTTGACCTCATCTTGTTCTCGGGGCAACCTCCCAACGTAGGTCTAACGACGTTCATCGCAAATTCACAAACATACATAGTATTAACGAATAAAAAACACTAAATACATCATTATGTCCAATTTTACAAGCTTAAGTTAAAATTAATTACCTATCCCATAAAAGTTCGTTCTTTGGCTAAATCTTGACGTGATTCTTTTAGTTAGAAATCAAATCAAACCTCAATAGTCAACATCAACTTATCATCAATTGATAATACCTATTACTTCAAATAGAAACACCACCTTCATTTTTTGTGCCTGATAATCTCTGTGCACATTATGTCATAAGCCGACACGCTTTGAACTAAATATTTAATAGAAGGAAATCGATTGGTTGGCAAATAGATGCGAAAGTGAAAGTACCTTCTAAGTCAATAAAAATGCATAAGAAATTATTAAAGAAGACTAATAAGAAAGAACCTAATATTCTCCTAATATCCAGCTAATTTTAGCTATCAAATCTGAAAGCACTTCCTACAAATTCAATCGTAAACAATGTATTCATGGCTATACATAATACATACGATATGTGTCTTACTTCCATTGATAACTAAATTAAGTAAATAATAACAATAACAAGAAAAGTTTGAATTAGTAACAAATTTGATAAATTAAAAATTTAGATAATAAATTGTATTTTTAATCAAAATTTAGATAGTATTAGTTATCCCGACATAATTTCTCAACCAGAATGAAAGGTACGAATCTTGTGGACATAAGATTCTTGGGTTACCAGACAGGCCAATAGATGCAATTAAGACTTCCATTGAGACATGGCCATGTACAAGCAATGCATTTGCATGCCCAAAAGGGTTGAATAAACTTAATAGAGAAATGCTCCATAATCTTCATAAACAATAATGCATGGTTTTTGTCCATGTGCGATTACGTTCACCCACGTATTATTAATTATGGAAGTTAATGGAGTAGTTCATCCAACATCACAAGTGTCGGTCATATTAAATTCTCATGACTTAAGATGTCTAAATTAAAAAAAAAAAAAATTAAAAGAAAAATCTCCGTAGAAGTTATCTCTCTCTCTTTAGTTAGTGCAAATTCTTTGTATATATATATATATATATATGAAGTATGATCTTATGGAATCTAATGGAAAATGGATTCTCAAAAGTTATATTTTCCTAAAAATTTCTAGAATTACAAATTAATAATTGATATTGTTTAGATTTTTAAAATATCGTCTAACATAATTATAATGTTATCTTTTCTTTTATTTTTTTTATAATTTTAACCATTAATTATATTAACCGTTAATTACTATTGTTTTGATAGAAGTTGAAAAGGTTGGTTTGTCTTAACTCTAATTTTATGTTTCAAAGAAGATGGAAAACCTCAATTTTTTAAGCATATATCTTCATTCTTGTCAATCCCTCTTTGAATGTAATAACGAAGTGAATTGCACAATATAAATCACACAAAAGTGCTTAATATACTCTCTTTTATTAACTCATAAAGCGTCTTGAACTAAGGCACGGTGAAAAGAGGTGCAATTGGTGGATTCCAAGTATTAAATTTAACAAACAATAGTTTTTTTTTGTTTTTGCAATCAAATAAAAATTTGGTTAACTTAAAACTTCATACGTAAAATTTGAAAAACACGTTAAATTTAGATAGTAATTTTAACCTTATTTATATCAGAGTAGCATCATTTTAAAAGTACATCTTATTATAATGCAACTGAAGTTATTATCACCTCTATCGGCGTCATCATCGGCTATAAAGCAACAGGCAACATCCATATTTCCTGTGACCTTCACCAAACCATTCACGACCACCTGAAGTCCATAATGCATTCCACTACTACCATCAGATACCAACATTAACCTTATGGAAAAGCAAATTTCAAAATATATACCCTAAAATTCAAATGCTTTATTTATTCAATTTTTCCTAACTACAATATTATAAGAACATTCGGAAAAATAAATTGAATATGAGCCATTTTATAGGAAGATCAATGTTCGTGTAACTGAGCTATTTGTGTCTTGACTTAATTACTTTATTTGAATCAGCAACTTATTACATCGGAGTAACTATTATAATATTATGTAAGGAAACTTTCTATGATTGGAAGTTACCCAAAAAAGTGCCTAAATGGCATCGGGATTATGAGTTTTCCAACAACAAACAATAAACAAATGCCTCAAATATCTAAAATAGAAGAATCAATTGGAAAATTATACTAAATTGGCAATCTCAGTTTAGTCCAAGTTAGCAACTTTTGGTGATATACAAAGATTTATAACTAATTAATTTATCATAATGTAAAATCAACAATCAGCCTTTAGTTTAAATGTTAGAAACACATAAAAGGTAGACATCTAACTTTACCTCAAAAGTAGTGTCTCTTTCCCTAGTGGTTTCTTCTTCCATAGCACGATATCTTGTAATAGCTGATTAGTTTAGATCATAGATAAGTAAAATATAACAAAAAATTAAGAGAGATAGAGTAAAATTTTCAAGCTTAGATTTGCTGCATAGACTATAAAGAGAAAGTAAATTAGGATTTCTAAATTTAGAACTAAATGGCAGTGGCACATTTGTGTTGAGAAGTAATATCCTCTCTATAGAACTGGGTTTATTTTGTGTGGGACGTATGTTGTAAGGTTGGACCTAACAATTTACAGTGCTCTAGAACATGGCAAATGGATCGCATTGGACACGCATGGTGGATAGGGTGATAGCACAGTAGCAAAAATGAAATATATATATATATTCTATAATAGGTTTTTCAACAAAGTATTTTGATCTTTCCCATAAAGTGGATGATGAAGATAGAGATCGAAGAAAATTTCCAAGATTTGGCTCTAGCCTAAACTTTATGAATTGAATCCTTTGAGGTGGGTTTTAAAAGTGGAGTATTTCTTTGATTTCCATCAAATTGATGGTGAATAGCAAATCACCATTGCAACATTTTTAATGGAATGATCTACTTTATAATAATTTCAATAGATTCATCTGAACCATTACTTGAGTTCTTAAAAAGTTTCATTTGTATCCTAAAGCTTTTGTTTTTTTTTTTTTTTTGCTTTTTGAATGTTTCCAAATTTACTTAATTGAGATCTATAGATGATTATCAATCATATTTTAAGGCATTATCACATGGTGGTTTTGGTTTGTTGATTCATTTATACTTAGTTGTTTTATTTTGGTCTAAAGCTTTTATAGCATAAGGAAAGCTAAATTGCTAAGCCTAGTTCATTGATACATACCATTTCCTACCAAATGGCATGAAACTAAATCTCTCACTCGATTATGTTTTTCTATACCTCACCTTTCTTAACCCATCACTATCGAGCTGGTTAAACTTCGTTATGAATTAATGGCAACAAATATGGACATAAGAAATAATAAATGTGCATTTATTATTTCAACTCCGAGTAAATCTTTGTCTAATGTGTCTGCATTATCTATACATACCAACAAGAAATCGTGGACTTGCATAACAAAGAGAAGTGGGGCGGCAGTCGAACAAAAAGGTGCAACCCCTTGGATTATTTTATTCAATTCTGTAGAAATGTATGAGAGGAAGATGGGAGCGAAATTTGTATCGGCGGATCATTTTCGAATTGCCATTAAAGTAAATTTGGTTCAATGCCTCCATGGTTAATATTCCTAGAAGGAAGAACATAGTAATAACTAATAATTGAGTCAAAGTTTGAATTTAAGCTGCTGAAATAATTTATTGAGTCTAGCTTAAACTTGATATGATAAGGTTACAAGTCAAGTTTGAGTTTATCAAGGTTAGGTATCAATATCATCTTAGTTGGTGAAAAATAATTTCTTTATGGAAAAATAAAACAAGCCTACAAGCTTAAATAAGTCAAGCTCAAGTTTGTTGGATGTAACTTCCAATCAAGTTTGAGCTTAAAATTTTAACTCATTAGAGATTGACTTTTATACTTTCAAACTCAAGTTTTAAACTCTTAAGTCGAACTCGAGACTAAAGCCAACACTACATTGTTTAGATTTAGCTTGTTTCTAGCCTTAGGTTGAGCATATCATAATAATCATAAGTTTTTAAAACTATAAGTTTACATGTGATGATTTATTCAAATTTAGCTTAAATGAGGTGCAATTGGTAATTTTCACCATAACTATCATTTCATTTTAGGGAACATTACAGATAAAGGCATCACTATTTAGAAATAAGTTCACAAAGAGAATCAATGTTTTAAGAAGTTTAAATAAGGTATTGACATTTCAATAAGTGATATAAATAAAAGATTGCATTATAATACTGTTAAATTTGTTTGACATAAATGTTAAATGATGCTTGGCACACATGTGGCACCAAATTGTTATTATTTAGAAATAAGAAAAGAGAAAAAAGGAAAAAGCATTTAGAAAATAACAAAGGAGAAAAAAGTATAAAACAAAAAAAAAGGAATAAAAAAGTGTTGGAGGTATTTATAAAATTAATAAATAACATTTAAACGATTAATTTAATTAATAAAAAATAACAAAAATTAAATAATTGAAAAAAAAAGGAAGGAAGAAAAATTAAAAAATAAAATTGACCATCCTTATATTAAGAGGTGACTAGGTGTACTAATTTTTATAAGTAGATTGCAATCTACTTGTAAATATGGATCGTGCAACCCATTACATGATTTAGGATGGTTGCCAACTACACCTGAGGGGTCATGAGCCCCCCTAAGGTAATAGGTGATAGCCTCAAGCTAAGCATTTTTCTTAAAAGAAAAATTATCGAAAACCAATTAGGTCATGCAACCTGTTTGTAAGTCAATTAGTTTTTAATTATATTCCTTTTTGTTTTTGAGAAATTGGGCTTGCGATGGCCGCCCACCACACCAAAGGGGTTGAGTGACCCCTCAGGGGTGGTTAGCGATCGCCATAAGTTATGTAGTAGATTGTATGATGCATATTTGTAAGTTGATCACAACTCATTTATAGAATTTGGTCGAGTCAACCAATCTAATGCTAAGGTTCGAAGTGGTTGTTAACTATCTCTTGACGTTAGATGGCTAGTTCTTTTTTTTTAAAAAAAAAAATTTTATTAATTAAATTAATTATATATAATGTTATTTATTAATTCTTATACTTTTTTCTCTTATTTATTATTTTCTAAATATTTTTCTCTCTTTTTTTTAATTTTTAAATATGACAATTAGGTGCTACATAAGTGTCACATGTGTGTTGTGTGTTATTTAACGGCCACATCAAACAAAGTTAATAGTATTATAACAACAGTTTTTTATTTTAATCGCTTATTAAAATGTTAATATCTATTTAAATTTCTTAAAATATTTATCTCTATTTGAATTTCTTAAAATATTGATTCCTTATTTATACTTACTCCTAAATATTGATGTCTTTCCTTGTAATTTTCCCTTTCATCTTATTGATATTGCATATTACAATTTTAGGAAAGGAACTTAAATCTATTTTATTCCATTAAAAGAATATTTATTTAAGTCCATTCTATTGGTTCACTTTTTTACTAAATAATGCTGGAAAACGGTTCTCTCTCATTTTTTCTATATATATATATATATATATATATAACAATAAAAATAAAACTGTCAATAGCAAAAATTACAATTTCTATAAAGACCATCGACAACCTTCTTTTATCGTTGATAAAGATTATTTTACAGTGAATTGGGGTTGATTTACTAAATTTAAGTGACCATATACTTTTGAATAATTAGACCGTAGAACTTTTCTTTCTTTCTTTTTTTTTTTTTACTTCAAATTTATAATAAAATTACAGTGAAAGAATTAACTAGATAACTTATGCATTAAAAGCAATCGAGCAAGGAATTCTGCTCCGATGTACTTTAGTTAACCACATGGGACTGACATTTGGTTATACACATTTTTTCCTTACGTTATAGCAACTAGTCCCACATTAAAATTGGGATCCATTGTTCTTTTCTTAAAATACCTTTGCAAAAATGAGTAAGAACAATTTAATCAATTTGTTACAAGATATATTAGAATAATTTGCCTTTTCTTATAGTTTTAGAAAAAAAATACATGATATGAGAAGTCATTTAAATAATCAATAATATGATATATAATTATATGTATATGTAGGTAATATTTAAAAAAACAAAAAATTGTGATTCCAGTTGGACCACTTAACCTTCGACTCGTAATCTTGTCCGGTCAAACTTATTCAGAACATTGGTTATCCTGCCCGAAGCTTAGATGCAGTAATTTCACCACGTGCTCTTATCTTCCAGCAATGAACGTAAAGCTCTATAGCATTATTAGCAATTCTGCCCCCACTATATCCAACATATTTTGACACCTAAAATAGTTTAAATCAAAATTCTACGTTGAGTAAACCATGATGCCTGGTGAATGCAATCGCTACCTAACAAGCACGTATTTGCAAAAAAAGAAAGAAAGAAAGAAAAAAAGAAAGGGACTAACGTAGCAGCCAATCAAAACACCATATCTTAGTTTAAGATTTTTTTTTTTTTTTTTTGCCATCCAATATTACAACACGGAAGCTGATTTGTCCTGATTTTTTGGCCCATCATTGCATCTTCGCTGGTTAATCCTCAACCTAATGCTTATTATCAACCTTAGCACACGACAAACATCCATAATAATGGTCTCCTACCAATTTCTCTACTTGCATCTGACTATTGCTAATTCAGTATGTTATTCTTGTACTTAGCTCCGCTCAACACCTAAGTTCATCAGCTATGAGTTTGCAAAACTAGGACTAGCTATAAACAATTAGTCAATGACTCATTTAGTCTAATTAACTAAATATTTCAACCCTTAGAAATGACCATCATTTCAGCCTGAGACTCAATGCCATTGGATATCCATATGGTCTAAGTAGTTACAAACCTTTGTTGCTAGCACAAACAACAACCATAATAAAATCATTGGTATAAGCTCGATGTATAAAAATTAAAAAGTTTAACTTCTAATTATAATGAAAAAAAAAAGAAAAAAAAGAAGATAAAAATTACATTTACTTTATTGGTAGCATATCTTGGACATAGGTCCTTAGGCTTAGGCCAACCTCCTTAGCTCATGGGTTAGGCTCCTCGAGATCTCATGTCGATCTTTTCCAATTTTGAGATGAAGCCCTAAGAGTCTTGATTCGACCCCCTCAATTCTTAAGAGTCGAGTCTTGTGAGACTAAGCCAACCTCTTAAGCTTAGCAAATGCCCTTGGGATCTTAAGCCAACCCTTCAATACCTAGCCCCATGTGATCAAGCTAATCACTTCGGCCTATGGATCGAACTCTCTAAGCCTTACATTACCACTAAAAAACAATCCTAAGGAAGTGAATGCAATCCCATGATATATGGTGTAGTATCCCCTGAGATGGCTTAGTAGTAGTCCCTAAAGGAAGCCTATGTGTGCACTTTTATGGTGCATGATTCATTAGATGTAATTTAATAGATGGAACCATCTTTATTGAGATACTCACATCTTGATTGGTGCCCTTAAAACATTAAATGCAAAAGAATAGGCATAAATATATATATATATATATATATACATACGTGTATGTGTGTGTGCGCATACGCGCACAAAGTCAATATTACAGTTTATACCTCAAGTTTACCGCTTTTTCTAAGTGTATACCTAAAATTTTAACTTATTTAATTATATATCGATTGGCAATTAGTTGTCATCATTTACACCTTAGTTAACTCTAATTTACATAATTACTTCAGTTAGCACGATCAGCTAATGAAGCAACCGCCTATTATCTTAAAGGGGTTGTGTAACTTCTCACAAGTGACCACCTACTATCTACTATAAAATAGTGACCCACTTAAAAAATGTACATTATGAGATACATTAGTCACCATAGGTTGTTGTTAATGGCCCTAGAGGGGTCGTACGACCCTCTTAAGGCCGTGGACAGTCATCTTATTGATTTATTGTGTTAAATGGATTATCTTTATAAGTAGAAGTTAATTGAGATATAGTCTATAATAACTAAATTTTTAATTAATAGTAAGGTATAGACCATTTACTATAAAATAGTGACCCACTTAAAAAATGTACATTACGAGATATACTGGTCACCATAGGTTGCTGCTTATGGCCATAGAGGGATCGCACAAACTTTCTAAGGTCGTAGACAATCATCTTATTGATTTATTGTGTTAAATAGATTATTTTTATAAGCATAAATTAATTGAGGTATAGATTATAATAACTAAATTTTTAATTAGGTATATAATTAAACAAGTTGAAATTTTAAGTATATAATTATAAAATATGGTAAAATTGAGGTGTAAAGCATAGCATTAAACCTATTTATGTGTGTATTTTAATGATGTGATAGTATGGAATAAATTTGTACACAATTTTACATTCTTATGTATTATTCTTAGCACATTTGTGAGAAATTGGATATCTCCATTGAATAATCACTTGCAGTTATTATTGGATATAATCCTTGATGTTAAAAAAATGTTAATAGATAACCGACAGATAAAATAAGCTCTATCTTGTACCTAATAATATTTATTCATTTGCTTATCTTAGGTGAATCTTCTACTTTTAGATAGAGGAGGACAAAGCTGTCAATAATGGAAAATCTTCTTTGAAGCTCTACTCACTATAAATGAATACACTACGAGGTCAAATTGGACTCAAGCCTCACCACGCAAGAACCAGCGGAAGAAACTACCTGATAGCGTGAAGTTTAATGAAATAAGATATTTATACAATAATTAAACTGAGGATATGGATCTACAACCCTAATGGAGGTATGCTAAATTACATATCAAATTCTGGTTTCCCCAATTATTTGAATAGGTTTAACGGATATTAGTATAACATCCCTTTTCATCTATTTTAATAATTTTTTCCATATGGGAAAGCTATAAAATGGGAACTCGATGCGTGTTTTTAAAAGCCCAAGAGGATTATGGGCAAAAAATAACAAAAGAAAAAAAAAAAACCCAAGAGAATAAGTAATCATTTTGGACGATAAAGAAATGCACTGTACGTTTGGTAAAGATAAATTTTATCCTTTAGTTTATCATGATTGGGTGCAAAAAGAATTAAACTGAAATGATATAGTATTGAATTTAATCTTAAACTTGACTAAAAAATTTTAAAACTTGATATTGGTTTGAGGTTGATTGGGTATAGAATCCAAAACTTGAATCGACCTGACGAGGCACTCAATAAACTTGAGCTCAACTCCATTAATCTTGATTTATCTAAAAGATTTTATTGAATTTCAATTGGACTTGCAATCTAGTTAAATTAAATATTATAAAACTTGAACTTAACTTAATTAATTACCAAATAACGTAAATTCAACTTGAGTATTCTCAAGTTAAACTTAAACAAAATATCAAATCAAACTCAAGTAACTTGTAAATAGTTTGATCCATTTATATCTAATTGCCATGGATGTTTATCCTACTTTTATTTTTCTGGTGTTGCTTACCCAGAAATGGGAAGGAAAGTTGTAAAATCTTTCCATTGAGCCATAAATCCAATTTTATGGATTATGCACTTTCCCACAAAATTTCTATTGAGATTTTTATAGCCACTGCCTATTTTGGAGTTTCCATAAAGAATCATATTATCTTTTAAGATGTGTTCTTGCATACTATAAAAGCATCTTTATACCAATGCATACCATAAAAGCATCTTCATAGTTTGCTCCTACACCAACGCATACCATAAAAGCATCTTTATAGTTTGCTCCTACACCTGTTTTCTAATGTTGAAGGAACGGAAGTGCCGTTCCTTAATTAATAAAGCAGGTGCCTTGATTTGGGATTGTGTCTTAACAGTTTTTCATGGCAATTCTTTATTTTGCTCTTTTTTAATTTTCATTCGTTGAGCGTATATTTTGAGATTCATAAAAATTAAAAAGAAAATATTAAGAAAAAACCTTTTTAAAAGAACTTGAGATAAAATGATAAATTTCTTAAAATTACGAAATTTCTTAAAATATTAATATAACCTTTTAGGAAAGCATAAAACAGCTCTGCCAATAAACGATCTTTCTACGTTTCCTAATTTCTTTTTCCTGAAATGTCTACTTCCTTTGGAAATCGTACATTTTTGGATCTAAGACGACCGATCATGAGTGCCTATTTTCCTTACCTCTGCTTCCTTCCTTTTGTTGTTGTTGTTGTTTTCTTTTCCCCCACCCCTGTTCTTCTAACCTTTTGTAGCGCATCATAGTAATGCAAACAAAGGGTTAGGACTGTGCGACACATTGCTGTTGCATTGGTATCTATCACATCATATTTAATCATGACCTACAGTCCTACGTGTTTGCTTTTTTCACCATCCCCGTTCCTCTCTCTTCCTTTCCATTTGTTTCCGACCATATCTCTTCACTAAGAAATTGTGAAACATAGTGTAAAGATAGTTGAAAAACTAAACCCCTCCTTTTCTTTCTAGCTAAACTCGATTCATTCAACTTTGATGGGAACTCCATGGATTCAGCCATGGCCTTTCGCTTCGCTAGATCTGTGGTGCCTAAAAGCAATCCTTCCAAAGCAGTTCTCCACAAGATGTTACTTGGAACAACATCCTCGTCCTCACAGAATGCTGTGTTACTCGTTGAAAGTCCAATCCACTCCTCATAAATCGTACAGTTACCTTGTACTCTTTCTCGAAATATATGACCTAAATCTATTCTTAATGAACCACCACTTGCCATCATTACAGAATACTAGGAAAGACTTTTCTCGACTCGAATCGTATGAAACAAAATTCGCCTTTTCCAGTGGCTTAGATAGCCATTTAGGTGAAAAAAGCGTTTCATTTGCCTGGATTGTGAACATGTTTGGAAAAGAAGGTGATCAGACATGAGTTGAGCTTCGAAACCTGAAATCCACCATAAGGAGGCTCCATGAAAATGAAGTATGACGGAGCTCTTGATTCCACATTACAAGAGGCAGCTGCGAGGATCACAAGAAGAGACTCTGATGGCATGTTTATAGCAAGAGCTGGCTTACCTCTATATAGCTAGGAGTCTAAACCAAGCCAAAGCCTCCATCCTTGTCGAAAAGCTTAAGAATGAAGATAAGTACAGCTTTACTAATAGATCAGCTTTCTCATCTTCCTCCCTATCACCATAACGTATGAGAGCATTTCCACTGCCATCAATCGCCCCATCATAGAGGGTTTGAAAATAACTAATGTCTCGGTGGAATCAGATAGCTTTGCTGATATCAACTGCATCTGTCGACCAAGAAGGAACTTACGAATTCAGCCCCTCATCACAAACATTAAGCAACTAAAACAACTTATGCACAGTGTCGTTAAGACACTTCAATCGATAGTATATCTCAACTAAAAATGTTCAGAGTCATATAATGTATGATTTCCTACCTTTATCACCACAAATGGCCAATTATAACAAATTTAAAAAAAAAAAAAATCCAGCAAACAAATCCAAACAGTCGTTAAGGCTCTTCAATCAATAGTAACTCATCTTTTCAGACTTTTCTGATAATGCAACCCAAAAAAAGAAAAAAAGAGAAAACTCGTTTTGGAGGGACTTTCTGTTGAAACACCTGGCCCAGATTGTGAGCTATGTTTTTGAGCCCTAAAGTGGGTGAAATTTGGATCTTGCCTTCGTAAAGAAAAGGGGGCACTGGGATATTTTGAAAAAGAACAAAAATTAAAACATATACTTCTTAATTCCGTACATTGAAAGTGAACCTAATTATGTTTGATGTCTTTCGTAAATATTTAATTGTCTACTTCCTGTAATGTGTTTGTGCTCTGGTCTTACAAATTACTCCTTATCTCTGTACACACTAAGCAAAATCATGCAGCAGTCCAGCAGCATATCAAAGATGGAAAGTTTAAATAAGTAAAAATTACCGTGAGCATTCCCCTTAATTAATCTCCTTAGTATTGAGAGTCGACTTTTCTTCTTTGATATGTGCAGTCAGGTGATATCCAGGGCTTAGCCCCTAACTAGTACATCTCCTGGCAAGTCAAGGGAGGTAGTCCACACTCTGCCTAGGGGTTCTCTTTGGGAAAAACCTTTTTTGTCCCACTCCTCACGAGGATTAAACCTAAATTATGTAAGCAAAGGCACGTACCTCAACCACATCCTCAGTGACCTCAGTATTAACAATTGTCTCATCTGAAACCCAAAACACTCTAGCCCATATGCAATTAATTAATAGGAATGATTTACCGCAATAAAAAAGGTTAATAGGAATAAGCATCTAAATAATATCAGGGCATAAACAAGTTAGTTGATGAATAGAAGTGTAAACAAATGTAAGTTTGAGCTTGAACATGACTTGAAAACTCAAAACTTGAGCATAAGGTTCATCTAGTCCTAATCATTTTGAACAGGAGCATCATAGTCTTTTTTTTTTTTTTAATCAAAATTATATTTAAACTCAGAATCAATAAAGAGTGACATAAACTTAAGCTTGAGTTACTAGCTGAGTGAGTCCGGTAAAAATTTAAGCTCAGCAGAATAAGCTATTCGAGTGAATCTCAACTCTGACTCAATGACAGTCAAGTGAAATACGAAGACAAGTAATCAAGATCAGCTAAACGGAGTGAGAGGAAAGAGAAGTACTTTCCCAAGTTCCCTTTCAACTTCCAATGCAATCCACAATTCACATTGGCAGTTTGATACATTGACCGAAAAGCTGAAAATGCCTTAATCTATCCAGTCATTTTTCCTTCTGCCATCCCATCATATTGTTGTGACCTAGCTTAGGAAAAAAGCAGATCAGTCATAGCTCGAAAAGCTCTCATGGCATACTAAATGAGCTTTTGACTTGAAATCTAATCGAGATCAATTCTTCAGGATATTCACTCAGCACAATATGGACTAAGCTGATGAATTGGAGCTTATAGGTGGTTCATATACCCAGGTTGTTCATATACTTAAGATAGCTGGTTCAATTGAGGCAAGAGGGAACCCCTGATGCAGCATAGGAATGATAAATTCAACCTTGACCTAATATAGCACCCTCTAAGATGTTTTGGACATCAGTGGATATACAGTATAGCATCTTGGCTGTATTGTCCACAAAAAAGAAAGGCTGAATCTTAAACGAAAAATCAGGCTCTCAATGTCAGCATTGGTAGTTCTCATAGAACTGTAATCTCCAGAATGCATCCTGTTGGTGAAAGCAGGAATCAGTTGATACAAGCTTGAACAAGGCAAGGGCTTGGAACACTGACAGTTCGCACTATCTCTCAAAAAATCTCACCACATACAATTCTGCCAAAACAGATGTTTAGTAAGGTATCCTCAGCAAAACTCTGGTTATGCCTGCTGATCACAAATCCTTCCATCCTCTGCTACTCAATCACATGCGGCCAGCAATCACTAGAAAATGATTCTTCTTGGACAGTTTCTATGCGAGACAAATGTTTGGATCTTCTTCATCAGAATCAAACTCTACCTGCAAATGAGAAAATTGAGATATTGAAAACAAGATGGCATATGGAACAAAGAACGACTAACTGAGATAGCAAGTTTCTGGTACATCCCAAAAATTGTTATCTTTTAGCAAATTTTTCTCTTGCAGAAGTTAGCTAACAGGATATATCAAAGATGCCCAATCAATTTGATAACAACTCACATTTTCATCCTTATACCATCTCCCATTTCCATCCCGCTTCCATCCAGCAGCAGTAAATTTGAGCTCTTTCTCACGATGCTCCCTGAAATCCAATTGCTGCTGTACAGTGGCCTCCATGTCAGATGATTGATGTGCATAGCAAGAGAAGTTGGAGGCAAGAGGTGGTGGTAATACAATGGCAGCATTCCTTGTGAACATTTCATTACTGCATTCAATTTCAGCATATTGTATATCAGTTTTCTTGCACAGTATTTCAGAAGCAGCCTTCCTGCTTTGTTCAATCAATGGTTTACTTCTAGTTCTGTTCTTCAAGGAGAAACCAGGAGGACTTTTAACGGTGGGACAATCAGAGAGGGCAATTCTCTTATTGATCTCATCTCTCTTCCACAGTTCTTTCTCCTTCATTTTTGATACTGCAGCTCGGTGCCGTGATCCCTTGCTATGTGTCTGCAGCAGAGAGAGCTACAGAATCAGCAGAACAACAGGAAAGATCTTTGTGCCAAAAATTTTCTGCTTTCTCAATTACTAAAAGAAGCATTTATGAATCAGTTGCACATCCTGTCATGTCATAAGAACACATAAATTGAACAGAAACTTGAAAGTCCTTCCATTAGACTGGAAGAAACCAACTCTTTTATTCACTTTTACTAAACAGGAGTTTGTATCATCAAGTTATCAAAATCAACTAATTTAACTCTATGATTTGCAGGAGAACATGCCAACTTTAGGCCAACATAAAATGATACAAACTGAAGAGTATGGATTTCCTGATCAGCTAACTCAGGACACATGTTTGTTGTATCGATCGTTATAAAATGCTCATCTCCTCAAAGATGAATTGCTGCAAATACAGCCTGAAATTCTATCTCCAAATTCCAATTGCACCTAACCTTCTTCATACAGGACAAGACCGATGTCCAATATTGATTCCACCACTTGGTCAAATATTGAATAGAGATGCACTAAATCAAAAGGGCATAATTAACATTTCTCCGAGAATCTTATGCCAACATTTGTTTCTCGGTAGTGATTGAACCGGCCATCTCCTTCTTTTTACTGCTAAAAAGATTTGCCAATTTATTTTCTTCATCTTTTATGTATAAAGAAATTCTCATCTCCTTTAGTCACAGTGCGTTAACGAGATAGCCAAAAAATCCAACGAATCGGCTAATTTAACTTCATTAACTTATATTCCGTTACCTGCTCTATACTTAAAAAAAAAATTAGAGTTCACTTAAATGTTGTAGACCTTGTACTCACTCACATATGATATCAACTGATTCTATTAAATCAAAGGATTTCACATGAGAGAGAGAGAGAGAGAGAGAGGTCGAAGACAACATACGGAACACATGAGAGGAGAGTCGAGGATGGGGTTGTGAGGGCAGACTAGACATGCGAACTTTCCGTTGGATAGTTTCCTGAATGGCGATGAAGATGAAGAAGAAGAAGAAGAGGAGGATCCGTCAAGATTAAGGCCATCAATTATCAAATCGTCCACTCTTCTCTTTCTGTATTGGGCTTCTCTTACCCAGCTATCTCCTCCAAATGTGCTCATTCTTCTTCTTTCGGAACTAGGTTTTCGTAATTTTCTGCTCTGTCAAAGCTTACATTGTGGCACAACGTCAAGCTATGAAGTTAATATAATCTTAGGCGTAAGTAATTACATACATAATTATTTTTAGGTCTAATTACATATGTAATTCTATTTTTCTCTTAATTTTATATACCTCTATTTTAGTTAATTTTTTCTCTCCTTTTAAAAACAACATTGAAATATCAGAATAGCAACGTAAAATATACACGGGGCAATAAAAATTAAAAACTAAAAAATTAGTTATCATTTTATTTCTCTAATTTAACTCCCTTCAAATTTTTTTTTTCCCTCACAGTCCATATATGTATTTTTATTATTTAGCTAAAGCCAGGTTATGCAAAGTATATACAAAAAATGTTTGAACAGTGAAAAACCGTGAAAACATGTGTATATTTTTTATAGTCATCCTTCCTTTTAGCTCTAATAAGACATTAAAGAGAAATAATTTAAAGTCGATTCATAATCTTATCATGAAATAAAATGCCTTAAAATATGGATAAAGTATAAAAATATGAGACACATTTTTACTTTTTCATGATTTATCAATGGGAAAACTATATAAGAGGTCATTAACATTTAGAGTTAACTTTAAATAAAGTATCAACGTTTTAAAACGTTCAAATAAAAAATCAACGTTTTAATTTGTGATTAAACTAATATATCGTCATTGTTACATCGTTAACTTAGCTGATGTGGGCCATTGTCTAACATACGGTGTTGATATAGTGTTGATTCAATGGACACATGGTGCTTACATGTATAATTAAATTATAAATAAAGGAAAAAACATAAAAGATTAATGAAAAATAAAGAATCGTTTACATAAAAAATAGAAAAGGAAAAATTAAATAAAATAAATAGTAAAAATTAATATAATATGTAAGTTATATGTATGTAATATAACATATATATTATATACATAATATATACTATATATATGTGAATAATAAAGTAAAATCCATTAGATGCTATTGTAATTTAAAAAAAAACCATACTGATAATTGAATTTTTATTTTGATTACTAAAACCATCAAATTTCTCAAAAAAGTACAATTATATAACTCATATAATTATCGACAATCAAAATCTTATATGGCATTTATAAAGTATCATCTTATCTCTAAAAACACAAATTATTATTTAAAGGAAGTACTTTTATTTATTAAAAGAAAACTATTCATTTTTTTTTTCTATAAACACAGACTATTTGTTTTTCTTTTTCAAAAGACCAAATTATTAAGGTAAAAATAAAAATAAAAAATTTTTTTCTTTCAATCCATTAGGTGATATAATGCATTTGGCAACTATTTGGATAGAAGAGAAAGAGTGAAAAACACAAAAGAAAAAGCTTAATGATGAGAATGGATAATTAACTGTTAAGGGTTCTATGCTTGAGAGTTGATTACAAAAAAAAAAGTTTCTCACGCTCGACTTATGTATTGCGATACTCAATAATGGTTGACATTCTTAGATTTCACCTAACCTAAAATAGGCCAAACTTGCCGAGTTGAGAGCTTAGTTCTTCTTGAATTGGAATCAACTTAGTTTAGGCTGGTTTTCAGTCTGTGAACAAGCTAATTTTTTCTAAATTTTTATTTTTTTGTAGAAAAAAGAATATTCTTTTATCTTTATTTTTAATTTGAAAAAAAAAACATTAATAAATTACAAGAATTTAAAATTTTATCTATTTCACTTTATTAATTATTAGGCACAGAAATTAATAATTTATATTTTTTACAATGTATAATTATTATTGCATGTTTATAATTGGTGAATTGAGTAAGAAAACTTCTTTTTATAGATAATATCTCAAGAAAAATTTATTAACATAATCAATATGGGACTAAACTTGTAATAGACAATACTTATTATGATCTTTTACTATTTTAAAAGAAACTTTAAGAAACAATATAATCTATGTAGAAGTGAATCAAGTATTATAAAGAAAATATTATCTATCTAATATCTGTAATAACTTATCATTTTATATATAGCATAAATATATTCTTCATGGCTTTTAATTACATTAAATTATAAATACATTAGTATTTTCATAACTCATTAAAATATATAATGTAAGCTCCTAAAATTATGTTTAAGATAACCGAGCCTAGATTTAAGATCTTCAGGGAAAAGTTATTCGATTGAGCCCAAACTTTATGATTAAGATAGAAAAGTTAGTTAAAGTAATCCGGTAAAGTTAAATTTTAAAAATTATTACCCAAAATTTCAATTTTGCCCTTAGAAGTATGATTACGTAATATAGTACAAAATTACTTGGAACCCCTAAAATCAAGCTTGAAATGTGACGAAAACTTAGAAATAAGTTAATTAAATTATAAAATAAGATAATATAGTATAATTTACTATATAAATATATATGTATTTTTTTATGAGTATACCTAGTATAAATAATAATTATATTAGTAAATTAACCTAAAATTACATAATTATGTATAATATGAACTAAATTCATAAAAATAAGTAGAGAATATATCTTAAAAATAAAAGATATGTTAAAAATATAATTATATGAGTATAGTTGTATGCTACATGTGATATATACATAAGATATATACTCATATATTAATTAAATGACTAAATTCTAACATAATATATATAATATTAGTATTTAACCAAAATATCCATTTAATCTTATCCAAAAGCATCCAAAATTTGTTGGAGATGGCTGGAGTGTTCTGTGGCATGTTATAAGATCTCTAAATTTGCTAAGTAAAAAGAAGATTAAGGGGAGATGAGCACTTTATGCTTAGGTTAGATAAAAATTATAATAATAATAAAAATAACAAAAGAAAATCCTAAGAGGCAAATTTCCCCTATAAATAGCAAACCATGATAGAATGGTTTAAGTTTAGCAAGTTGAGGACAGATTAAAAAGAGAAAGATTCTAGAAAATAGAAAAAATTAGAAATTTTGTTTTCACAAAACAAAGCTAAAACCATGCTAAGGTAGTTCTTAGGGCATATCTTAACCTACGGTAAAGCCCTTCCACCACCACCTAAAATCCTCACCATCTGGCTCTTCTGACACCACCTCCTCCACCAATTGTTACCAGAGCACTTAAGGATAGGTTAGTTAAACTTTTACCATATTCTTCAATTGTTTAAAAAAAATAGTAAATCCATCTAGAAAATTATAGAAAAATTTGTAGTTATGTTATTTTATACATATTTTTGTGTGATATTTTTATTTTTGTAAAATTTTAATATTTAATACATTTACTTAAGAAAGTTACTATTCATCTAAATTTGACTTTCAAAAAAGCCGTATCAAATAATGTTATTTCTAACTCAAAATTTTTGTATAGAATATACATGATATATAGATAATTACTATGTAACCAAATTTTTTATTTGAGTATTTTTTAATATTTATTGTATTTTTTGTCCCAAAAATAACTATAATTAAGGTGAAAATGTGAAATAAATAAGTTTTGTAAAATTAATTAGGGAAAATTGACCTATATTGACTTTTATGAATTATAATGATATTAGGATATATTGAAAATAATTTTGTATAAAAAGAATAACATTTGGGTAATTAAGTATAATGTAGAAGTAAAACTGTAAATTTGAGTATATAAGCGATAAATCGGATGATGGTAGTCATACCGTAATATTTCTTTTAAATAAGCATATGAAACAACTGTTTGAACCATGATTGGAGATGCTTTTGACAATCATTGAAATTTAGTAGCATTTAAGGTGGGTTTTAGGGATAAATATTTCAGTATCTTCCTTGTAGAGTATCAAACCCTTTTATCATCCTTTTTATTCGTTTTTACTACTAACTCATAATGGACATTCTCCTTAAAAGCACATGATGAGCTCTACCTTTAGACTTATTTTTTATTCACATCACTTAGCACATAGAGCATGGTGAAATGTCATGACTTGATTGGATTCACAATATTTGAAGAATAATTTTTGTTATTGAAATATTTTTCACCTATTGGCTTATTCCCTTAGGATACCATCCTTTTTTAATTTAAACGAAACATAATGGTTAAGGCTAATAGTTGGAAAATAATGCTACTAGCTTATCATAATTCACATCCTTGGCAAAGTAGATACATATCAGTAAGCAAAAGATAAGGATAAAATGAGCATATTCCTTTTATTCCCTTAACAGTTGGAGATTGTACAAATTCACATGCCTTAGCCAATTTGTTACTACTTCCTCAAGCCTTTTAAACTTTATATGCATCTTATATACATATCAATGCTTTTTACCACCATTTTCATTTATAGCTAGCCTTGAGCATTCATGTTTCATAGACTTCTTCTTCTTTACTACTTTCTTCCTTCATTACATCTTTTTTTTTTTTTTGTTCTTTTATATTTTCATTTCATTTACTTGATTTATTCTTTATATCCTTTTTCAGCAACATTATGGCCATTGTTTCCATTTACTTTCTTTTTTAAACACAACTTCCAGCCATTCGCCTTATTGACATCCCATTTCATATAATCTACTTTGTCTCATTCTCTTCACATATTGAGCTCTTCCTATATGCTACCTTTCCTTTTTTTTCTTTCATTCCTTATTTCCTACAACTTCTTTTCCTTCCCTTTTTTTTTTTATTATTTCCTAACAAGACTAGAGTCTTGCAATAATATATGTATGTGTATTTATATGTATATATATTTAATTTCCTTTTTCCCCTTGTAATTTGGAGAAGTGCCTATTTCATTGTCCCTTCCTTAAAGCAAATTGAACGTAACATCAAGCCGATGACATATGAGAATTGGTCACTACAAATTACCACATTTGGCTTTTGTTTCTTAAGGCTTTCTTTAAAGTCAAAATGCTCAATTGGGCTTTAAGGAAACAGGTGACACAAATCCCTTTCATAAAATGCTCAATTGTAACTAGCCCAACTAAGACAAAGTAATATATATTACCGTCTCACTCTCATTAAAAGATGACACTTGTCCAGTTGCTTTTTCTCTTTTCCTCTTGTAATACCTAAGTTTTACGGCTCTTCCTCACCCTTATAACAATACCTAGCTACTAGAAGAGAAAGGAAGCTCAAGCATGCTCGCTTCTTCCCATTCAGTTGAGAACATATCCAAAAAAGAGGGGAGGAAACAACCATAGTCATATCATTTGAAATCTAATATCATTAAAGAGAAAAATGGAGCTTAGAAGTCTAAGGTTATAGTAAAGAAGGCTAGAAAATTGGAAGCTTAATGATTTAAGACCAAGCTAAAGGTTGAAATAACTATCATCTCAACAAGACTTCAAGGATAATAGTATACAACATTGGAAGTCATCTTGGTTGAAAACAAGATGCAACAAGGAGCCACTATTGTTTTGATTTGTTGCCTAAATTTTAGCTCAGCTAGGAGAGTTGAAGGGGTTGTTCGAGTCTGATTTAGTTGCTGGATGGATTTGTTATGGACGTGCAAAATAGAGCCTAGCTCGGATTTGTTTTGTTCGAACAATTATGCATTGCTTAGTATTTAGCTTATGAAAGGCTTTAGTTTGTCATTTTGAGGATGCATAGATGTTTGTAAAGGCTTTACTTTGTTGCTTTAGTTGAGTAGGTATTAGAGGACAACTTAGAGTTGTAGGCAACTTAGATACTTGGAAGTTATGGTATGTTTTATTCAATCACCAAAACCGTTGTGCTTGGAAATTATAAGAGAGTAAATTAGACAAATGCTCATAGCTTTTATTGTTCTATCAATATTTGCCTCTCAACCTATAAATGACTTGGATACCTTCTTAAAAATTGTTGTGCTATCATAAGACAAACAAACACACAATATATAAGTTTAGCTGGCTCTTCTTGTTTGTTTGTTAAAGCCATGGCCAACTTATGGGCTCCCATATGTAGCTTCCCATTTTGTCTCAGTCAGCTTGATTTATCCTATCCATTACCTTCCTCATACGCCAAGTGGAAGTTTCTTGCGATGAAGGCTTTTGAATCGTGATGGCCTTGACTTAGATGTAATGTCCTTTCAATTTAAACCATTAAGCCTTCTTTCTTCTTTGCCATATTTAGCAACTCTTGGTTACTTCGATTAGTTTTAGTCAATTTGTCCAAAGTGTAGAAGGCAAAGCTGCTCAAATTCACATCTTAAAATGATGTTCATGCTTGGCTTCATTTGATTTTTGCTTAGTTATATTGTTGTTAAAACTTAGATTGCTTAAGTCTTGTTAGTTGACCAGTATGTGTTGACTCTTTGCTTTTTTCTCCCTCTTTATTTTTTATTTTTATTTTTTTTTGGGAATTCATGTTGTAAGTGAGCTAAGTGTCTCCTACTAGCTACCTCACTCGTTTTTTAATAGCCTTGATTAGGGTACCATAAATTTCTCTACCACTTTTAATGTTGCTATTACTGTTATATAATTGCCCCTTTGCTAGAAGTTCGACTTGGTATTGGTGTTACTCCTTTGAGTGTTGATATTATTGCTTATATAATGCTCAAACATGCCTTGTTATGATCACATGTAACCGCAATAGACATTACTATAAACTTTGTAAAATTATGGTTTGAATCCTAAATTGGACTCGAGTATCCTAGATAACTTTATGGTTCGATGAGGATAAATAAGTTAAAACTTAATTAAATCACAAACTCAAACATAATATGATTGAGAAAAACCCTAAAAAGTTTGATTGAAACCTTAATTGCATACAAAATCCTTAACCCTTTGTACACGTAAATATAAGAGATTAAACCTAAACATGATCAAAATCCTAAAACTATAATTTTAAGCTTATAAAATATACAAATTTACCATAAAAGTAATAAAATCCTGTTTGGATACGATTATCAATTAACACGCGTAATTGCGTAAAATTACTAACGAATGAATGAGATAACTTTTAAATATTTATAAACATAAAGAGTAACGAATTAATTAACAAAATCAACATGATTTCGAATATTCTTTTATGATTAATTGTGACTTCATATATATATATATATACATATAAAATGTTTATGTATTAGATAGTGTACATTTCTTTTTCATTCTATATTTTCTATTATGATTATTTTATCCTAAACTTTATCTAAAAGCTGATAATACTTTTGGAAAAGTCAACAAAACTATTTTGTAATTTTTTTTTTCTTTTCTTTCTTTATCTTCTTCTTTTTTTACTTTTTCCCTTTTCACTTTTTGGCTAAATGGGTGAATTTTCGACTGCCTGCTTGTTTTGTTTCATTTTCCCATGTGCTTAAAATATGTGGATCAAAATTAAAGAAGAGATTAGCTTAAGGTCAAATCATCTAATCTTTTTGTCTTGATTTCTTTTGTATTTTTTTTTCTCTTTACTTTTTTTCCTTTTCCATTTCCCCTTTTGGCCAAATTGCAATTAGACATCCACCTTATCATCTTTTCATTTACTTTAAAGGAGACAAAA